>CP099850.1:13153037-13533013 GCA_030062745.1 Capitulum mitella | reverse complement strand
CCGGTGTCCTTGGTTTATGGCGTGCGCTTGTAAAGGATTGCCCAAGAATATGCACAGCATGGCTCTCTAGCTTGTGGTCTCTTTCCAGTGCTCATGCATAGGTCTACCATTGCCCTGGCCAGTGTGGCTTGTATTTCTTCATGCAGATAATTCAGGTACATAAAAAACTTCAGCTTGGAGCATGGATGGGTTGAGCATGAATCCAGGCCCTCCCACCACTGTGTATTCTGTCAGTGCTTTAAGGCTGAGGGATAAGGTGTTTGCTGGGGTGCAAAATAAGGTAGGTGAAATCTGAGGAACAAAAATGGTGGTCAACAGTAAGATTCAGCCCGAGCGCTTACTTCAAGGGAAAATAATCGTAGTAGTGGTTGCATGGTGTTTCAAATGCAATACTGATAAGTATTACTTACGATTTCAGCCAGAAAAACCTGAAACACACATTATTTCCCCCGAAACAGATTGCGTCGTCACTGGTGTGCTAACCGCCATACGCTCGCGTAGGGATTTTTGACGTTTCTGCGTTAAATAGTTTGTTTACGTGAGATCTCGACGCTGATTGGTCGTCGGTCGGACTCAAGGTCCAATGAAGAGTAATAAAAAAGTTTTGGGGGAATAACTAATACGATATAAATTATCTTTAAAATAAAAAAGTTAACTGTTGTAAAAATAATAATAGTAATAATAATAGTAATAATAATAATAATAACAAACAATAATAATAAAAAAGTAAAAATATTACAAAGATGGCAAAGCGTAGTTGCAATTTGAAAAATACAAAAAAAACAAAAAGCAGTGAAATAAAATATGTGAAAAAATCACCGAACAAAACTGGAAAATATTAGGAAGTGAAATAAAACAATAAATAAAAATTTACCCTAGCCTAACATAGTAACCAAACCTAACCTAACCTATCCTAACCTAACCTAACCTAGCCTAACCTGGCCTAACCTAACCTAACCTAACCTAACATAACCTAACCTAACGTAGCCCAGCACAAAAAAATCACGGAACAAAACTGGAAAATATTAGGAAGTGAAATAAAACAATAAATAAAAATTTACCCTAGCCTAACATAGTAACCTAACCTAACCTAACCTAACCTAACCTAACCTAACCTAACCTAACCTAACCTAGCCTAACCTAACCTAACCTAACCTAACCTGATCTAACCTAGCCCAGCACACGCCAACCTAGCAACCTAATCTAACGAGTATTAAATGTCATAATGTAATAATACTGATATCAGACATCCCAACAATTATCTAATACAATAATATAACGGCGTAATAATTCAGCAGTTCCTCCAAGTTCAGTTTGTGGCAACAGAATAAAATTTTCCTATATATGACGTCATTAATCGCTTGAAGATGCATGCAGGGTCTACACGTCCTTGATGTCAATAACCTTAACCTTGGCGGCACTACATTTTCCGCCGCGGAATAATGTTGTTCTCCGCCAGTCGACTGCAGCACGGTATTACTGTGTGGTACGTTATCGTTACGATTTTGTTGTTATTGTTTAGAAAATCAAGTAGTGGAAAGTACGGTTAGAAACAGGATGATACATTCTTTACATTGGTGGCAATTATACAAAGGGTTGTTTTCGATTTCGTCGGGCAGAAACTTACCTTTAGCCCAATTTATTATGTGTTATGTATTCATGATGTGTGATGTTGTTTTGGTTTTCTGACAGTTTTGGATTTTTGACACTTAAGGATGGATTGTGGTTAAAAAAGGACAAGTTAGTTTAAGTTTTTGCATATTTGCAGGCACTGACTTATTTGTCTTGACTCTAGCACTGCTGCCTGCTGTACAAGGATTTTCTTTGTGGCACCTGCACACCAGTATCAGTATGCTGACCAGGTGTTGTAAATGGTTGGTGGTAATCCATCCATGATTATCATGGCACAAATTGATAATTGCACCCAAGTTAGACTTATTTAGAAATGGTTGTCAGTCTGTTATCTTTGGAAGGGGTCATGGCCTCCTACTACAGACATTGGCCACTTCACCCGTAATTTTCATCACCAGTATTTTCTGCCAGTTCAAACAAGAGAACTGTAGTTTGTTGTTTCACAAATGACATAAAAAATGAAGTGTGTTAAATATAAAAATTGCAGAAAAAGTAGGTTAAATTCATTCAAAAACTCACATTTGGAGGAAGTTTGACTGTTTGCCCCTCATCTCAGTGCCTCACCCCCACCATGTACACAAAATGACATCCCTGCTTAGAAATATTTTTTTGTGCCTTGTTGTTTGACCTGCTGTCTTGCTGCAACATGCATCTCACATCAGCTAAATTTGCCTCGAGATTGTTTTTCACAGTGCAAACTTCAAGGTGACATGGCATAGATGACATCAGAGACCAAAACATTAATGCATCTGAAATCAGGACATTGTTCTGTTCCAAAGTCTGGTTTTAACCCAATGCATGCCAGAAGTATGTGTTTGAAGTTACAGGATAATACATGTGTTTGACACCATTTTGTGTACAAAATGCTGCATCCCTGTTCAATCCACAGGGGTATGATTGGTTTGTAAGTCAAAGGATGTCTTATCCCAGTTCATATGGAGTTTCAAGAAGAATAATTGTTATATTGTATTTTGCAGAGCATGCTAGATCAAATTTCTACATGCTGTTAGAACAATGTTGCAGAAATTGTGGGCATGATGGAAATGTTAGGGTTAATGGCTGTACCGATTTGCATGCTGAGAAATGATAATGCAGTGTTTATAATTTGTCTGACAGTTTTGCAGCTATTTTCACTTGCAAAGGGTATTTTGAAATGTCAACATTGAATTCCATCTCTAATGTCCATGTCTAAGTGCATTGTTGATAACAAAGAAGCAATGTCACTCCTTCAAGTGCAGCATTCACCTTACCCCCCAGACAGGGTATGCATCAGGACTGAATCTATTGAGGAATGCGACAGTGAAGACACTGGTTACCAGTTTGTCATGGTATCCTCCCAAAGCTGGAACCAGAGAACAACACTGAAGCTCCCCTCGGAAAAAAAACAGCGTGATGGAGGTGTCAGAGATGGCAAGTGCCTATGACCAGCAAGGATCTAAGGACTCTGCCCTAGCACCACCCTCCAGCAGAGCCAGCAATGAACCACCTGCCGACAGCTCGGTCTCCTTTCGGAATGGTGCGGAGTTCACCCTCGCCTTGCGAATGCTGCTGGAACCGCAGGGTTTTGAGTGCCACCCGCTTCTGGTGGGCTGGTACAACGAGCGCGTGTCGGCCAGCTTTCGCCTCGCTCAGCCGCCGGCCACCCTGGCCTTTGTCATCATCAGTACGCCGGATATGTTCGAGCGCTGCTTCGTGCAACACCTCCGACGGCACGGCCGAGAGTCGCACACGCGCCGCGACCCGCTCGACGCTTGCATGCGCCACGTGTTGTCGGCGGCGGCGCATCGCGTCCACCCGGCCGCCGTCGTACTGCACGACTTTGAGCTGAGCCGGTCACGGCGTCCGCGGGCTCTGGTACAGACTGCAGGCCACGTGAGCGGCGCTGTGCGGCTGTACCGGCGCGCCGAGCTGGCAACCGACCCTTGGCCGGCGGACCTGGCTGTCAGCGGCGTCTGTCTGCACCCCGAGTACGGTGGCTGGTTCGCTCTGCGCGCGCTGGTCGTCATGAATGGCGTGCAGGCGCCCGATCTGCAGCCCATCTCTCCGCCGTGAGTGTTGGGGTCGACACCCAACTGGTGTGAAAATGGTGCATCATGTAGACGAACTGATGATGGAGAACTGATCATTTGACTTAGCGCAAATGTTTAAATTGCTGACGGCAGGTACGTTTTTTAGGGGGGACGGGGGGACGTCCGAATGGTTTGTTGTGTCGCGCCAAGTGTCCCAGATTTTTTGTTTCCTACAACTTTGCTTAGATGGAATTTTCATTTGGTGAAATTTGGGATGGCTTGAACTTTTTTCATCGTACACGTCGCGTTGCGTCATCTAAAAAGTGAACAGCTTTGATCGCCCCGTGCTTCCTTGTTTCCTGGGTCACCCACGACTATAGGACTCTGTTTCAAGATCACGACATTAGCTGCTCCTGTCTGGGGGTCATGCAGACGGCCTTTGAAGCATTACATATTCCACAGCGATATCCTAACGTCGGAGGAGCAGAAGCGGCAGCTGCTGGAACTCTTCAACTGGCACTGGCGTGACTGGCGGTACCGGGACTTGGCTGGCGCGCGGCGCCGCTACTCGCCATTGCAGTGCCACTATTTCGGCACGCCCCCGGGCCAACGCGGCCCCCTGGTGGACCGCATCATCCGCGGCGAATTACCGACACCGGAGGACGCCGACGACAGCCCCCTGCTGGCTGTCGGGCCACCAGCGCCGGACGACAGCCGGCAGGGGCCACCAGCACCGGACGACAGCCGGCAGTTGGCTGATGATGAAGAGGCAGTAAAGAAGAGACGACATAGCTGTCTGCTACATGAGAAAGTGGAAGCCGGCTGATTCTTTAGGGTTCGCCCACAGTCTTAGCGTGCACCTGCGTAGCTGGTGATAGCCTAGGTTTGCATTAGAATGTCTGCTGTGGTAAAAGAGGAGTCGTCGTCTCTTGTCCGAGTTGCGATGCCAGGTTATCGCGTTCTGATTGTCCATTACACTTTTGCGGTGCTTGCGTGAGGCGGTAAAGGTAGTCAGATTGTGATAGTGACATTAGTTGCGATTTAATCTCCATATCAGTTGTGAAACAGGAATGGAGGTTTTGGAGAAGAGCGTTTAGGAGATAGAGAAGGAAGCTGATACAGAGTTGGCTTTAATTTTCCCAGAATATCAGTAAATTTTTAAAGAAATGTCTTGAATCTCCCGTAAGTTTGAAAACCCGAGAAAAGTCACAGCACGGTGTCCGACAACAGCGTAATAACAACGATTGGACACCGTAATAAACTGTGACCGAACCCCATAATTGTATAATTATCCTGTCATAATATCCCTGTATATCTTATGCACCCTGTCCTATCTTGTTATACACATCCGATCCTATGTATCATATCCTTATAATCAGATAAATTAAAAAACTTCACCACTGCTTTGGAACGCCACGACAAATTACATGTAAGCATTCCTCCCCTTCGCCTTTCCCTTTTATGGATACGAAATGCAATGCTCTATAACAATGAAGACTAGTCAAACCGTGCAATACATTTTGGTTATGTTCTGAATGATTTCTAAACAGCAGCTTGTCGGTAGGTCGATCGACAGAGCGATCGTTTCGTCTGAGGAGAATTCTTGTTTCGGTACCTGTTATTGTTCGACAATGCGGCGTTTCATCGTCGAGAATGTGCATGTTCTTCATGATCCTACTTTGTGGGTATACAGGTGCTTTGTAATACGCATCATTTTGTGGTTTTTGAGCCATATGAAACCGGAGCGGTTCACGTTATTGCGTGGTTCTGGTTTGTAATTTGTGACCCTGAAGTAAGGCGCATGAGTCGTCAGGCAATACAGAACGCAGAAGCATCGGTACGTTCTAATTTTTGACATCGTATCTCAGTTTGCAGCACAACTTCTGGAACAAAATCAAGCAGCATGCGGCGCTATTAACAAGTCTTATCACGCCAGGGGCGCCACCAGATGGAGTAACGTTCATGAGTGGCTGTCGTCGCCTAGAGCTCTCTTCCGTTTCCAGATCGGCCGACTCCAGTCGGAGGGCGGGAGCAACGGGAAACAGTCATCCCGAACTGTCCGATTCTGAGGTGGTCTCCAGGCGCCGACCACGCCACGGACCCGGGACGGACAGCAGCCGCACCAGTCTGCAGAGGGCGGCACAACGACCGGTCGGCCGTCCGTCGGACGGCGGTGGCGTCATATCGGACCCGGGTTGGGACCCGACCACAGCAACAGAGGACGTCGTTTCGGACCCGGCCATGTCAGGGAGTAACGTCACACGAGACGCGGCCCCGGATCCGGTCACAGCAGTTGACATCACACGGACCCCAACCTTGTCAGATGGCGGCACCGCAGTAGGCCCGGCTTTGCGCGCTGTGAACGCCACATCAGATTCGGTTGCAATGGCTGCTGCCATGACGCCAGCCCCGGCCTCCGCCGATGACGCCACACCAGCCCCGGCAGACGATGGCGTCACAGCCGAGGTGGAGCCGTTCGCGGCGCCGGAGGGGTTTGCCGACCTGGTGGCGGCCGCTTGTTACGAGAAGTTCGGCCAGCTGCCGCGCCGTGCCCGGCCGCCTCCGGGCCAGTGGACGCCGCTGGCCGGTGTCGTGTTGACCGAGCCGCCGCACCACAGCTGTCGCGTGGTGGCGCTCGGCGCGGGCAGTAAGTGCCTGGGCGGCGGCCAGCGCTGTGCCCGTGGCTGCGTTGTGGCCGACTCGCACGCCGAAGTGGTGGCGCGCCGCGCCTTCCAGCGCTTCCTGCTAGCCGAGTTGCGCCGGCTGTACGCCGGCGGCGTCGGCGACGGCGACAGCTGCCTGCGGCGCAGCGGCGGAGGCGCGGTTGCGTTGCGCCGCGGCGTGCGCGTGCACTTCTTCTGCAGCCTCACACCCTGCGGAGACTGCTCGGTTTTCCCGCGTGCAGAGGCGGTCGACGCGGCCAGCCCGCCGGTCAAAAGGGCGCGCCGAGCCAACGACGAGTTGGACATCGGCCAGAAGAGCGAAGCCCGGCCAGTGGGCGACGCTCCTGACATGTACCGGCAGAACGGCGAAGCTTGTTCAGCAGACAACGCTGCTGGCATCTGCCGGAGAGGAGACGAACCTCTGTTGTGCGACGTTGGAGATATCCACCGGACGGGCGCGAAGCCGGCGGCGGGCGAGGCAGCCGACCCACACCGGCCGGGCTCCGGCTACCACGTGACCGGCGTGCTGCGTACCAAGCCTGGCCGCGGCCAGCCGACCCTGTCCATGTCCTGCAGCGACAAGCTGGCCAAGTGGCTGCGCTTGGGCGTGCAGGGCTCGTTGCTCAGCTGCTTCCTGCCGGCGCCGGTGATGCTCAGCTCGGTGGTGACCGGCCGGTGTCCATACAGCGAGTCGGCCATGCAGCGCGCGTTGCTGGGCCGCGGTGGCCTGGTGGCGCCGCCGCCGCTCATCCTGCTGTCGGGCCTGGAGTTTGAGTACGGACGGCGTCTGGTGGCTCGCCGCGCTGGCCTGCCAGACCCTGGCCACGCGGCGGGACACAGCCGACCCGCGACCAGCAACGTGCAGCATCTCACGCCGTGGCCGTGCAGTTTTGCATGGAGTCTTGGCTGCGTGCGCGAGTTGGAGGTGTTCGCGGAAGGTGTTCGGCAAGGTGTGACGAAAAAGGTGCGCGAGACGGCGGCGGCGCGCGTGGCCATCTGCCGGCGCAGTATGATGCAGGAGTTCATCCAGCTGGTCAAGGATGTCGCTGCTACAGAACTGCCTGACGTGTTATGCCGTGTGTTGCACAAAATTGATCGTTTATCGTACAGACAAATGAAGAGCTTGGCCACGTGGTACGTAGATCAGTGGAACAGAGTGAAGACAGACGTCTTTCCCAACTGGACGGAAAAGCCTTCCCATTTGATGGACTTTGTCTTAAATGACGACGTGCTTCTAAAATGATTGTGCGGTATCGTAGACTTACTTCTCACATATCAATCCTGCCATTAGACAGTTGAAAGCAAAGCGTACTATTCATAACATGGATGTCGGATATCGAACCTTGGAGGATGTTCCTTTGCTTTCTTCGTATACTTACGCAGTGACGGATTAAGGTTTCCAAAATATAATGGAACTAAATGGCTCAAACGAATTCATTTCTTTCTGTGCAGCGTCGTGATTGCGTTCAGTTGCTCCGGGCCAGTGGCGTCCCCACAGCCAAACAAATGACACTTCTGTTCACAGACGCTGGTTTTAATTTAAGAATACTGCACGAAGCGATGTTCAGTGGGGAGTCGCAGCGATGGCATATTCTTGGTGACGTTTCAGCAATGTATGTTGTCATCGATTTTTACAGCACACCATCTCATCTTCAGTTTCTCTGCAGCTTTTGAAAGTTTGCCTTTTACGTCTTAGAAATACTTTAAATCTCGAGTAATAAAACAGGCGTGCTGATCTTGGTAAACTTCCTCTGTGTCGTTTCGTCTCCACTGGGCCTGGCAGGGAAAAAGACTGGGTACCGAACGATGCCACCACATTCACCTGGCTCATCAGGGGTTCGTGCAGAAATTCCAGCCGTTTAAAGTGAGTTCGATTACGTTGTGTTCGATTAGTCTACCTGGACTGATGATGAGATGAGATGAGATGATGATGATGGTGAGAAAGGATGCTGAAGTCTTTTCTTAATGTACGGCGCCTGAACGAACGCCTTAGCGGCCTCCAGTACAGAACAGCAAGACAATGTGTAGCGAAGTATCGAATGCAAAAATGTCGAAAGGAAGACATCGAAAGCAAAATAACGAACATGACAAACATCGGCCTGGATGGATATCGCATGGAGAAAATGCCGAATGACAAAATAACCAATACCGAAAGGGAAAAATATCGATGAGCAAAACATCGAACGACAAAACATCAAATTGCAAAATACCGAATGCAAAATATGGAACAAGTATCGAGCAGGCCAGGTATTTCGGGTGATACATCATATGATACCAGGTTGGTGGTAATGAATGAAAAAAAAGTGGCGAAAAATAAAAAAAAACGGGCTGAATAATTACTGCGGTGTAAAATGTTCAGGCATAACCAAATTTTTATGGAATAGCAATTTCGTAGTAGTAATTTATTGGTCGTGCAACAGTACTTTATGCTTATTCGAGATAAAAGTGAGCAATCCTAGCCTAACGTAAACTAGCCCAGCCTTACCTAGTCTGATCTAACATAACTCTGTCCTTACGGCAAACCGATTACTTCGCCTATGGCAAACCGATTACTACGCCTATGGCATGTTAAGGAAGTTGGCCTTCGATGCCCATTCCTGACCACGCCTTCCTTCCTTTGGCGGTCTTTGGTCCCTCGATATTTTGCCATTTCTCTGTTGACACTGGTCAATATTTTGCTGTTCGATACTCTTCTTTCGAGACTCTTCTTTCGCTGCTTTTCTTCTCGACATTCGCGCCATGTTTTTTTCGATTTTGAGAAATACGCTCATTCGATATTTGCCCTTACTCGGTACTTTACACTTCGATATTTTCCCGGTTCGATATATATGTCGGTCGATATTTATCCTGTTCTTTATTTTTTTTAAGGATAATGAAGCCACGGTGTCGTGACCGGCTCCACCCAACCCGGACCGCCAACGGGCACATCAGAGCGCCGCCGCAAGGGGGCGGTGTGAGCCGCGGCCTGTGCGGCCGCCAGGAGGCGGCAAGGGCTGTGCCCTTGCCGCCACCAAGCGGTGTCTGTGTGTGTACCCCGCCCACCGAGACAGTTCGCACCGTGGCTTCCTTGGAGTTGGTCCTTCGGGTATTGGGCTAAAGAGGGTAAAGGCATTTAGCGGGGTGAAGACTCCCGTGTGCGTGCAGAGATTTGGTGCGTCGCATTGTTTATCATTTATGTTTGAACGGATTAATTCAACGTAAGTGTTGTTCAGTCGGTAATATAATTATGGGAATTACCTGTGAGAGTTTTCCCTCGCCGCAGGGCTGCCGAGGCTGTTCTTCAGTGAACGCTAATCAGCCAACTGGGTTGCTCGTAACGACCGTGTGGCAGGCGGTGCAGTAGCGGTAGCCTGGCTGATTTTTTGAGAGGAGATCTCGCCAGTGGACCGAGTCGCGAACGGCAAGCTGGGAGGTCTGGCGTCGCCGACTGGTGAGAAGCGCGGGTCGGTTATAAATGCGTCTACAATTCCGTTGTCGATATTTTGCTTCCGATATTTTTCTACTGGATATTCCTACATACGATATTTTTAGCATGCTTCTGACGCAGGAAATCGTGGGCTTTCGTTTGATACACAGTTGAAGGTTCTAAGATCAGTATTGCAGATGATATGATGCACGAACCGGTGTCAGGTTTTCCGAAATCTTGTTATGCGTTTTACATGACCTGTGACGTTGTCAGCCACGTGACCAGGGTTTACATATTATGCTTCAAATCGCGAGACTGAGGGCCATCGATTGGTGGTAGGCCGGTTTAAATCCGACGGTTACATCCTGAGACAACAGGGGGTTGTCTTTTTTGACACCCTCAGGTGGTGAAGGGTACAAAAACATGCCAGGCGGCCCCGGATTAAAGCATTTTATTGGAAGGTCAGTGACCGAAGGGCACATCACATATAGTGAGTGTGCAATGGACAATGGTGATAGAATGGTACTGCGATGCAGGTGTCAGATGGCAAGCACTTGTTCACACACTACCTCAGTCCACGCCAAACGGCGTCTTCCTGAATAGCAATAGCCAAATCTGGCCACATCCAACGAATTCGCTACACGACATATTCGCAAGGAGCCAAAATCAGCATTGACAATTTTTGTGTGTATAGTTCAGCTTGGTCTGGAGCATTGATTTGTGGCTTGCTGTTATGCACATATTTGGCCTTTTGTTCAGAAGTGATTGCTGATGGTGCAGTGTCTTGCATGCTATCATCCGCATTACGGCACTATAGCTAAACTGATTTCGTTAGCTATGTCATCGGTGTACATTAAAAATCACCCGAGAACTGCTTACCAGTGTGTCACACTGGACATTTGCTGAAATGGTTACCGTGACTTCCAAGGTCTCCCATGTTACATCTTACCCTTCGGGTCCTCTCAGGTCACAAAATATCTAGGAAAACTACCATCTTTGTGAGATATTACGAAATACGTTGGATCTCAAATGGAAGCTATAAATTATAACGATCACTGTAATCAGCTGTTGTTAGCGCGGAACCCTGCGTTGCGTAATTTCCCAGGACTTTTTTCGCAGTTATCAGTGAATTTCAATGATTCTTTTGGTCGATACACTTTCAAGCTTCAGCGCAAATTTCTAGCAAATGTGTGGTCAAAACCGGACAAGAGATGGGGATGCCTTTTTCAGTTGACGCTCAATGTTCGTATACTTCACGCAGACCAAATATCACACTTCCGTTACGGAGGATCATATTGTTTCTCCGAAAGTACGTTTCGCCGCTGCTGGGATGATCTAACTGCGTGACGGACCATTCCAGTTGGTGCGGCCAGACCGGGTAGTTTATGGTCTTTACATGGCTATGTTCCATGCCCTTGCTTATTGTCTCTTGTTACAGATACAGTTGATCGTGATTAATTGTGGTCTTTGGGTATATTATGTAATTTGCCTGCGGTATTCCTGGAGTGCACTCGGAAGAAGGGGACCTGCAACAAATCAGTGAACGTTCTGACGAGACAATACGGATACATATATCCTGCGCACTGCTTGCGGAAATTGTGCCAGTATATCATCAGACACCTCGATCGCTCGGTATGAACGTTTGCATGATTTCAACGCGTCCAGTCAAATGCAATATTGGAAAATTATTCGGGGAAATTTACTGAGCTGATGTCGAATGGATTCATTGACCAGTTTTTCGACGCCGAATCAGTTTTTCCGACGTCGTTTTATCCGCTTTACGTGACCCGTGACGTCATCAGTCATGTGACCAAAGCTGACACAGTATTTCCTGGATTGCTAGACTTAGGGACTATCGACGAGTAGTAGTCGGTTCAGATCCTGAGATAAAAGGGAGGGTGTCCTTTTTTAACAATCCCAGGCGGTCGCGGGTACAAAAACGCGTCAGTCGGTGCCAGATTAACATGAGCAGAGATGCTGTAACCCTATTCTTGTAACCAGAGCGATAGGGCGCATCCCCGTATGGGGGCGGAGCTCATTCGCCTCCCCCCCGAAATTTCGAGAACTACCCGTTCATTACAAAAAACAATCGATTCGGTACGATGTAAACTACCCCAAAAGAATGTTTTGAAAATGGGCTCAAAGTCGCATGCAGGGGAAACAAAGTCAGAAAGGGGTATTTTTGACTAATTATATCTCAGCCGTGTATTGACAGATGTTGATGTGAATGGCATGAATCGAGAGCTGGTCGATGGTACTTTTCCCATTGGCCTATAGTTTAGTTCTGAGAAAATTCATAGGCGTTCACAGGGTTTGGAAAATAGGAGGGATATCTCTTGAAAACCGAATTATCAGAAAAGTTAAAATGGTTTCGGTCAACTAGTCATGCTATAGTTAAGAACCACAAATCATTTTACGTCATTTGTACAACGTTGGCATTGGCGGCGCCAGGGACATGAAAAAGGTGAGACTACCATGGTGGCATGTTTACCAAGTCAGCCTAGGACCCTGACCTTAAATGGCTTCCGATGGCCTCATAGTTACATGGAATGGTTTTGGGTTTACTTCATAGTGTCTTGAAACGTTTCTAGTTATTCGAACTAACTGTATTTCTAAACGTCCGAATTACTGCCGTGATATACGGCATGCGTGCGCATTTTTGGTCATAGCTTCATAACTCGACCTGATAAAAGCCTGGACTTTAAAACACAAGGAGAGAGCGTTGTGCCGAGTCACGTGTGTTCCGGATTTCGCATTTTGAAAATCAGTGACAACAACATTTAAAGAACGCGAAATTTTCACTTCTTACCTTTACTTGACGTAGTGAAGTGGCTTCAGATCAACAAAAATAGTTTTGTGTGTTTGTCCTCGTACTTTCCTACACACTTGCGTCGAGTTTTAAATGTTGTCTTGAAAAGTTATATCTGGAAGTCATTTTTCTTTTACCTCCAACGGCCCAAGAAATGGCCTGAGGTGACTCCCCAACACTGGGCCTGCATCCGTCCCTGAGCAAAAAAAGCATATGAAAATTTGGCGTAATACGTAAGACCAATAGGTAGGGCACATCACTAAATTTTATGACGCAGCTTCAAAAATCCTGGAAATGGCGAACAAAAACCTGCGGGGATTTCTGAATCCCCCCATGAGAGAATAGGGTTCAGTGACTCTGTTGAGATCATTTTGAATTTCGTCCCGATCGTCTTCAGAGACGAGTTTGTCTTCGCGTCCTCTTAACTTCCGTTATAATATTACAACTTTCAAATCTCAAAATCCGCATCGAATTTCTGTCGTGCAGTGCAGCTTCCGATTATCATAGAATATACATATTTGTGCCTGATACACGATGTATTACACAAGTGTGACAATTTTGGTCTTGGCCTCAGAAGTCTTCCCAGCGTTTCTTTGTTGCTCAATACCACAACTGAGGTCCCATTATCAGCGCTTAAGGTGACTGCTTCTCCCAATGGTTAGCATTTATGCTGAGTGAGATGTAATAGCGAAAATACGGAATGATAGTATTTCTTACAAAACGGGGTTTACATTTTAATTACTCCTGCTGTACGAAGCATTGATTACCGAGGTTAAATTACACAGCTCCCGTGTCTGTCATTGTCCATTGTCGTTCCCCAAAGAAGAGAGTTTTGCAACAGTCTGGCTGGCCACGCCCCTGCATTCCTCCCCAGGCGCCCTGGCTGGGGAGGAATTCAGGGGCATGCGCTATGGGCAGAAAAAAAGGAGGAAAAGGAAGAGGCATGCGCTATGGACCCGTTCCGTTTCATTACTGTTAACGTACGAAGCTGTAATTACCAAAATTAAAATAAAGAGTTTCCGTTTTTTCTAAATGTCCGCTGTCGTTTCTCGCAACAGTCTGACCGGCCACGCTCCTCAACGCCTTCCCGTGCGGCCTGGCTGACTTCGCCCTCCAAACACATCCCCCGGTCTGGCTGACCACGCCTTTTGACACTTTCCCTGGCATGTCTGACCACGCCCCCTGAACACCTCCCGCGGTCCTGCTGACCGGACCGCCTGATCGCCTCACCCGGCAACCTGGCAGACCACGCCTCAGAGCACCTCTCTGGGCGGCTTGGCCAACCACGCCTCTCAGCGCACCAGCGCGACGCTGCGAATCGTCGACGGCTAATAATAGCCGGGTATGCGGTGTCTCTGCGCGGAGGAGACGGCCGGCGGACAGGCCTGGCTTGGCCGAGCGCCGGCTTCGCGGCGAAAACGGCCGACAGACGCCAGCCTCGCTCTGGCGCCGAGACCGTGCAATTCCTGCGCTCATGACCAGAAAAACTCAACTTACCCCAACGTCTAGATATTGCTGTCGAGTGACTCACTGAAAGGTCGCTGACATCCTGACCTCACGTTAAGACATCCTGACCTCACGGCCACAAAAGGAAAATGAGACAAAGAGACAGAGTAACTGAACGACAAGGCTGAGTTGTTTCAACGTCAACTGCTCTCGGCTCAGGTCTCGAGGACTTAATAAAAATTAAAAAATGGTCCTGTCTTCCCGATCTCCGGCACAGTACTGGAAATACATCTTTCCTTTTGACGCCAAATGGCGAATATTATATGAGAAATACGTATACGAATATTGCAGCAAGCGTTTCGTCTCTTGGCTACCTTTGGCAAGGATCGTTAAATTAGGCCACAAAATTTGAAAGCTAAGGCAAATAAGATTTAAATCACCAGCCTGAGAAATGCAGACCCCGACATGGGAAACAGAATATGTTGAGTTCCATCAAAATCTGAAATGTGAAATGAGAAAATGAGAGAAGTCAGTTCTGTCTGAATGAGAAAAGTCACATCGATCAGTTCTTGATTTATGCCAATGGAATCAAAATCGGTCTCTAAACAGCCTTATTATAACAAGTCAAGGTATGTCCCATTTCTGACTTTTTTGCCCCCTGTATCAATGTCTTGCAAAATTTTCAAAACGTTTTTTATGAAAATGCACCTTACATTATAAAGAATCGATTACCGTTTGTTGCGATCAAATCTGACAGGTAGTTCTCGGGATCTCAAAGGCGGGAAAGCGGAATAAGCTCCCATACGGGAATGCGACCGAGTGCAGTGGACGCGAAAATAGGGCTAACAGGGAAAAACGCGTCCTTTCGATCGAACCCTACAAGAACGGAGGGCAAAACGTAAAACCCCAACCGTCAACCGTGAGCCTGATTGGGAAAATCGGCAATCCGTCGACACCAGCGGCCCGGGAGGAACTCAATTGGCTGATGGCACGCGAGAGCTCAGGTAAGGTGACACAATGTGGGATAAACGCGGAAGTACACGTTCTGTACGGTCGCAGGTCGGACGGAGGGGCATCCGAAGCACTTGCCTGATGCGCAGCACCAACGGCAAAACATGCATCGACACCAGCAAAGTGTGCGTTGGACTGGTCGGCCTTCTCGGAGTTCATACCGAGTTTCTCCGCCGAGTTGCGCGCAGAAAAAATCACGCCGAACTGCTTAATACGGGTTCATTATCTCTTCACGTCTCGCTGAAGCAGCTCAGACAAGGAAGACCTTTGCGCTCGAGTTAACAGCACCTCTGCCATGTCGCGCAGCCGCCGATATGGTTCCCCATTAGCAAATGAGTGCGTGACGGTCCACACACGCCGCGCGGCGTCACGCTCCGCCATTACCGCTCTGACCGCTGCCATGGGCAGGCAGACCGCCACGTTTACAGAAGAGGGGCCGTGGGTGTCAGCGACGAGGCTCCAAATTTTCATAAAAATCGAAAGCTTGGTATCGGCGTCGATGACCGAGTCAAAACATTCCCAGTCAGCAGAAGAATGTCGAGAGAAAAGGCATTCCAGTCAAATCGATGCCAGGGCCGAGATCGGATAGCATTCGGAGGGTTGCTAGTCGGGGGCAGGAGGCTGGATGATGATGAGGCAGTGGTCGGCAACGAGATGGGGGTAGACACGAATACGAAAGGTAGCTGCAGGCGCGCTCGTCGTGGCTAGATCGAGGAAGGATAGTGACGGCCAAGGATGGGTAGGTTCCTTTAGGTCAAGTTAAGGTACTTCAAAAAGGAGTAGAATTTACGAGCGAGCGATGTCGGAATCTAAAATATTTACATTCAGATCTCCGAGGACATACACGTTTCCCGACAGCCAGCGCTGCCTCCACCTGACATCGAACAGCACCAAGAACGTTCGCCGTCAGAGCACGAGGTGGCCGGCAGATGGCGCCATTCACCACAGCCGCCCGGCAGGCGCCGCAGATTCACAGCCAGAGGGCCTCAACGCCGGGGCCATCCGTACTAATGTTGTGAAGCCGCACTACACGCAGATTCTCCGAGACCAGAGTGGCAACACCATCGCCTCGACGACCCCCGGGCGGTCATATTTCTTCTTCTGCGAGAGTTACAAAACGTCTCGAAATATCCAGTCCGAATAATCGATCCGGATTTGGAGCGAATTCAATTACTCCACGTGGTGCCGGTGCAACAGTTGCACCCTTGCATATTTCTACCAACATCTGCAAAGGTGCAACCGGTACTGGCCTTTCTCGGTGCTAGTACTATTTTTGACCTTGGTACCGGAAAACCAACGCTATACTTGCACCTGTTACCCATAAACTCTGAACGACCTGGTTATGCGTTCATCGTCTTCTCAAAAGGGCGCCCTTAAAATAACTCAAATATTGACTAGCCGCAACGTTTCACCTACAACCGCTGCTCAAAGTAAGGTCACGGCGTGACTCGCGACCTGGGCGACCTCTCACATGTTCCAAAACATCAACAATGTTTTGATTCAGTAACGAACTTTCATACGATATCAAAACTGACCATGATACATATCATTCACACCATCGATATTAAGAAGCAGTGTTATGGCCTCACTTGTGACCTCGATGACACGTTAGAGTCGGATTTACAAAGAGTTTTATGTCATCACTTAGGGAATGTCTTGGACATCTTCCAGTGAAAAATATAAAGTTTCAAAACATGTCAACTTTAAATGGTCACGGCTACAACAAAAGATCATGAGGTCACCAGGTCAAAAAAGACAGACAAGACAAAAAAATCAAAGAAATGGTCATTCGTATTTGTACTGTATTGTACTGGATGCAGCAGATCATCTGCTTTCAAATGATCTCCGGTTCTGGTCAGATGGAAGAAACCATTGCGCGGAAAAGAATTAGTTTCTGGCCCAACTTTCCAGATGACCTCGAACAGTCCGTGACCTACATCAAGTGACCTATGTGATGCAGGAACCGAAAAATTGCACTGATGTGATATGGGACACAGACGAGCTTCTGTGCCAAATCTGATCCAAATCGGAGGGGCCATGACTCCAGGCCTCCCTTGCTGATTGGTCTTTGAATACCCCATATATGGAATATTTTTAAGCTCAGAACGCGGCATGAAGACCTCGTTGAATTGCTCTGATTTTTTTCGTTTTAAATATGCATACCAACAGCGCTGCATAGTAACGCAGGCCATCCGGCAAAGTCCGTAAGAAACTCTGAGGGCTCCAAAGAGCGGCAGACTGCGAACCTGCAGGTTCCAAAGTGGCAGCTCTACGCGCTCGATCCTGCTCTGATCAAGATCGCATTTGCTCACCGATAAGAAATCAGTTAAGCCATACGTAGCGATCCACCAATTCGGATGATGGTTTGAGAAATCTTGTCAACGACACACCATATAGACGAAAACCTGGGTGTATTCCTCGTAGTTAATACTGTTGTAACACAGTCTACAGAATGCCTTGTGTGAACACTCGCGTACAGCCAGCCTATCGTCATGCCATAGGTAATGATACCGTAAACCGCCAACGTTTGTCTACCTTGCTGTCGCCAGAAGTGCTTATACGCATTCGCATTAGCTCAGAAGCGCCAGCGACGCATCAGTTGGATCAAGTTCAAAATTATGCTTTAGGACAACAATGCAGCATGGTTGATCTGAATTAGATTTGTCCACAGTACTAGCAGCAAATGCACGCTACGTCAGTAAGAAATGGAGCTCGTGGAAAGGTCGGTTCTGATGCTCAATAAGAAAAGAAGTCCACCTTGAACCTTAGGGGTGGGTCGCCGTGCAAACTGGCAGACATCGCCCGCCGAGGCGGCCAAGAAGGCAGCTGAGAGCCAACAGACCGCTCACTCATCAGCAGGTTTGCAGCCGCCGCGCGCTGCCGCCGCCAGCTGTTACCAGCGGCCCCCAGCCAGCGTCAAGGCCAGCGTGGCCAGCAGCAGGACCACCGAGGGCCAGGCGTGGCCAGACGAGTTGCACAGATCCGAGTTGCAGTAGCAGACGCCGCCCGTGCACGTGTCTTGGCCGAGCACGAAGCAGGAACGCATCACGTTGCTGCTGTCGTTGGGGTCGGCCACTTTCATGCAGCCACTGTGGAATGACGGACACGTCTGCACGTACTTCTCCTTGTTGGCGTCGAAGTCGTCGCACGAGGGGAGCCCGTTGGTGTTGAGCGCCTCCATCAGGTCCTCCGGCAGCGAGATGGCCTTGAGCAGCCGGTTGCTAGCGCAAGCGTAGCATTTGATGGCCTGGGCGGTGCCTGTCAGGCCAAGCACGACGAACAGCACCAACATCTTCATGTTTTCTGCGGGAGAGCGGGCGGCGCAATGATGCCGGTCTCCGCCGAAACCGCGCGCCACCGCCCAAACGATTTCGAGGTGCGCACGGACCACAGATAACCCGCCCATGAAGAACGCATGTGACGTACGGGCACACCAGACGTCCTCTGTGCGACGTTCGACAGTACACAGCCAAAAAGGTCGCAACCAGAGGCGTAGCCAAGATTTTCTTCAGGGGTAATTGCTAGAATAAAAAGGCGTGATAGTTTTACCATTTGACTAAAAACATGGGGAAGCTGGTCCTATTTAGTAACACTTCGATATTTTGAAGACGAGTCTCCTTTTACCATGGCAAAAGTACGATAATGTGACTCGATTTCCACGTGTATACATTGTCCAGCCCAGCTGAACAATCACTGTGAGAGGTTACCATGCTACCTAACCACGCAGCACACACCTTGTACGTGAACTATGTGGCTAGTACAGAACTTTCCGGTGTCAGTGAGTCTCACGAGGAGAATTGAGTTCCAAGTTCAGGTGAGTTGTGTGGCTTTTGTGACTGAACAGACCACCGAAAACGGTCAACAGACCCCTTTCAGTTCGGGTATGCTGCGGCCGTGCTGAACTGTGACGTCATCTGCGGTGCGCTTCGCGTCCGCTTCTCATCGGAACGGTGGCCTGGTGGGCTAACGCCCTGCGCAATACGATAGTCACTTAGAAGTCGTATGATCGAGGCCGCCTCAGGGCAAATCCTTATGGCGTCGGCCGAGGTGGAATATTCTAGAAAGCAGCTTTCCGCGTGTGTGCGCCGCGGCGTGCGCGCCGCAGTTTGATTGGCTGGTGGTTTGCGACCGAGGAGAGGTCAGGGACGGCAGGTCAGTCTAGGCCTGGACTCTGTGAGGTATGAGGCGCTTCTGTCCGCTCCGCCCCTGCCTCTCCTGTCGTGAACTGATTGCAGTGATTTGCGCCACGGTCCCAGGGCTATCCTCCGGGCCTCCTTTTTCCTAAGTGCTTGATTATAACGAGCACGCTCCCGTTCTCGTCTCCCCTACCCGACTGATCTTACGATCGGGTATCTAAAAACCTTTTCCTTCAGTCACCTGGACTTTGCGGCTGCCGCCCTTGCCCTCGATCATGTCGCCTGGTGATACGCAAATGCCTCTGTCACGGAATGATGCAGTCGTAGGTGTTGAGGGTTATTGAGGGTCATTGAGTTGATCATTGAGGGTTATTTTGCACGTTGTTACTGAGCCGTTTAATACGCGCTGCTGAATAGACGACGATGAGAGCTTACTTTCTGACGTGGGAGATACAAGAGGATCGTCGCGGGCCCCACAGGCTAGGTTCTTAACAGGGTACATGTAACAGCAAAAGTATTTCCTTAACCCTATTCCCGGAGGGCTAGACGATATGTTCGATTTCCGGCAGGGGGGGGGGCGGATTCGGCCCCCCTGAAATCTCGAGAACTACTTGTCCGATTTCATCGCAACAAACGGCAATCCATTTGCCGTGACGTGAACTACACTTTTATGAAAAGAAATCTTCGAAATGTCGAAATTTGTGGATACAAGGTGGCAAAAATGTCAAAATAGGGGGTACTTTTGGACCTCTTATAACTCCGTCGTTTATGAACCGATTTCAATGAAACTGACATGAATCGAGAGATTATGAATAGGGCTTTTACCATGGGTCCACAAATCTGAAATTTTGAGAACATTCATGGGCGTTCACAGGGTTTCAAAAATAGGGAGATTATCCCACAAATAAATGAACAAAAAAGGTAAAAACACTTTTTTGGCTTCTGCTAGTCATGCTATGCTAAAGAAGTACAAATCGTATTGCAATGTTGGTACAATGTTAGCATAGGCGGTGCCAGGGACATGAAAAAGGGGGAACTGTCATGGTCACACGTTCTTCAGATCAACTTGTGACCTTTGGCCTTAAATGACCTCCAGTGACCTTGGGGTCACCTGGAATGATCTCGTGTGCATTTGACACTATCTGTAAACGTTTTCAATCATCTGAATTCACTCTATTACAAAAATTTTATTTTATGGCCATTGCGATATAAGGTACGAGCACTGACATTTTAGGTCATAGCTCCGTGACCCAACCTGATATCAAGCTGAAACTTGGTACACAAGTAGAGGGTACCTTTCTACGTCATATATATTTCGGTTTTGGTATTTGAAAAAACGGCACCGAAATTGTTGCAAAAAAATAAATTTTGACTTTTGACCTTGACCGAACCTTGTAGAGTAACTTCACATAAACAAAATTATATCCACACATTGCCCAACTATTTAGCTATACATCCATATAAAGTTTTAAGTTGTATCTTAAAAACTCTGTTTTTGGCAGTCATTTTCCTTTTACCCTCAACATGGCCAAAAATGACCTGAGGTGCCTCCCAAAAACGTTGCCTGGCTCCGCTCCTGAGCAAAGTAGAATTGTGAAATTTTGTTACAGCGCGTAGAAAGGATAGCTAGGAAAAGTGACCAAGTTTCGTAAAGCTGCGTCGAAAAGTCTGGAATTGGCAAGGCAAAAAACCCGAGGGGGGCGGATTCAGCCCCCCCTGCCGGGAATAGGGTTAAGGCCAAAAAGCATTCTTGAAAAGTGCTTATGACTGCTCCGAGGCTTCAACGAGAACTTTAAAACAGCACAGACAGAACGTGCTCGGGAACAGCCAGTAGAGCTAACGCTCACTGAAGGATGTCGGTTGTTGTTATTTCTCGCAACAAGCTCAGCAAAAACCATCACTGATATTTAAAATGTCTCTTCCCGAACCGTATAATTATAATGGCTCCTCCGAAGCACCCGAAGCCTTTATGGCGCGGCGTCAGTTAAAATAAAATAATGGAGCCGCTCAAAATCATGCGCGATGCCCAAATAACTATAAAAAAGCACGCGGCAAGAAAACACTTAACTCAAAACGAAAATCCTAGCCAAACCGCCTCATGTTGTCGAACCTCGTCAGGCTCAGTAGACGGCTCGCCAGTACAGGTATTCTGTTATCGTTGCTGTTATCTCGGACTCTTCATCAATAACCTTACTTTTCTAGCGCTCAGTTTCCGTGGGCAGCACAACAACTTCTCCTTCTCGTCGATCTTCCCCCGAGCCTTCGTCCGTATTTTTCTCCGGGGAACCCGAACAGCTCCGAGCTCTGTCTGGGGATGTTTGAGGACAGGTGCCGTGTTCAGTAGCAGTGAGAATCAAAGCGAAACACGACGCTTCAGCCATTAATGGAACATTTGCAAGCAATTCTTCGTACGTTCAAGCTAAGCATATTTTCGCACATCATCATGGGTGATAACAGAACAAAATATCAAAGGGCGTAATATGCGTGGAAAAATAGTGAAAGCAACATATCACTATTTTTCCCATTCTGTTTGTTATCACTGTCTTATTGTTCGAATAAAAAAGCAGCACAATGTCAAAATACCAATCAGGGATGAATATCGAAGCCGAAAAATATCGGTCAGCAAAACATCGAATGCCAAAATATCATAAAATATCATGCGCAAAATGTGGAACAGCAATGTCGAACAAAATAAATAATGACGTGACTTGCCAAATGGGTAATGGTGAAGCAGGGTGAGGGGATTAGTAACGGATGGTATAACAATCACTGTAAAATGTTGAAAGGCAAATAGTAGCACAACGCGGCAGGCACAACGGGCGCTGGCTCCTGCCGCAAATGGCTGGGGGCACGTTAGCTGGGATGTTCGATGCTTTAGACGAAATCTTCCAAGAGGCTTCTCCTCTGTGTACCTCAACTTCCCTGGAAATGAATATTCCGAAGTCCATGGTGTTTCAAGAGGTTGCCGAGCGGATTTTTTTTTAATAAAAATAAAGATGCGTGCACCACTGGACCTAATGTTTTGACGTTGTCTGACACACAACTTTCACGCCGTAGTATGCCGGGTTCGAGCCGCGGATGCCCAAACTTCGTGTTCCTCCTTTCACAATAGTTTCCTGCGATAAGCTGTGACTGGTGTTGGCAGGCCGGTCTCACCTGCTGACCAGGCGTAACAGTGGGCTAGCAAACATTTTCCCAGTATCTAAGAGACGATACTGAGGTACCGTTACACTGGCCACGGCCCGTGTTCATCACATCAGCTGACAACAACGGTCAGATCTCGACCCCAACGGATTACTGGGAAGGATGGCTGGGAAAAACGTTGGGCTACCGGGACTTGAACTCCGTCCATGGTCCTGACGGACGGAAGTCTTGACGACCGCACTATCAGTGACGTAGTCTTTTGACTTTCCCCACTCCATATTTTGCTTTCGTTACCCGTTCCTGTTGCATGCCTTTCCTTCATTTGACGATATTTTACCATGCAATATTTTACTATTTCTATACTGGTCCGGTTCGATGGTTCTGCTGCTCCATATTTTATGATCGTTATTTTTCTGCTCGATATTTTGTCTCAATATATTTTTCCATTTCGACAGGTTTCCCCATTTATTACTAATCCTTATTCCACATTTTGTTATTCATGATTTGCCCATTCGATATTTATCTCCGTCGATAAGTATCCCGTCCGGTATTTTTCTGTTCGATGTTCCGCCATACAGTATTATGTCACGTAACCACTGTCGCCATAGGTACGATACATGCATGTTGATATCGTGTATTGTGCGGAGCACGAACGGAAAGGCACTATACGCGTTCAGCACTGACAGCGACCGGGTTGAGACCGACCTTGACATTATCATCCTTACGTCCACACTTCTACTCTACGCTTGTCTTCGGCTGTTCATTTGTTAACATGTGTGCAATGTTATGACACAATTCCAGCAAACCTGTTACACAACGTTTCTGGCACGGCATTACGGCTAACAAATGCACACACGACGTCAACAATGCAACCGTCGAGAACAGTAAACAGAAACAAAAAGAATGAAGTAAAATTGCTAAGCTCAAAAGTAAGAATAAGTGTGGAGGATTATAAGTTCCGGACGGATGCCAAGCAGATAGCTTAAAAATATACTGCGCAAAAGTATCTTGATCCGAGCGTAAGCTCTAAGCGGAAGGCTGTTAAGAGACCACTCATTATCTCAAAATATAGGAATCTCTGAATGCAACCTATCACCAGAGATTATCACCAAAAATATCAGTAGCATATTTTGGAAAGGAGTGCTAAAGGCGTGGTCTAACATTGATGAGTCAAGGCCGTAGCCAATGACCGGGAGCAAAATTCTTAGCCAAGTACTGTGGCTGAACAGGCAAAATAATTTGGAAAACGCTGGTGTCTTTCAACGCAGGGTCATACATACATAGGGTCTCACCCATGTTGCTAGTGTTTACAGCATGCAGCGCAAGATGTTCCTTACAGAGAATAAGATTTCCATCAAATACGGCTTGCATCTTCTCAAAGCATTATCTTTATTGAGATCCATCTCAGGACAATGGAAGCATACAAAAAATGGCGCTGAGGCCGACGCAGTTCAACAGCGAGTCTCCTAAGTTGTCAGAATTGCATTCGACTCAAGGTGTATCTAGATGGGCACATCGTGAATTGCTTACGATTTCCTGTCCACCAGAAAAAAGCCAAAGTGGCAAAGAGGGATTCGCTTAACTAACACCTCTTGGTCTTTAGTTTATTAGAGTTTGTACGAGACAGCTGACGACATTTTTCTACGCTGGCTACAATTTAGACCTTATCCTTTCTACAAATAAGCGTCTGCACTTTTTTGGAATGTTGCAGTTGGATATGTCCCAGTATTGTCGATCTGTATTATCATTATCCACCATACATCATAATCCATCAGTATTATCAGTACACATCTATCCATCAGAGGGTATACTATTTTGGTCATGTACCGTAAGTCAGAGGTTTTGGCGCGAGCTGAGTCGTATTCACCAGACCACATTCTCTGGCAAAACCCGAAACCCGTCATCTTAAATGTAGGCGAAGGACAGGAGGCATCGCAAAACAATCGATAGGACTGCTAACCATACTGTCACACGCTGTCACAGAAATGCATTTGTCTGTGCACTAAAGTGCACAATGCACCCAAACAGGGTGGGTGCCTTGTAAGATGTAAGACTGTGTGCACACGTGCTCAAAAACGGATTTACTGACTCGTTATTCGCCGCGTACAAAGTACAGAGTTTCTCACTAGAACTGATTGATTTAAAAACGGCGGGACAAGTATGTTGCTATGATATATCTTAAAATTTTTCCAACAAAACTAAAGCCAATACTGGGGCATTTTTATTTTCCAAATCACTCCTAAGGCGCGCACACAGTTTCCACAGCAGCGCCGTTCCGTTGCACGCACGTCTCGGCGTGATTATCTTCGTTCGGGTCCACCGCCGAGGCGAATTCGTCCATTCCGGCTCAGCTGCTCCATCGCAGTCGGAGAGGTTCGCCGGACTTCTGCCTGGGCCACAGACCAAAACCAGAAGTCTGGCGGCGGTACGTCTGGACTGCGAGCTGCCCAAGGATGGGTCACCAGCCGGCTGATGACGCAGTCGTTGAATTTGCTGCTCAGCCAGGAACGAGAAGCGAGCGCCGTGAGCAGACTTGCTCCATCTTGCTGGAACCAACACTGCCGAGCTGTAGCTCGCACCCTCATTTTTGGTCTTAGCTGCTCTTGAAGTAAGTGCAGATAGACCTAACTGGCGGTGGACTGATTTGGGTTGAACACAGTTCGGAATGTCAGCACTTCACCGTCCACAATGGCGGCCAAGCACATGACTTTCTTGCCACCCTGGGTTCGGCATTCGACTTCAGCGCTACAGTTTTGTGGTGCCCAATATCTTTCATTCTGCTTGTTTGGATCTTGTATTAAGCAGAAGCACTTCTCATCGGCCCAAATTGCAATCTCCTCAAATTCCTCAGGCTGTTCAAGGAACCACCGAGAGAAGCTGACTGGCCACTGTGTGTTTAGCAGTCTGGAGTGATACAGTGTGGGGATGATAGGGATGTCACCCCACCGCTCTGCGAACCATTCGCCACGCAGTTGTGACGGAAATGAAGGGAATTCGCTATCGTTGCTAATGAGATGTGCTCCCTGCTCCTCAAATAGGGCTCAGCAAACTCACGCACACACATGACCAGCTCGTCACTAAGAGGAGGCCACCCGCTACTCTTAACCTGAGGTCGCACTTGACCCTCCGTCACCAGGAATCGGTTTACCAGTCACTTAAAGACCAGTGGCCTCAGTAAATTTTTCGGCGATAACCGAGAGCGATTTCGGAACTACCGGTGCACTGTAATGACGTTCCACAGCGCACCAAAGTCCAGCATTATCCATGTCCTCTGCTCGGTCAAAAGGGGTAAATTTCTGTGTCGTCCGCAGGGAGGATGTCTGAGTGATCTAAGCATTCTGGGTGATCTGAGAGCCGACCGACTTTCATCGTGACTTTTTTGCCTCACAACGAAAATGTTGTTTTTCCAACACGGTCACAAACTTCACGTCATCTGTATGCAATTTCCGCTTTTAGCGACTGATTCAGAATAATCACTTCTCGTGAAAGGCCCTCTAGGAAAAAAACGTCACTGTGATATGGAAAGCAGAGCAAGTGCGACGCATTATGAACTCCAATAATTCAGCTGTTGAGCTGGACCCAGAGAGAAGAGGTGCAGCGTCTGCCGGCACCGACCGGGTCATCATCACGCAGGGCAGGGTGTCCGGACAAAATGGCGAAACGTAAGAATGGCGAATGCCTGGCCAATGCCAGATGGTGAATGCTGAATGGCGACATGTAAAAATGGCAATATTTAAAAATGGCGACATGTAAAAATGACGACTGGCCAAATGGCGAACGGCAAAACGGCGACATGTCAAAATGGCGACTGGCCAAATGGCGAACGGCAAAATGGCGACATGTCAAAATGGCGACTGGCCGAACGGCGAACGGCAAAATGGCGACATGTCAAAATAGCCATACGTTAAAATGGCAACTGGCCAAATGGCAAACGGCAAAATGTCGAACTGTGAAAAAGGCGACATGCCAAAATGGTGAATGGCTAAATAGCACACAAAAACACATGCCATATATATATATATATATATATATATATATATATATATATATATGCATATACATACATACATATACATACGTGAACATATATATGTGTATATATAGATATATATGCACATACACGTATGGCCTGAAAGGACATTCTTATAAATGCAGGTCCGATTGAATGTGACAGCGAAGTCAGTTGTCATCATTTTCTTTCTTAAGCTTTCTGTTCTTCATATAAACTTTCTCTGCTTCTCCAGGAAAAGTGCAGGCCTCCAAAATCATCCATCGTTTCGTTGATTTTCCATGAACACTACCAGGGAAACATTCGAGCACATTAGACATCCATATAACAGGCGTCGTGACGCCCTAAACACCCCAATAAATAACACCCATCGGGTGCCTATGTGTAATTTTGCAAATGAACAATGTCAGTACACAGTAAAAGGTGTTTCATTGGTGTCATGACATTTCAGGGTTATTCAGTAGGTGTTCTGCCATCCTTGTGTGTGTCAAAAAAAATACCGGTCTGGGTGTGTGACGCCTGGAGTACACATCAAAAACACCTGCCGGGTGTTTTATGTTTTCTCAGTGCAGGGAGCAAGTTACCACACACAATGCACAAGGCAAACGATTTGCTCGTAAGTGTACCACGGTACGGAAAGCCGGAAACGAAATGGGAAGGGCGCAGTGCACGAAGAAAAGAATGTACCTCAGCCGAGGGATCAAACACGATGGAACGAGGAACAACAAAACGGAATGAAGACCGACGACGAATGGAAAATCCGGAGCGGAGACGGACTAGTCCGATCCGGAAGGCAGAAACCACCCGTCACGATCTGTGACTGGTGAGTTTTGGCACTATAGGTGTCGTGCGAAAGCTCGCGTAGAAGAAATTAAATCAGGTGAGTAAATGAATACTCTCTGGTCGCTAGGTGCGGTCCGATAGCACGGTATTGTGACCAGAGGCGGCTCGCTCTCACCGATAGGTATACACAGGATGCGATTTGGGCCGACCACGTCCCAGCGCCGCGTCCAGCCGCCAGGACGCAAATAGCTTTGTCCTGGACGTTACTGTTTACAATCACCCATGCTGCTGCAGCGCAGCAGCACGCAAGAGCAGATGAATCGAATGACCGCTAGATGGCAGCTGTACTCCTGGCAGCCCAGGGTCGTCTCGCGTGTTACTAGGCATACAAAACAAGGACTCGTGACGCACGCCATCATGGACAGCGCGAATACGATTCCAGCGGCCCGAAGCGCGTCCAGGCAGGGGTCCAGTGAGAGTGGCAGGAGTGCACGACCCTTTTTTATTTTTTAAAGAATTTCCGAAAATTTTACGGGAAACTTGGTTTGCAGGCTGGGGCCGATATCAGCGTGCGACTCTCCCATGTCCCACGCCACGTGTGTGATTTAGACATGGTCATGCATCGGCCATGATGCATGCCTAATGCGTACGTCATGGTTACATTGTCGGTCCAGAACTCCTGCGTGTTTTGGCAGCTCCCAGTGGAACGCGGTCTCATGACAGCCGCAAAACTAAACGGGTTTCAGTCCCATACTGACATCGAGCTTTGAGCGAAAATCCACCTCGCTTCTCGCTCAACGAGGAATTCCGCCCGTCTGCGGCGTTCAGTGGGCTTGAAATAAAAGCCTCTCAGCGACCTACGGCAGGGCAGATGGACCGCCATGACTTTCATTCGCGCGTTCGGTTCTGGAGAGGGGCACGGCTGCAGCGTCTCTAATGGAACAGATTCGGCCAGCAGCAGCCGCCGGTTTCATCGCAGCCTCGCGGTAGCGGCAGATGCCAGCGAGGTGCGGTGCCGCCTCGGGCCAAGGCCGCCCTCGCCAAGGCTGACAAATGACGTCATCCATAAAGGATGCGTCGGCGGCTAGAGGTGCGCACGGACCGCCGGCGGTCGACGCTCGCCGGGTATGTTTCGCACTCCTGTTTTCTCTGGTTACATTTCGTAGACAGACGGATATATATCTGTCCATTTCTTTCAGTGTTTCGCACCCGAGGAAATGCAAATTGTAGCGTCAAGTGTGTCCATGACATTGTTCGCCGTCATGAGTAAGTGGTCAGAAGACACTGGAAAAGAAAGACTGGACATGTAGTTATACACTTGTTATACACTTAAAGGTAGCAGACAGATGGACGATAAACGTAGATCATAGGGTAATGTGATTAGAAATACAAAACTTTTTAAAAACGTGTTAGCTTCCCGTGAAAAATGCACGATTCATCCCCAAGAAATGGCAGCACTATTATTCGGTAAAAGGCGTTAGGGCGGGTTGAAGTTTTTTTGTCAACTGAAGTGAAACTTATCGGCCAGCGACCTCTCTCGTAATTACCCTTTTATCAGAAAGCTGGAGCATACGACAATGAAATGAATCTTACCAGAACGCCTGTCGTGCCCCAAGTTACGGATGGCCACAGGAAGTGAAAGGTTTGGGCTCATGTTTCGGACATTAATCTTTGGTTGACTTACTAGTCAGACATGCGCATTATCCACATACCCTCGGCCGTCCTTTGTCCCTAACATATCACTTGGCGTGCGACCTCCATGTTCTTGTCCCATTATGAGGGCCGGATGACTGGAACACTACGCCGTTGGTCTCTTAGTCCCGGCATTCCAACAACGCAAAGTGAAGCGGTTCAGACAAAACACGTGAACAACACGCTGCGTGCAACTGGAAGCCACGCGATGTTTGTCAGTGGTGCACATACTCCCACGCGCAAGTTCAAGGTTTCGGAAGGTGCCGGAGTGACCCTGCGGTTGTGGTTATTGGGTTATTTATCGATGTTCTTGACGCCAGAGTCATGTGGTGTCGCAATCTCTCACGCCAGTTATCACGGGAAGCGGCAAAATACCGAAATTAGGGATGCACCGGATATCCGGTCCGGCCAGATATCCGGCCGGATATTTGAGGTTATCCTGTATCCGGTACCCGGCCGGATATTTCCATGATCCGGCCGGATATTGCCGGATATTTGGCTTTCCGGTGTGCGATCGAGACGTCCTTGTGTCTGCCTATAAAACCGTTTCAGGAGCAACGTGCCTTGTTATATAAGACTTTCCATGTGCCTGACAGTCCCAAGGTCTATCTGGAGCACTACTTTTTCTTCTTAGCTCGGAAGGGTTGAGACATTATTTGCAAGGGATGGACTCAAGTTCAGAGTAGTGTAACAACAGCCAGAATATGCTCAGCCGACCATTTCGTAGCGCATCATCTTCCTGTTTTCCAAACATTTTTATTTGTCTCAAATACCCTTGTACAAATTCATTAGCCCTCGCCCGTAAGGGGGAGGGGATGGTGCAACCCCCGCTGAGGTCTTCCAGGGGTCATGAACTCATGTCATGTGGACGATGGGAAACACCTTATTTTTATTTTTGGGAATGCGATAGGAAATACGTATTGCAAAACAACCTATGTATTCGGGTTCCTCAAGTTGACAGGAAAAAAACTGTGTAAATTTGGTGTGGTTTGTCTTTCGTTTCATCTAAAGAGGACGCAGTGCAACGAACACTTGACTTTTGCTCCGGCGGGCGGAGTGGCG
The DNA here is from genome assembly GCA_030062745.1 of Capitulum mitella. Taxonomy (NCBI): domain Eukaryota; kingdom Metazoa; phylum Arthropoda; class Thecostraca; order Pollicipedomorpha; family Pollicipedidae; genus Capitulum; species Capitulum mitella. The sequence goes on along the minus strand of CP099850.1, from coordinate 13,503,211 downwards.
TCGGCCGCGGAGTGATGAGTCTGCAGTACGAGGGCATGCCTAAAATTCGATTTTGTTTTGGATCTCAACTCGGAAAACGCACTTAAGGTATGTAAGTTACGATTTTCGGCTAAATCCAGGTCACCCTAGATCATTGGCTTCAGACTCATTGGCTTGGGTAGCCTAAGATGACCCTCATATGTTATTTGACAATAGTGTTTGTTAATTGAGATACTACATTTGACTTCAGCTTCTATTATTGTGTACAGAAAATGCTTCTGCACCTCCGACAACGCATTTAAACCGACGACCCCGATTGACAAGAACTGGCCTAACATGACCTGGATCGGACTCCAGGGGTGAAATACAATCCTGTGGTGTACAGAAAGACTCATAATTGACTGACGAACACTATGATATCCGTTTCGTTTCATTATCATTTATTCTTTCACGCTCATTTGCACTTAAACTCAAAAAGTGCCACTTTCAGCCAATTTTTTACATTTGACCCGATCTGGAAGATCATCCGTTGACATGAGACATTAAAAAGGGATGCCAGTCGTGAGATCTCGTCACGTGCAACAAGCTAGTTTTTCCGCGACGCTCTAGGACGCAAAGTGTTGCAAGGCTGTGGGGTCGTACCAACTTCCCTCCCCCCCTTTACGTCCGCCTTATGCAGAAGGCCCTATACGGGCAAGTATTAAGGGCATTGACGCAGTCAAAGGTTGGCCCAGGGACCCGGGCTTCCTTCTTAGGCCCGCGTTTTTTTTGGTGAAAACCATTACACACCGTCTTCCTAGCACGTGGTTTTCGTATGATTTCAGTTCACACTGGGCTCCGGGCCCCCTCCTCAAGAAATCCCTGGCTGCGCCCCTGGTTAAGGGGCAATATACTTCGGTGGACATACATTAGTATTTGTACAGAATGGTTATCAAGCCAGGTATTTGAGGTCTACCAAGGCGTTATAATCGCATTCTGCGCATTTTGGAACATTTGCCCTCTGCCTTCAGTCAGAGATGGTGATCGGTGATCTACACTATGATCGCTGCGTTCTTTCTTTATTTTCTTTTTTACAATGAAACATGGGGAAACCTCGCAACAACTCTAAGCGATAGGTGGAAGGATTCACAAACTGTTGATATTTTTTTGTTTAGTATTTTCCAGTTTTTCAGGCCTTTTTTACCGCAGTCTTTTCGTCTCATTTTCCAGCAACAAATATCAAATAAAAATAATTATCTATAATATCCGGTATCCGGCCGGAAATCCGGCCGGATATCCGGCACCCCGATCCGGCATATCCGGTATCCGGCCGGATCACAAAAATCCCGATCCGGTGCATCCCTAACCGAAGTGCCACTATTACCCGGACCGCTGCGACTCGGCGCGGCCTATGCGTTCATAAAGGATCTTCTGGACCGCACAGGAACCATGCTCATAAAAATAAAAAATGTTGTTACCCAGACCGTCATGACAGGTCAAGTACGCCTAAACTGGCATTTTGATCCCGGTTTTTACCTCTTCTTTTTCTGCCAACACAGACTGGCGTTTGTCTGTTATAGTTTTTTCATGGGTCGGCTAAACATTTAAAGCACTCGTTGCCAGTCACAAACACGTGGCAAGAGAGCATTACCGCGTTTTTATTATCTATCCCGAGTTTAGTTTTCGACAACTTTTTCTGTATTTCATAACAAACGTAACACGCACCACGATTCCGAACACTGTGCGCAAAAAAGGAAACAAACGTGCGAAACGAACAATGGGTTACTCGCATGAAAAACGGCAAAATGCACCGAAAGAACATCGGGACTCCATTGTCCCCCTTCTCAGTCAAGCGTTCTTGTGGACGGCTAAATTGAGATCTACGTCACGAGTTCATGTGCCACCGGAATACGGCCATAAAATACGGCCCGCACACGCCGCGAGAACGCCGAAAACGAATACATCTCCGGATTTCGCCCTCTACTCGACAACGCATCGCATATACAATATTGTCATTCGTAGACAAGTCATAATTCCGCTGCTGACTATCCTGGTTCCGCCAACAATCCAATAAGGTCGACAGCACCACGGCTGGAAACTGAGAAGACAATACCAAGGCACAGGCATTTTATCGTTTCGTCCGCCGTTGTCGACCGTCAGGACAGACGGCGTCTACATCACGCAAGGCACCATGGTACTGTCACGTTGAGTATTAAACACCCAGAGAAAGTAGGACTATTTCCGTACTACTGGGCATATAAACAGCTCTTTCAATGCTATAGAAACCGGGCTGAAAGTCAACGCTATATACATCGGAAATGTGATGTAGTGACGGCAGATCTGAACCTTCCATCTGCTGGTATTTGTTAACAGAACAATCGTTTGATTATCAATCTAGCATTTTTGTTAGCACCAGCGCCTTAATTCAACATCGAGATAGTTCACGGTAGCCCATATGTTATTAAATTCCATTAGTGTATTACTAACTGTTGCACTATAAAACCCGCTTAAAAGCTCTGACCTGACAATTTCCAACAAAGTGAAAACCGAGAGATGTCGTTTGGTGTATGTCATGCATATTGCACGTCCTACTAGATGACATGGAAGCACATCTTGTAGCTCTAGCATTGTTTTTTTCTTATTAATCTTACTTTCAAGATTACCAAGGTGTTTCGCATTCAGCCACCTTTTGGAATTATCCCAAAAGTGCTGCACATATGGGCAATCCCAGAATTTATGCAGAATAATATTGCGTTGTGAACAGAGGTCGCACTTAACCGAATGTCCCATTTTAATCCTTTTTTAACAAGCTATTGGTTACTGTTATACGTGTAAGCATTTTGTAGCAAGTGTTCCTGATATAGTTGAATCCGCTTATAATAAAGTTGTGGGGACCTTCGTGGAACTTCGTCATAAGCAAACTTCGTTATCGCCGAAGCCACAAAACAAACACATTAAATCCAAGTAATACTGGCTGTCAAATTAATCCCAAATCGCCTGAATTAATGTGACCTAATAAAAATAAGAATACCGACCTTTGTTCCTTTTACTACGAAAGCAGCACTGAACATGATTGAACTAGATTTATATATGCCACGTCTGCATTATATATATATGTATATATGTATATATATATATGTATATATATATATATATATATATATATATATATATATATATATATATAGACCGGCGGGCGTCACCCGGGGGCGATGCTTAGCGGAACCACACTCCGCTGTCGGCCGTCTGGCGACCCTGTGCCGAGAGCGTCCTGACGCATCCACAAAGGAGCACTCCCGCTCAGCTGGAAGCGGACAGGTGAGAGTAAGATGAAGGGTGCTTCCGGGATAGAGATAGTAAAATTATTCTCGTTTTGTGCGGAAGCTGATTTGTTTGCGTTATCCTCCATTTTCAACATGGTATTGGTTCATAAAGGCTCCTCCAGACAGTGGCTTTTAGGGCCCAGTCAATACAATGTTAGCATGTGAAACATCATTGTGTTATGCGTCGTTATATATTAACGCAAGAACATTGCATCATGTGCTCAGTTGATGTAAGGGTTTTCTTAACTTTTGTATCAAGTCGTAAGATGATTACACTTGGATTCCGTTGCCACCGCGCCAGTTGCCTCAGCTTCCGACCAGCTGTCTGGCTGTGGACGTCAGGAGTTCACGGTGGGACCAAGCTGTGCCGCACCTACCGAGTTTAGCGGTTGAGTGCCAGAGTTCGCACAATGCACGACTGGATCGTGGACTTACTCCGTCCGGTCGGGCTTTCATTAAGTGAAACATTAACAAGCACGACTCCCATTAAGTGAAACATGGACTTTTTGGGGATGAGGGCCCTTCGTAAAAAGGGGGCCTCTCAAGATCAAGGTAACTCGAAATTTTGCTTTGCCCCCATGATCAAATACGATCCGCCGCCACTGTGCCTGGGGCAAAATTGCCCCATATTTGGGTTCACTTGGGTGGCAGGGTTAGGGTCTGCACAACAAGGTCTGCTTGGTAAGGATTCTGATCATAGCGCCGCGCACTTCTGAAACGTGCGGATCAAACTTATAAAAGTAAAACAAAACAATAACATGAAATATAACGAAATAAAAGGCATTTCAATCTCACTTTGTAATGCAACGGCCGAAAAAGGTGATGTTTACCCACGCCCTACCTAGTCTTGGTAGACTGCAGTCAGATTGTTCCCTCCCCCCCCCCCCCCAGTGTCTGAACCGTGTACAAGACGCCCGGCCGGAGATCTACCGCACTATTCCACAACACGGGCGTGAGCAGCTAAGGTGCTGGTTTATGGTGCGAGGCCCCGAAAGTCCAAGTCGCAAGTGCATCCTGTTACAGACCTATCCTCCAGGCTTGTCAGTTTGGACTGTCGACTGGCTGTACTGAACGTATGTGCCTTGTCAATCGAAAGGCGAAACACACGCAAAGCTCACATTATCCGAATATTTATTGTTAATGACAACGAAGAGGTGCACAGGGATCATACTCCTACGAAGTGTTTCTTCTCAGATCGCAGTGTTCGTTGTACCGGTCTGTTTCGCAGTTCTTATGAACTAGAATGACATGTCCTTAACAATCTTGCACCTGTGCTAATTAAGGCAGATGAAGGTACCTGCTGAAGTTAGAACACGCGAAATCTTTTCTTCTTCAGGTTTTTATGCGACGAAACGCTCCGACAGCGTTTCAGGTAGCGTCGAGAGACTATTCCCGCCTCCAAACTCGTGCCAGCGTTTTTGGTCGGACCTGAGGTCTAGACAAAGACAGGTACACATCCGGTCGGGCCCAGGTGCACGGACCCTGGAGGACAACGTATGGGACTGTTCGAGTTGACTTGACAGCAGCGGCCATTTCCGCATGATCGGAACCCAGAAGGGCAGCGTACGACTACCACCTGCGATATCTCGTTCACTGGTCCGCTGGGCAATTGGGCCAGCGGTGATGACGGAAAAGACTGGACGGCTGGTGTCAACAGCAGCAGCAACGTGACCTGGAAAATCGTCAGAGTCATGGAGTTGACATGACGTGACATGACATTACGACCCTACGCCATGATTGCGTAAAGTGAATGAGAGTAGACGTGAATAATTTGAGAAGGAAATGCTAGCAAAATGCAGGTAAAAGGAAATCAAGTGAAAAAGCGCAGAAATGGGAAGAAGTGTTCATATGGTATTCGTGAGTATATGAGCCGAGGAAACTTGCGTCAACGCCAGCAAAACGTGAACTAACTCAAACTAGCGAATGAGGTACTCTCGCTGTCAGATGTCACCACATTGTCAGTGATGCCTATCCAGAACGAAATGAGGGCTAAGCTCTTAAGAGAACAGAGAAGTGTTGAGCGGGAGGGCCATTGAATACCGGCACAGAGAAATGTTGAGTGGGAGGGCCATTGAATACCACAGGCGAACACGAGCGACAATTGCTGGACAGGAGCGCGTCGAAGTCTCTCTATTGGCTATCGTTAAAACACGTTTTGTCTTGATATAGCGCCGACGCCCTTCATGCACGCAAAGCGTCGTCTGGTGGTTCCTTGGGAGCTTCAGGGGTGCGCCCGACAAAGTGCGTCCCGCAGACTTGCAAATGCGTCCCTCGGGTCTGAAAGGGAGCCCTGAGACTTGAAACGGCGCCCTCGAGGCCTGGAAGGGCGCCATTGGTGCCCGCTTGACTTTGGTCAGTCAGCTTTGTTTAGTTGTAGTTTTGCTTCGTTTTTGTTTGGTCTCTTCTTCGTAAATTTTTAAATAAAACGCCGTCCGGGACAAAACTCGTGAAAAGCCCAACGAGCGATGGGACCCGAAGCCGGAGACTGTCGCATCAAGAGTTCCTAGACAAGAACAGGAATTTGGGATGCCTGGATGGCCGAAGGTGTTAACCCTGACCAGTGTCGCGTAGCGATTACGGAATAAAATATCGTATGACGGAATGTTGAATGGGAAATACTAAAAGCGAGATTCGTTGATCACACTGCCTTTTGGGACACTAAAAATGCGCTGCAAAGCAAAAACCACAGTATTGTAAAATGTAAATGGGCTCACCAATGGGCAGGCCAGCAGCCGGGCGCAGGAAGACATTTCCGATGTTTCCACTGCGCCAATGAACAACCCAGGGTCCCTGGCTGGCGCTGATGTCCTGGTCGGTCTGCGCGGACAACTGACGACACCGGATACGGTCGCCCGATAAGCCCGCAGTCAGAGAGGCCCTCAGCCACGACCGGACACAGAGACGCGCAGAGGTTATCTCGGGCGCAGCTGCACTGTTTTTCTTGGTCCCGCAGGAACTCTGTACACAGTCCGAGGAGTCACTGGATGCAATTGACTGGATTCTTCCGGCATGAGACCGCTATTTCCAGCGTCACTGCTCGAACCCAGGAAATGCAGTCACGGTATGAACTCACACCTGCATAAACCCAACCCACATGCAGCTTAATTCCAGTTGTTACAGCTTAATTACAGTCATTACCAGGTTTGTACATCCGCCCCCGAGGCCTTGTTTGATGGCAGGCTCGACTAGGCCAAGGATGTGTGTCCGCGTCGTGCCTAGCAACTCCATCGAAGAAAACTAAGTTCCAGAAACTATCCACCAGAAACTAGTACCAGAACTATTAATTATAGAGAACTTTAGAAACTATTGAACTATACAAACTGCTACCAGAAATTATCAGATGCTTCATTGTTTGTCCGCAGTCATGAGCTATTAATTAACCCTCTTCCCGGAGGGCGAGACGGTATAGCCGATTCCCGGCAGGGGGGAGGGGCGGATCCGGCCCCCCCGAGGTCTCGAGAACTACACGTTCGATTTTATCGCAACAAACGGCAATCGATTTGCCATGACGTGAACTACATTAAAAAAGAAACTCAAAAATTTTGAAAGGGGTGGATACAGTGTGGGGGGGGGCAAAAATATCGAAATGGGGGCACTTTGGGACTTCTTGTAACTCTGTTGTTTATGAACCGATTTCAGTGAAGTTGACATGAATCGAGAGATTATGGATAGGACTTCTACCATTGACACGCGCATTTGAAATTCTGAGAAAATTCATAGACGTTCACAGGGTTTTAAAAATACGGGGACTAGCTTTTCAACAACTGAAGGAAGAAAAAAGGCAAAAGCACTTTTTTGGCTTCTGGTAGTCATATTATGCTAAACAAGTACAAGTCGTATTACGATGTTTGTATAATGTTAGCATAGGCGGTGCCGGGCACATGAAAAACGGGGAACTGTCATGGTCCCATGCTCTTCAGAGCAACTTGTGACTTTTGACCTTAAATGACCTCCAGTGACCTTGTAGTCACTTGGTATGACCTCGTGTGCATTTCATATTATCTGTAAACGTTTTCATTCATTTGAATTCACTCTATTTAAAAAAAATCAATTTTACGGCTATTGTGATACAGGGCACGCGCACTGACATTGTAGGTCATAGCTCCGTGGCCCGACTTGATATCGAGCTGAAACTTGGTACGCAAGTAGAGGGCACCCTTCTACGTCATTTGTGTTCTGGGTTTCGCATGTCAAAAAATAGCGCCGAAATTATTACTACAAAATTAAATTTTGACTTTTTTTACCTTGACCTGACCTTGGAAAGTGACCTCAGATAAACAAAATTGTATTTGCACGTTGCCCAACTATCTAGCTATCCATCCATATAAGCTTTTAAGTTTTATCTTAAAAGCACTACCTTTGGCAGTCATTTGCCTTTTACCCTCAACAGGGCGAAAATTGGCCTGAGGTGCCTCCCAAAAATGTTGCCTGACTCCGCCCCTGAACAAAATAGAATTTCGAAATTTTGTGCCAGTACGTAGAAAGAATAGCTGGGAAAAGTGACCAAGTTTTGTAAAGCTGCGTTAAAAACCCTGGAATTGGCAAGCAAAAAATCCAAGAGGGCGCGGATTCACCCCCTGCCGGGAATAGGGTTAATTAAAGGGAACATTCCACCTTAGGACGTGTTTCGAACGCGCCTTTCGGAAAAGCGATACGAAATAGTACATACAGCGGAGAATGGGGAAAATCTATAGAAATCCCTAGAATGCAGGTATTTTACATTGAAATTGTTACCGGAAGTATAAGACATCGGAGTTCCAACATGCTGAAACGCTGCTGAAGACAGAATGAGATAACAAAGAACAACATGGTCAGCAATCGAGGAAAGCCAAAGTCGTGGGTGCTCGCGTGCCTAAATATTTACGGATGGCTTGTGAAGACACTTCTTTGATCAGTAATTCTGCGAGTACGCTTGGAACGCATGGAATGCCCCAAGCATATGGTCCTGATCACGGAATGTCCCAATAATGGTCTGCGTGGCAATGTCTCAAGCCTACACACTGGTTGAAGAATGCTTAAATCATGGCTGGAGGTTTGAGAAAACTAATGGGGGAGGGGGAGTCCACATGGATTTTAGACCGTTTCTTTCTATTCATTGTCGTAGGCCTAATGTAAAAATCCCTGAATATGGGAGGTCTCCCCCACCCCGATCGTGAGTCATGGCTTGGACACCTAACATTGAAAAGTACTGATGTTGTTTATCTTTGAATTCTAACAATCGCGGTGATGTCTACCAGAAATGGCGTGCGTGGTGGGACCACTGCGTCCTATTGGGTTTCGCATTCAGGCTTTCCAAGTCGTAAAATATTTTCACAAATTTATGAGCATCGTATAACTGAACATGCTCGCCAAAATGGCAAAACACCCGCCCCATGAATTTGCACCTTCAGTCGTGTGCAAGATAGTGCGCATTTTATTATATATCTCTTGGATGGAGATGGAATAAGGCTGATCGCTCACCAACCGACTGGGGCTGCCACAAATCGCCCAACAACAGGTAACATTTAATTCGATCGCCGTTACATTTAGCCCTATTCCCGGAGGGCTAGACGGTATGGCCGATTCCCGGCACGGGGGTTGGGGCGGATTCGGCCCCCCCGAGGTTTCAAGAACTACACATCTGATTTCATGGCAACAAATGGCAGTCGATTTACCATGACGTAAACTGCACTTCTAAAAAGAAGATTTCAAAATTTTGAAAGGGATGGAAACGGGGAAAAATATCAAAATGAGGAGTATTTTTGGACTTCTTATACCTCCGTTGTTTACGGACCGATTTTGATGAAATTGGCAGGAATCGAGAGACTATGGATGGGACTTTTACCATTGGCACACTTATTAGAAATTTTGAGAAAATTCATAGGCGTTCACAGGGTTTGAAAAATAGGATTGGTTTTTTTAACAGCTGAATAAACAAAACAGATAAAAACACTTTTTTGGCTTTTACTAGTCATGTTATCGTAAAGAAGTACAAATCACATTAGTGTTCGTATAATATTAGCATAGGCGGTGCCAGGGACATGAGAAAAGGGGCACTGCCAAGATCACATGCTCTTCAGGCCAACTTGTGACCTTTGACCCTAAATGACTCCCAGTGACCTTAAAGTCACTTGGAATGATCTCGTATGCATTTGATATTATCTGTAAACGTTTTCAATCATTTGAATTCACTCTATTTCAAAAATTCCGTTGTAAGACTATTGTGATATAGGGTACGCGCACTGACATTTTAGGTCATAGCTCCGTGATCCGACCTGATATCAGCTGAAACTTGATACACAAGTAGAGGACACCATTTTACGAAACATATGTTCCGAGTTTGGAATTTTTAAATAAAGCGTCGAAATTATTACTATAAAACCCAGTTTTGAATTTTGACCTTGACCTGACCTTATAAAGTGACCTCAGATGAACAAAACTGTATATTCACCTTGCCCAGTTACTTACTTATGCATCCATATAAAGCTTTAAGTTCTACCTTAACAACGATATTTTTGACTGCCTTTTTCCTTTTACCCTCAACATGGCCAAAAATGGAGTGAGGTGCTTGCCGAAAACGTTGCCTGGCTCCGCCACTGAGCAAAACACAATTTCGGAGTTTTGTCAGAACGAAAAAAAGAACAGCTAGGAAAATCCCCCAAGTTTCGTGAAGCTGCATTAAAAACCTTGGAATTGCCAAGTAAATGGCCGCTGCTGTCAAGTCAACTCGAACAGTCCCGTACGTTGTCCTCCAGGGTCCGTGTTCCTGGGCCCGACCGGATGTGCACCTGTCTTTGTCTAGACCTCGGGTCCGACCAAAAACGCTGGCACGAGTTTGGAGGCAGGAATAGTCACTCGACGCTACCTGAAACGCTGTCGGAGCGTTTCGTCGCATAAAAACCTGAAGAAGAAAAGATTTCGCGTGTTCTAACTTCAGCAAGTACCTTTATCTGCCTTAATTAGCACAGGTGCAAGATTGTTAAGGACATGTCATTCTAGTTCATAAGAACTGCGAAACAGACCGGTACAACGAACACTGCGATCCGAGAAGAACACTCGTAGGAGTATGATCCCTGTGCACCTCTTCGTTGTCATTAACAATAAATATTCGGATAATGTGAGCTTTGCGTGTGTTTCGCCTTTCGATTGACAAGGCACATACGTTCAGTACAGCCAGTCGACAGTCCAAACTGACAAGCCTGGAGGATAGGTCTGTAACAGGATGCACTTGCGACTTGGACTTTCGGGGCCTCGCACCATAAACCAGCACCTTAGCTGCTCACGCCCGTGTTGTGGAATAGTGCGGTAGATCTCCGGCCGGGCGTCTTGTACACGGTTCAGACACGGGGGGGGGGGGGAGGGAACAATCTGACTGCAGTCTACCAAGACTAGGTAGGGCGTGGGTAAACATCACCTTTTTCGGCCGTTGCATTACAAAGTGAGATTGAAATGCCTTTTACGTCGTTGTATTTCATGTTATTTTTTTGTTTTACTTTTATAAGTTTGATCCGCACGTTTCCGAAGTGCGCAGCGCTGTGATCAGAATCCTTACTAAGCAGACCTTGTTGTGCAGACCCTAACCCTGCCACCCAAGTGAACCCACATATGGGGTAATTTTGCCCCAGGCAGCGGACCGCATAATGCTTAGGAATCTGTCACATGCCGTCAAAGTCACGACACGCCCCATTATTGGATTTGAAAGTTCAAGAAATTGTGTTCCCACCGAGAAATACCTGTGTGTTACCGTACAAATCATGGGAAACAAAACGCCGATTCCGGAAAACTGTGGAGGGGACATGTCCCCCGCAGCACCCGCAGAGATTAAACCTGTGATCTCGTATGCTGAGGTACGTCACACATAGAGATCTACGAACGTTATGTAACGTATATCTTAGATGACGTTAACCATCGGTTCACCTGGTTATTTGGTTACAGCTCCTTCAACCCGTCAGACGGTTGCGGAGGTATGAGATGAATAGAGAAAAATGACACTTGATGTGCCAGATAGGGTTGGTTTAAAGGATACAAATCGGGAAACGAGAATCAGAAGGTGGATGACCATCAATGTTTCGCGAGGGGCGGGGGGGGGGTGGATAGAGTCGCTTTGACCATTACTGTATTGTTGCGGAGCTCTGGGACGAAGGAATTAGGTAAGTAAGAGTGACACAGATCTGCCGGATAGAAGAGATTTTGAGGAAAAGGATCGGTGTTAAAGATGGTGAGAGGGCGGGTGTCTCGAGCGCCAAGGGTTCGGTTTGGTTGTGTTTAGAGTTCCTTCGATCAGTTCTGGTCACTTCGAAGGTATGTGATATGTGATAAAGGAGAAAGGTTTCATTGGTACTGTATTGTGCCGGGAAGCAGGGGTTTGAGGAAAGGGACCAGGGTTTAAAGTCACGAGATGGAGCTTCAGACCAACGGTGGATGGCTAGGGCTCCTCGACTCGTCAGATGGTAATGGAGCTATGGGATGGAGAAAAAGGGAAAGTTAGCACTTAGCACTTTCCACGTAGTGCGAGATGGGGTGGCTTAAAAGATGAAGATCGAAAGAAAAAAAACGGAATGGGAGGGATTAAAACTAACGCTTGGTTCGGTTGTCGTTAGAGCTCTTTTGACCAGGTCTTATCATTTCGGAGCCATGGGATGAAGGAGAGAGCTTTGAGTGACACTTCATATCTGCCAGAAAGAAGGGGTTTAGAGGAAAAGAATCTTGGTGAAAGAGGGTGGGGGGGGGGCTGAGTCACACCCACGGTTCGTCCAGATCGGTTATACATTATGTCCAGTGAGTGAGTTTAGACATGAAATCCGCCGAAACGCATGAACGGTAAAACGATAATGAAGCTAAATGTTACAATCAGGAGAAAAACCTAGTTGTCCACACTTTGGCGCACAAGCAATCAGTAACGGTTGAGTCGGAATACATATGCTGTATATGTATGCGGCATACGATGCGAAATACGTGGCCTCGCCATAGCTCTCATCAAAAGAAATAGTAAATCTGATGAAGTTGAAAATAGTGTTTGTAGGTTCCTGGGCCTTAGGCATGGTTATGAAAATAGACAATTTTCTTAATGCCGAGAGAAATTTGGGTTTACACACTCGCGTTGTACACGGTTGCAGGCTAACCACTGACTGATAAATCCATCCTTCCGCCCAGCAGTGACCGGAAGCGCCCACCAATTGCCGAGGCGGTGCCAACGCGCATGCGAAAACCAGCCATTAAAAACCAGCTTGTAGTATGATGAAATTCCTACGCTTTAAAAGTTGATTTAAAGTTTGACGGCGAACTCTGCTCGCGACGCCGTAGTTCAGGCGTTTTCCTTTATGAATTTCGCCTCGTGACAGATTGTTTTTTTCGATTTTGTTTCCCCGGAAATTTCTAACTTTCAAGTGTTTTAAGATATACTTGTCAGCAACACAATGTTTTCACGACCTTTCAATTATTTCAACTGTGCTAAAGATCATGACTTGCAATGCATTTCACCCAGTGGTTGCATCCCATTCAGTCTTCTTCATTTTATTGTTCCCATGATTTGATTATGTCTTAAGTGTGACGAAACGTTGGCCTGAATAGAAGGCATGGGTAATTTCGGTAGTCCTATTTTCCAGCTCGATGAGCAGACTAGGAAACGAATGAGAGATATTGCGCGCATCCAAAAGAAAACAAGCGCCTATTATGCAGTAGTCTTTGATGTATTATATATACTCTAAATATGCATCTATAAGTATATATCTAAGCTCCCGAAGTATATATATATATATATATATATATATATATATATATATATATATATATTTCGGGAGCAGATTCTTATTAACGCAAGTTTGATTAAATATGAAAGCAAAATTAGTTGTTAATATTTTCTTCCGTGAGCGTTCTGTTCTTCATACAAGCTTCCGTTCTTTTTCCTCTAGGCAAAAAAGCAGTCCTCCAGAATCATGAAGCATTCCGTTCACTTCCCATGAACATCGTCAGGCAAACATTGAATGCATTACACATACATATAACATATCTAGCTAACATGATTAAAATATCATAAATACGAGAAGTTACTGGGTAAGGTTCGTTTCTTATCGCAATCGTTGGTTTTAAATGAAATGACACGAAATTAACTGGGCAGTGTTTTGACAAGCTATTTGAAAACGCATGCTTCCTAAAATTTCGGGCACTTCCGGTTGACTACGTAGAAAAACATAACTTTACAAATCTGAACAGCCTCTCAGACCCTGGCTCCAAGTCCATCAAACAAAGAGAGGATACCCCGGACGTTGATCTCCCTTTTAATAAGAGGATCACCATCTCTGACGTATTCAGCTTCCAGTATTGCAATTTGTTTTTTTTCTGAACAGCGAGTGAGTATGGTCGTCTGGTTCAGGACGACTTCTCTGGTGATGACGTGGTGGGCTTCTCTGAGATATTTCTAAGGCCCGCCATCTTGTAGATGCATTGTCATCCTCCCTACGGTCGCGGTAGCATAGCCACTGTAGGCACTGTTTGGCCGATGCGCACAGTCATCGGTTGTGCATTTAAATTGGTACACTACATTGGTTCCCTCACAAGTGACTTATCCTTGGAAAGGTTATTTTTCATGACTAGAGCATGTCTAGTCACTCGGCACACATATTCATATTCGTTTTCAGCACACACCACACATTTTGCCAAAAGTACTCTGTTTGGTGAACCTGCCCATGCCCTTTCCGAATCTCAAGTTCTGTCTACCATAAGTTTGGCCATTTGGCCTCTAGAGGTAAAAAACGCAACTTTAAGGTCAACGATGGGGACACGCATGGCCGTCCACCTATGACATCAAACTGTACAAATGAGAAATCAAACCAAAGAGAGGAACCGCAACTTTGACGACCCATGAGATCAAGATCAAGTTCTGTCGTCAAGGTCATCGTCAAGGTCAAAGGATGGGGATAGGCACAGCCGCCGACCTATGACACCAAACTGTACAAATGAGGTATCGTAGCAAAGAGGGGAAAAATCCGCAACTTTGACGACCAAAAACGTCAAGGTCAAGGTCAAAGGATGGGGACAAGCACAGCCGCCTACCTATGGCACCGAACTGTACAAAGGAGGAATCAGACCAAAGAGGAGAATAGTCCAACTTTGACGACCCAAAAGATCAAGGCCAAGGTCCGTCGTCAAGGTTCTAATCAAGGTCAGGAAACGGGACAAGCATAGTTGCCACCCTATGTTCAGACTAAGTATCAGACTAAAGCGGGGAACCGTTCGCAACTTTGACGACCCACAAGATCAAGTTCAAGTTTCGTCGTCAGGGTCATAGTCAAGGTCAAAGAATGGGGCAAGCACGACTGCCGACCTATGGCACCAAACTATACAAACAAGGTATCGTAGCAAAGAGGGGAGAAATCTGCGACTTTGACGACCAAAGAGGTCAAGGTCAAAATCCGTCGTCAAAGTCATAGTAAGGTCAAAGGACGGGGACAAGCATAGACGCCGATAAACGGCACGAAACTGTACAAATGAGGCATCTTACTAAAGAGGGCAGCAGTTCGTAACTTTGACGACCAAAACGGTCGTCAAGGTCCTCATCAAGGTCAAAAGAGAGGGATAAGCATAGCCGCCGATGTATGGTACCAAAATGTACACATGAGGAATCAGACCAAAGAGAAGATTATTGATATGGTCTGATACCTCATTCAGACAGTTTGGTGCCATAGAGCGACGACCATGCTTGTCCCCGTGATTTGACCTTGATTAAGACCTTGCCAACGGACTTTTACCTTGACCTTTTTAGGCGTCAAAGTCGCGGGTTTCTCCTCTTTTTGCTACGATACCTCATTTGAACAGTTTAGTGCTTGTCCCCATCCTTTGATTATGACCTTGAAGACGGAATCTGACCTTGATCTCATGGGTCGTCAAACTGTGGACGGTTCCCTGCTTTGGTCCGATACCTTTGCACAGTTTGGTGCCGTGGAGCGACGACTGTGGTTGTCCCCGTGATTTGACCTTGATTAAGACCCTGACGACAGGCTTGAACTTTTTGGTCGTCAAAGTTGCAGACTATTCTTCTCTTTGGTCCGATTCCTCATTTGTACAGTTTGGTCCCATAGATCGGCGGCTATGTTTATCCCCGTCCTTTGACCTTGGTTAGGACCTTAACGACGGACCCTGATCTTAACTTTTTTGGTCGACAAAGTTGCGAATTACTGCCTTCTTTAGTACGATGCCTCATTTGTACACTTTAGTGCCATAGATCGGCAGCTGTGCTTGTTCCCGTCCTTTGACCTTTACTACGACCTTGACAGCGGATGTTGACCTCCATCTTTCTGGTCGTCCGAGTTGCGGATTTCTCTTCTCTTTGCTACGATACCTCGTTGGTATAGTTTGGTGCCATAGGTCGGCGGCTGTGCTTGTCCCCACCGTTTGACCTTGACCGTGACCTTCACGACGGAACTTGGTCTTGATCTTATGGGTCGCTCAAGTTGCGGACGGTCCCCTGCTTTGGTCTGACGCCTCATTTGAACAGTTGGGTGCCATGGGGCGGCGACTATGCTTGTCCCCGTCCTTGACCTTGATGAGGACCTTGACGACGGACCTTGGCCTGGATTCTTTAACACATACACACACACACACGCACACACGCGCACACGCACATATACCAAGCTCTGTAAGGATTCGTAAACAATGGCGGCAGAGAAAATGGGGAGGGAAGGGGCAGCGAAACCAGCTGTTCCCAACGGCACTGGATGCAGGGCAAAAGTGCTCTGCCTCTTGCATTCATATGCGGGATACGGGGCCTCGCAAAAACGTAGGACTAAAATCCGGATAGAAACAAAGTACGTGTTAAAGCGGAGCAGCATAAACTGAGGACACCAGACCGCAAACGCATATATAAGGACACGAGCACGTCTTCCTCCAGGATTTACTTTGTTGTGGGGCCCTTATCTAGCTTCCGGGGGAGGGCTTCGAACGCACACGCAAAGCGACCTACTGCTCTGTAGCCTTATTCCGTACAGATAGCGCAGGGCGCATTCCCGCACGGCTGCGGGGACATATTCGCCTTCTCCGTGCATCTCGGGAACTATCTGCCCGATTTTGTCTCAGCAAACGACAATCGATTTGACGTAAATTAGTTATAAAATGGAGATTTGGAAACATTGATATGGTTCAGCACAGGGGACAAATTCAGAAAGGGGTATTCTTGGACTTGTTATAACTCAGCTGTCTGTGGACTGACTGAGGTAATTGGCATGGATCGGGAGCTTATCGATGGGACTTTCCCTTAGGCCTATACGTTTAAAATTTTAGGAAAAATCATAGGCGTTGACAGGGGTTGGGAAATGGGAGGAACATTTCTCCCTGAATATGCAAAAAATTATCTTTTCCTCTTTTACCAGCCAATGTTATACTAAACAAAGTACAAACCGCACCATATTTTTTGTATGTTGACTAGGCGGCGCCAGGGACATGAAAAAGGGAAACTGTTATGGTCGCGCGTTCATCGGGTCAGCTTCCCATCCTGGCCCTTAAATGACCTCAAGTGACGTCATAGTCACATGCAATGACCTTGAGTTCATTGGACATGTCTGAAGTCGTTTCCATTTGAAATGTATATAATTCTGAAAGTCCTGCATATGGCCGATGTGGCAGGTATGAGGTACGCGCGCGGACATTAGGTATACATTGTAGTTCCACGACCCCGATATACATCTGAAACATAAAACATTAAACATGAAATTATGAAACGTAAGACCTACCATCCATACCCAGGAAACTGATCTGCCCCCTCCCCCCCACGGAGCCACTGGACCGCACAACATAAGAACTTGTTCTAGTGAGTGTAAAGCACAGTCTCAAGCGCTACCTGAAACGCAGCTCGTTCGGCAACACGCGGCTTTTTTGTTTTATCTTTGTAACCTGGGTGACGAAGCATTTGCCCGTATGGCTGTACTGATGTGACTGCGTTTACCTCATTCCCCCTTTTTGTGACGCGGGGTCTAACAGCACAGATAGTCACAATTTCACAATACAATAGAACTGGAGAGCTTGACATGAACCCCAGAGCGAGTCGACCGGCGGTTCGTCCGAGAATCCGCCCACGGAAGGACTAGGGCTAACTAGGGAAGCCGCCCACGCTACGCTGTCGGACCAAGCCCGTTCCGAGAGGACAGACGGGACAACGGTTGCGGCCGGCCGTGTATTTCAGGGCGGCCCGGCCGGCGGACGGGCGAGGCGGCGGCCTGCCGGGCGCCGGTCCCGGCGGGGGAGGCGCGCCGCCGTCCCTCTGCCCCGACACAGGCCGGTACGGACCTCCGCCCGGCAGGTCGCTCTGTCTGCCGACCGCCGGCGGCCGATCATACAGAGGCGGTCGAGCCGGACGTGATGGACTCGCTGACGCACCCGACACCTGGCCGCTCAGGTAACGCAGGCCGAACGGTGATGGCAGTCGACAGCGCGGCCGGACGCGCGGCACTCGCCACATCCGCGCCCGTACAAAAATACAAACGGCCAATGACGGCGGCGGCTTCGCGCCAGGCAGGCTGCCCTGGACGGACACGCTGACGACATCGCATAGGGTCGATCGGGCCGTCACGCGGGCCGACCGCGCCGCCGGCCAACGGGAACGGGACAGCGTATTCTCCCTCCCCCCGCACCTCTTCGGCCGCCAGTTTATACTGCGAACACAGCATCCAGTGACCCCTTCACATTTCAGCGAAGTTCACGTGCTCAAGCAATGGCCCACGTAGACTTCGTCAGGGAACCGTGCACGTTATTAAAGTGTGCTGTGTGAAAATGGAAAGAAATATTTACACATTACAGAGCAGCATCGCTGTGCCAGAACACAGCGGCATCATTTCGTACACGATTTGCACTTTTCGACAGTCGAATTCGCCAAACATCGGTGCTAAGAGAGGTCGAAATATCTGCAAGCGTTCCCACGGGGTCAAAGCGTTGGCTGTTAACTTTGTGGCAGCACGTTCACGCTTCGATGACACGGGATTCGTTATATGTATGCTCAGCACAACCCGTTGCATAAAAAGGCCATCCGCTCTGCAAGCTCGAAACTTCTGCTGTCTATGATCTCAGACTAGGGAACAACCGATGGGGCCAACGGCAACGTTAAAATTTGACTTCAGACTAGATATGCTCCTGACTAGATTTCTGACCTGATTGACTAGATTCTCTCACAAGTAACTGCTTGCCTAGCTTCGCTGCCGATCACGCTTGCTTCCTCTCTCTCTTCACCACCCAATGGAGATCACGTCGAGCTCTTGCCCCGCTCCGCTATCTTCGCCTCCAGCTTCGCGCGTTCTGCGCCGCTACGCAAAGCTCTCAATCGTCGACCAGCCACCGAAGCCTTCAACTCCTGAATGGCGCCGAACCCTTCCCTCCTGTTATGTGACGGCTCGCAGCGCCTCCGGGGCGCCCACGTTGGTGATGGGCGGCTCGGCCGCTCAGTGGTCCTGATCAGTGACAGTTCGCAGTGCGTCCAGTGCGCGCACGCTGACGACGATGTCGCCGGCCTGGTCCCCGGCAGCGGAACACAGCGGCAGCCGGCTCTCCACCAGGTCACGGCCAGACCTCAGCAGGTCGGGCAGGCACAGGTGGGCGTATCTGCCGGGAGAGGTCAGGTCGGGTTTAGTCAGGTCACGTCAGGTCAGGAAAGTCTGTTCTTGGCCAATGCACGTCGGAAGGCCGAATGAAATGAAAGGTTACCAAACATCGGACACGGTGGTCCGGCTGACAGGGTAGTTAACGTTCTACGTTCACGACGCATGTCTTCAGTGACACAGATTAAATAGAGAAAAGAATTGGAGTCAAGTTCAATGACCTTTCCAAAATCTATTCCGTCTGAAATTGAATACGTTATCTCATGTGGCGATGATATAGAGGAATACCAAAAACATTCAGAACATAACGACAAAAAAATCAAGTAGTGCGAAAAGGTACGAAGCAATAAGCAGCAGATCAACTTCGGCTTGTGAACCACCTCAAGGCGACATACATCACAGTTGTGTTGTACTTGACAGACCCACCACGGGTGGACCTCGGCGGAATGATTGCTGCAGAACCAAGACGAAGACCAACTGCGACGTACTGCGGCAAACCGTGGCGAGATCACACCTGGAGCTCTACGGCGGAAAGCCGACCAACCCCTCGGCGCCAAAAGCATGCAGGGGCCTCCTGCAGGGACCCACCCGACGTCGAAGCACTCGGCCGAGTCGTCGGCCGAGTCGGGCGGCTCGGCCACCACGGTGAACGTGATGATGCCTCGGTCCGGTGCGTCCGGCCGCAGCTGCGCGGCCAGCAGGCGGCGACGTTCCGGCAGGTCACGGGAGCCCACAGAGATCACTGCCGCGGCCGCACCACATGTTACCGATTCATACCGTCCAGAACACGGGGGCCTGAGACAGCGACCACTGCGGCTGCCACTTGTTGGTGACGAATACCATCCAGAGCACTTGGTCGTGGTCTACAACGACTTCTTTTAAGAAAAATGGACTCACGTAACATGAATAACCCATAATTTCAAAATGCTGTAAAAACCTGCAGCTTCTTCCTTCTGCTCAATTACTCCAACATTCTTCAACGCTTCCAGTGTTGCTGTAACCGAAAAACAACGTCCTTGTCCTACAACGCCTAAATATTCACGGGAAGGCGTCCCCCCACAACCTGAAAGCTGTCTGGTGTGTCTCTAGCAGCATCAAACAATACCGCCCAACGTCCGTCAACCAATACCGGACCGGACAGCGGGGCAGCGGGCGAAGCCGGACAGGCGGTCGACTCACCCTTCCTGAAGTTGAAGACGAGCGGGCGGCCCGGCGGGGGCAGTGGCAGCGAGTGCGGCGACTCCAGCTCCTCGGGCGGCACGTCCAGGAAGCGATACTCGACGAAGAGCCGCGGCCGCTCGCCGTCTTCATCGTACACCTCGGCCTCGGCCGACAGCGTCACGTGGTGCACTGTCACGGCCACTGTATCGGCGGCCGGCGGCTGCGGACCGGCGGTGGGGATCAACACTCGAGGCCACAGTCTCGTCCTTGACTGCGCAAGGTAAGCTGGAAACTGTGCGTGAAGGGAAAATGAGGCGCCGCAAAAGCTATATACGCGGAAGACAGCATGTCAGCTCTCCAGAAGCATACGGATGCAAAACACACTAATGCAAAATGGGCGATTCCAGGCGATAATGTAAGAAGTTAAATGGACGTTTGCTGATTGTTGCTTTAGGTCACGACGCAATCATCACCAGGATCGAGGTGACATCCCAATGCTGTCCTATTACAAGACAAAATAGTAATAAAGAAAACAGCATATGGGAAAAGAAGTTCCGAAGCACGCCGGAAGACAAACGTGAACAGGCCGTAGTAATGATATACTCATCGCAATGCAAGTAATCTGGGGCATTAGCATCTGTTGGGCAACAGCGGGCACCCAGGTCAGCAGCCCAGAAGGCCTCGAAATGACGTCATGAGTCTGTCCTTTACAGGGGACTCATCCCTTGGTGTTGACCACAGGTTCTGAAACCTACCATCGTGGGGGAAACCAAAAGCCCTTTTGCCGTACGGCGAAGAAGAGTTAAAACCACAATGCGCCGCAGCTGCTACAATGTCCGCGGACACGCGGCGGCTCAGGACCCGCACATACACCTCGTTCCCAGCTGGCGGCAGCGGCCACTAGTGTCCTTGAGGAGCTAGCTGGAGGCAATCTTGTCCCGCAAGAATGTATCGACCGACCGTGCGACTTTCGCGACGCCAAGATTTCACGACCTGACCCGACAGGAAAAAGCAGCAGCTCTAAAAACAGATGCTCCCCGGTCAGACAATCAAGACGTGAGGGCAGCACTTTTCACGCCGGTTATGGCGGCGACGAGAGATCTCGCATCGGCCCGACTCGAGCCGAGACGCGCTGACAACGAACCGAGCCGACCGCACTGCCAGACCATTCCCTTCCCCTGGTAAGCCTGACCTCCTGCTGCGGAGACGCAAGCCACTGTTGCCACGATTCCATCCACCCACAGATTCACTCCAACCACCATTACCGCGCCAAAAAGCAACATGCAATATAATGGCTAGCGTTGGTTCCAGCGCCGGTCGGCGGCCGCGCTCACCTGGCCAGGCTGGCTGTACGCGCTGTGCAGCACGACGCCCTCGCTGTCCGTACCGGAGCCGGTAGAGGGCAGGCTCTGCGCCGACTGGCGCCGGTGCACGTCTACAGCCACGCGCAGCTGAGGGTCAGAAGCCGCAGCCAGCACAGTCCTCTCCGCCGAGTCTGCCGACGACCCGCCGCCACCGCTGTCGTCGTCGCCGCCGGCCGTCCAGCCCGGCTGCCGGCCGGCGGGAGATGGCGAACGACCGGTGGTCGGCGGCGACTGCCGGTCCGGTGGCGGTGGCGAGCGGTCCTGCTCCCCGGGCACCGAGCCCGGCTCCTGCTCACTGGCGGAGGAGATGCCAACTGCCGCACCGACCGCGGCAGCCGATTCGCGTCAGTCGCACGTTTGGTTATGTGGGAGCAGGCGAGGCATATGACGCTACTCTTTGGCGACAGACGCTTCAAGTTTCATACACTGGAAGAGCGTTCTGCTCCGACCTTGGCAGTAGAGTATGGTAGACCAGCAGACAGTGTATTGTAATTGGAATTGGCGAAATTGAATTATTTCGGAACGATTCCACCATTTCAGTCAAATGGACTGAACTGGGAATCATTTCTCGCGGCTCGGATAGAAACTGGAATGATTCCTTTATTTTTGTGTGGGATTAGAACCAAAGTGGTTTTTACACGGTTTCATTCATTTCATAAGAGGTGCCTATTGTTCTGCATCCATACGGCGCACATTATAGGGACAACTGTGCTGTCATTTATCAAGAAAATTTCTTTCTCGATAAATAATAACACAAAATGGAAAACAAAAATTGTTGTCGGCCAAAATAACACACACCAAATCCGCTGAGAGCCCCACATGTGGCGGGAGGTTAGCTTGTCGGGCCCTCGGCTCGGCCCTACCAGCGCAGTCAAAGGGGGGGGGGGCGGGGACCTGCCCTTCTGAGGCCCGCATTTTTTGTGAAAGCCATTGAACATTGTCTGCCCAGCAGGCAGTTCTCATGTGATTTCAATTCACACCGAGCTCCCCCTTCCCCAAGGAAATCCTGGCTGCGCCCCTGCTCGGCCCCCAATCATTTGCAAAAAAGGACGCCCCTGGTAGGAGTATTTCCAAGTACAAAGCTGTGCGATGGCTAGGGCTAGACCCTGTAATGACAAGGGCCGTGTCAGTTAATTATCTATAGCCTTCAGGTCCATCCTTTCCATGCGGATCCCATTAACATAGCACCAAACGCCTTATGTATCGCAGGTACTGAATCTGATATCACGTAGCGACGCAGCTACCCTGCGGTAGTACCGACGTGGTTTTGGGGTAATGGTTGGTAAGAGAATTGCTTACTTAAAGAGCTTACTTAAAAGAGCAGTTACTTCCGCAATCTAATGACTGGGGCAGTGGAGCACTGAGGTTTACCTTACGGCGATGGCGCCGATGCCGCCAATCACTTTGTCAAACATACATTCTTAAAAAGATATTGCCTATGAAGGTTGCGAGTCGTAAAAGCATAGCAGACCAACAAAAGCTTCACGGGTGAAATTGGTGACCCTACTGGTCCGCTGGATACCCAGTGTAAGCAAATGTAAGTGTGGTGTCGTCGACACTTCCCATTTTCGGTCTGCCTGCGCACCGTGGGCGCAGACTTCATCCGCGTATCGTACCGCGTATGGAGTAAATCAGTCATGGCGGGGACAGAGGCTCCGTCCCCTTTAGGTCAGTGACCAATTTTTTGGGGTCTGCAACGATGTCCTCTCGCCGCGAGGTCTGCTGGCGACCTTGAGCGGATTGAATCCTAGTGCACCTATACCAGCTATCGCGTAATGCACGGCAAGGTATAACGGTTAGACGACTTTTCCAAACAGTCCAGTACCACGTGCGGCGAGCGTGGAATTTCAAGAGCTTACATACGTACTTAGGAAAGCAGCTTTTCTGTGTACTGGAGTCCGTATTTGTTAAATGGTCATTTGACTGGAACTGAATTGAATGAACTCTATCGAATGCGCTGGAATTGGAATCACCCCTCCCGGGAAGACACTCAATCGGAATTGGAATCATTCTTTTCATTTTAGCAGCTTTCAATATACTGTCGGCAGATCGCTTCATCTACGGCTTAAATGCGCCAGTCATATTTGCTTCTCGTACCGTTCATACACGGCCCACGAACAGAACCTGTCCACCACGGGCACTGTGATTCACTCACCCAGCAGCTGCCTGCCTTTAATCGGCGGCGGAGACTTCTGGGGAGGGGAGGCTGGCTGGCGGCCGCGCCAGGCTGGCTCCGCCTCTCCCACACTGCTCATGTCGCTGGACGACGACTCTGTGTAGGTGGCGTAGCCCGTGCCGCGCGGCTGGTGCACCTGCGAACTCTCGGCGGTCTCCGGCAGTGGCGACGGCTCGGCGGCGGCAGCGCGGCGAGGCGCCGGGGGCGGTGGCGGCTGCCGGCTACCAGCCTTGGAGCTCGGCCGAGGCTCGGAGCGCACCTTGACCACGCCGACCGACCCAGCCGCGCCACGGCCAGGCCGCCGCCCCTTCTCGGCCCTGGCGGCCGGCCAGCCGGGCGTGGACGCGGCCTGTCGCGGCGGCGCCGGGCCGGTCCCGGCGGCGCCGTCCGTCCGGCCGCGGCCTCGCCGGCCAGGCGGCGTCTCGGCGGCCGCGCGCTGCGTCGATGGAGAGCCGTTCCCGCGACGGCCTCGGCTGGCCGGCTGCCGGCGGGCGGCCGGCCGCGGCTCTGACCGAGCCAGGTTGGCCTCGCTGCGAGTCTGGGTGGCCGGCGGCCGGCGCGCCGACCGCCGCTCCGGCGTGGCCTCAGACCCGCTCAGTTCAGAATCCGAGCAGGCACCGCGAACCGACGCGTCGCCCGATGTATGTCGGCCCGAGCGAACGACGGCGGCAGGCACGCGGGCCGCCAGCCGGCGGCGGACGGGCGTGGAGACGGCGGCCGGGCCGCGGCCTGGTTTCGTCGCCGCCGGTTGGTCGCAGAGATCAGGCGAGCCCGCCACAATGGTCTGGTCACCGGAGCCGCCCACTGCGCTATCCGTCTCACCGCCCTGCAACCGGGTCAAGTCAGGCCACCACGGCACCTCAGTGCATCTCACTACGGCACCACGCTCCCAGAACTGAATCAGCTCAATGTCTCAACAGCCCAGACCTCAGCACCTTCCTCAGCACCAGGACAGGCTGGACATCATAGCATGAAAAGCATTAGAAACACGTCAAGTCGCGCAATCATCAAAATCCACCTTCCAAGCCCCGATACCAGCACAGCGCACCAGACGACTGTCCACCTATTGCCAGTCTGGTGGGCCGACTGCCGAACTGTGGACACCGTGCCGGACCGTGGGCCGAGCGCCGGACGGTCACCGGCCAGCGACGGCCAGCACGTCGGCCGCAACCGACAGTCGACACCAGCACGGCCGCCGCACCACCACCGTCGGCCGGCACCCAGCACCCACCGGTGGCGGCGCGCCGCTGGCTGCCGGTGGCGGACGCCGTAGGAACTGCTCCAGCCGGCTGTCGGCGCGGAACCAGTAGGCCAGCGTGCCGAGGTCGGCCAGCTCGGCAGTGCCGTGCAGTCTGTCGACAGAGGGCGGCGCACGGTCCGCTACAGCAACGGCCCGCCGACTCCCCGTCTCTCGCCAGCAGCGGCACAGAGCTGCGCTGGAGTCCTTTCACAATGGGAGCTGTGTGGGTCACCAGATTTGACTTCTACTCAGAAGTCAGAAGTCACAGCCAAAAACAAATGCTCGCATAAGCATCTGAAAGTTGTACATAGATGCAGACATCAATGAAAGAAAATGGAAAATGCATAGTCCTGTTCTTATCTGCAACAATGCTATTCCATTTACGATCGCGTTTCAGGACCTGCATAGCCCTGCACACACGTGGCATAGGGGCACGTCACGACAAAACGCACGAAACATTCCACACAAAAAAACGACCTATACGAATATCCAGAGGCCAAGTATAAGAACGCCAAGAGCCGCCTACCAACACTCAATTTCGTCTACCATCAGTACGCACGGATAGCAGGGGACTGCAGCTTGACCCCCCCCCCCCCGACCGACCTGACGGTCCGACCGGCGACACCAGTTCATCGGCACCCACCGGAGCCCAAAACCTGTTGCCCTCGTCCAACCCGCGTACGGGCCGTTTAACTCGGTAGCCTACGGGACGCCCGGTGACAAGATCGGGACTAAAGGCCAGGCCGGGCCTGGTCGGGTCCAGTCGGCGGCGCGCCGCACCTGTTGCTCGGGTAGTCGAGGATCTCGCGGAAGCTGAGAGAGGCGGCGCCCAGCCGGCGGCAATCGGAAGCCCCCTCGGTCTGATGAAGCTCGATCGTCACGTGGTCCTGGAACGGCATGGTCCAGTCAGACACACCGGCGTTGGCAGCCAACACCGGAACGCCGCGAAGATCCGGGCATACACCACAAAGTCTCATTGTGTGAAACAATAACACCATATTCCAAAAGGGCAGAACAGTTATGATGGCAATGCTACCGTAATTCTGCTACTGCTGAACTTCGACTGGAATTTCATCTGGAGCGTCAGCAATCTGCTGGCCATCAGCTAATCACTACCGATGGTCGGTGGCCCCGGCCGGGCGCTGCCGTCTCACGTTCGTCAGGTAGTGTATCAGTCTCTGATCCAGGAACAGCTTGTACAGTGACGAACATGAAAACCTCAGGTCGCCTCTCAGCACCGGCGTATAGTGCATGTCCTGAAAACAGAGCAAATATGAAGCGGAAACGCTGGTATCCATCAAAACCTCGACAGCTTCCATGCGTTTTTGGCAACGCTTAATGATTACTTACATAAACATGTTCGTACTTCATAACCAGCTACGTCTCTAAGTTTACTATTACAACTTTAATTGGTGACTTTAAAGGTTACTGTCGGTACTAATTTCCATCTACGTTTTCACAGCAGACCAATGCTGGGGAAATGCATTAATGTTTGTTGTTAGCATAAACCAACCTTTTCTCAGTATTAACTATTGCAGACACATGAATGGGAGGCCAAGACTTACGTCGTCAACAGACGTCCGCATGCTACGGCGCAGGCTTACCTGATTATAGAAGATCCAAGTGAGGAAGAGGCCGGCGTCGCCCACCATCCGGCGGGCCTCGGCCGTCAGCGATAGCTGCTCCACGTGCAGTTCAAACAGGCAGCAGCCGTCCTCCAGCTGCATGGACGAGTCCATCACAGCCGGCCGAGGGAGATCCGACCCGGGAGTCCGGTACACCACCTCACGCAGCTGGCGCAACACGACCAAATCGGGAAGACTCCACTTAGGCGAACGGGACGGCGCTCTCAGACGACAACCAGACATTCCATCATCCGTTGTACACAATGCATAGTAATTTTATGTATATATAAGTTAAACTAGTTAAGTTCAAGCCTATGTGGAGTTCAGCTGCTAAGTAGCACCCTCCTGGTTTTTGTTGAATAACTTCTGGACCGGTAGAGGTAGCCCGACCCGATTTTCGGTACCTGTTCATCAAATAATTTTGCATATTTTGACATCAAACCATTTCTATGCTAGGTCAGGACACGGAGATATGACGTCATAAGTGAATTCTTGCATGCATATTTTCGCCTTTACTGCCGGTGGCTCGCACATGCTTCATATTTCGGATAACATTCGCGAATATGATGCGTGCACTTTTTGAATGTACATAGCACACGGTCCACAAAAGGATATACGTCACACGTCAACATAATAGGTTATGCTGGGTCACATACATGATGACAGTTGGACTGATTTGCACTATGGGTGATAAAAGTAGTTGCCGCTGACCTTCCCCATCATTCAAGCCAGACAAACAAATCTATACGCGCCTCTTGGCAAGGCTCACCAAATGCAACGCGAGGTCATCAACCAGGTCACGCCACAGTTACATGTCAAAACGAAATGGAATGCAACATTCAATTGAAACGAATGAATGTCGTTCGTTGGCAAATAAATAAAAACAAAACAAAACAAATGAAGATCGTTCATTAGCAGCAAACAGCAACTCCTGTTCCTAGTCACAAAAAGGGAAATGACAATCTGCCATGACCTGGCTTGACCTTGACCCGATAAAGAGCAGATAGGGCAAACTGAAATATCACGAGATGCCATTTCAGTACTGTGTTTGACGACGTTAAGACTCCCAGCGAGTAATTACTGTCCTTTGTCAGGAAGAGTGATGTAACCTTATCTGAACTGACCCTGACTGACCTTCGCCGGATGAAAGTCACGTAGTGCAAAACTGGTCATCGAAAGGTTTCAGGTCTGTCCTTTTTGTTACGTGGATGAAAACGGCAGCGAGTAAGTATCGATCTTTCACATGTAAAGTAAGACCAATATTTAACTTGATCTAGGCTGGTCCTGACCCGACATTTCTGAACATTTTGGCATGCTGCTGATGCAGAAGATTACGACCTGCCGTTTGATACCCAGCTTAAGGCTCTAAGACCACTATTACCAGTGATACGATGCACAAACGGATGTCAGTTTTTCCGACGTCGTATTATGCGTTTACGTGACCTATGACGTCATCAGTGACGTGACCAGGCCAAACATAGTATTTTCTGAATCACAAAACTCAGAACTATCGATTGGTGGTAGGTCCGTTCAGATCCCATGGTTAGATCCTGAGAAAGCTAGGATGCCCTTTTTAACCCTCCCCCAGGCGGTCGCGGGTACATAAACACGCCTGGCGGTGAAGGGTTAATCCCACACTTTGAACAATACAGCTCACTACCAAATGCACTGGCAGGTCCTAATAATTTGTGGTAAGTACCCAATGGTGATGAGACCTAACAGGTAAGTATGAGCGCACTGCTCTCAGATTATACTTTTTATTTTTTGTAATGGACCTCGCTGATCTGGTATTTAATCCACTTCTTCTATATATAATAATCAGGGTTCATCAGGACTTCAATTGGAGGATTTCCAATCCTGGATTGAAACAATTTTTACGGATTACTGGTGGAACGTAATCCTTTTCTTACAAGGGATTGGACTGCGGACTGGACTGCACTGTTTCTGCAATCCTTTCCGCAATGTTTGCTCACTGCCGCTTGTAATATAAGTACTGACTACTCTGTTAGACTCATGGCTTCATGAACTTCTGGCAGTACAGAAGCACTCTCTACAGCGATGTTTTGGAGAAAAATCGCACGCTGATACGCCTGACACAAACAAGCGCCGGCGGCCGGGATACTGTTATATTCAAAAGCACTACACACATTACTCCACATATCGTTACATTCAGCCGTATTCGATGCACTCCCCGGGTCTCCTGTAGAGCGCAGCGGCCACGTGAGCGTGCTGCCGCGATCGGCGCTTAGTTCGGATGACGGACTAGTCGGAGATTGGACGAGGATCCCCATTCTGGCTTTTTAGAGTATAACACGGAAACAGAAGAATATGGAGGCGTAAAATTCCAGTAGCTGTTTTTATCACTTTTTATACAGTCTCCTAAACCTTCAGTCTGCGGTCACGTCAAGTCACTTACCTATCCTACGATTAAACATGCCATACAACATATCCAAGCCCAAACCAGCGATCTACGTACGATGCAAGCGAAAAAGAACGGTGCCGTACAAATAAGCTGTTAGTGTACTGTTAGTAGCCAAATCATACAAAGGATTGCACGTAAAAAAAATCCGATCTCCGGCCAACTGACGTGCTCCTGTGGCCTTAGCCAATGATTATGGTTGGTAGAATTCTTTCAGATCCACAGCTGGATATGGATCGTATTCGGAATGTGAAGAATGTAAGGCACTTCATTAGGTCTGTGACCAAGGAGCAGATCACAAATGGTGACTGTGCAATGCCAGATAGTGATAAAATGGCGCTTCCATGTATTACTGGCAACAAAGCTTGGCCATGCATTCCAGCCTTAACCAGATTACCACTTTTACATGAAAAGACTTGACTCGGCCCAGCATGGTTTGTCATGACCTTTTTTCTCGCACTCCCATACGATTAACGCAGAGTGTCTCCGAAAATTTTTACAAGCTCCTATCAGCTCTCATTCCATACTGCGAGAACATA
Source organism: Capitulum mitella (assembly GCA_030062745.1). Classification (NCBI taxonomy): domain Eukaryota; kingdom Metazoa; phylum Arthropoda; class Thecostraca; order Pollicipedomorpha; family Pollicipedidae; genus Capitulum; species Capitulum mitella. The sequence continues at coordinate 13,473,849 of CP099850.1, read as the reverse complement.
CGGTATGAAAATGCAGGTGCACACACTTCGAAATCTGCTCCTTCCAGCGATATCTTTACGTTTCAGCTATGACCCGACAGCGGCTGACAGTACAGGAATTCTTCCGCACGTGCTGAAGCGCCTTGAGCACAATATTTATGTCCATCTCCTCGAGCCTCCCTTCGACCCGGTTTCCCACCGGCAGTCGGTCTGATGCTGGGAATATTCGGAGGGCTGTCATCATTCTTAACACAGGGATTCTTACAGCGTGCATACATCACGTCACATCATCATGAGAGTGGCGGGTGGCCAGGTCAGGCCTGAAGAGTACGTCCTCAACAAGGTCCGGCCTGGTCTAGAAAGGACTTCAGGCGTCGTTTGATGCACTTTGCCAGGAAGGTTTGGTTATCTAGACACCGGTTCTCCCTCAGCAGGAATGCTGCCAGAGGGGGGGGGAGGGGACATGGTCCATGCCCTTATGCGCGATGGAAACTTCTGCTTCCAGTGTACTTCAATTCAGACGAACAAACTTCTGAATGGCGTACAACCATCGATTCCTGGAGAACTTAGCCAGAAATGACGGCTCGGGTCTGTTATTTCATTTTTTGATAATTTTTTCATGATTGTTACATTTATTTCATTTGCATCAGGTGTTTTCAATGTATTATTACATACTTTTCTATTTAGTATTAATTTACGTCACCCTCCTTTGCCCGATAATCTACTTTTGCTCTAGTATCTGCAGGGCTGCCTTCTGCAGCATATAGTCAGCTAGGTAACATCTATTTTCGGTGTTCCGTTGAATGTGACTCTTGGAAACATCCAGTTTTGACACTAGCACTCGACCGGAGAAGCCAACCATACGAGTGTTGTTCAGGTCCCGCTTGATTCTCTGAACCCAGCTCGACGTCTTTTTTGTCGGCTTTCGTCCACTTCCTGCCTTTCTGTCGAGAGGTTAGCCACTGCCCACTTTCCTCACAATCCTGCATATATGGTGGATTTTGATACTCTCTAACAGAAAGCGACTGAACCTCAGGGTATTGCCTCATTTGCGTCTTTTGTAAAACTGTGCGAGTCTTTTCAACTCTTCCATCTGGTCGAGCCATCGTGTGGGAAACAGAACTTAAATTCTGGGCCAAATTTTACGCTCATCTCATCAACAATTGTGTGTGCTTTCTAGTGGCGCTAAATTCTTGCGAATAACTGCCTTTCAGTGTCTCTGCTTAGAACCAACGAAGTCTGCGTCAGATTTTTGGGTTCAACCGTACATCGTTCTGAATAATAAGTCATCCATTTCTGTACCTGTTCCGCGAAGTGTGAAGAAATGATGACCTGACTTGGGCTAATCTTGAAAAGGATCCGTACATCGGCTGTGCGCGAGTTGATCTGATACGGAAACCTGAATATTTATCATAGACTAGGCAATGGTTTTAAAACTGCGAATTCGTAACTCTCCTCAGCTAATGTGATTGCAGTCTGCCTCCGCCTTCCCAATCTGACCTATCCCTCCCCACCCAAAATACAACTGGTCGCTCCTGTTCCCTTCAAAAATGATATTGTCAGCTTTGTTTTCCAGGAAACAAACCGCCTTAAACACCCGCCATTCGAATCGCACGTATCCAAAGTATTATGAAAAGGGTCTCCTTCCCGAAGTTGGCCATTTAATGCCTCCTCGCCACAGTGCAACTGTATATAAGGGTCCAGTTCTGTGATATGACCGCTGACGCTTGAGCTTTATGCAGCGCTTCGGCTACTGCGGCCATTTCGATAGTTGACGTTCAACTCCCAGCACATACAGTAACAGAAACACCGTGATACCTACTGCTGAGGCTACTTCAGCGAAAATGAACTTGTCAAAAAAGGATTACGAAATGGCGAACTGGATTCCAATCCTTTCGGTTTCATGAGCTTTGAGATTCGATTACACCCTTTTTTGTAAAAGACTGAGCATTAGATTGCAATTTCTTTTGGAAAGGATTTTGATGATCCCTGATAATAATATTATCTAGCATCTAACGACATAAACCGACCAGGCATTTCTTGCGGTTTTACGTCCATTGCAAAAAGATGCATGTCTGACTTTGCAACGCCATTTACCGCATGTTCTAGAATCGGGCTGGTATCGCACGCATTATTCTTAGTATAAAAATTGTACCTTGTTCTCCAGCTTGACGATGCGAGCGGTGCGCATCTCCAGCGCGCTGCGCAGCTCGGCCTCGGTTTTGTCACGCGCTCGGCCCAGCTCGGCCAGCCTCCTGGTCAGCAGAGCCACCTGTCGGAGGCGGCGAAAACTAACGGCCAGCGTCAAGGGCGGCACGCATTGTTGCCGCCGCCCAACCGGACGACCACGGGCATGTCGTCCGGATGGGCCGGATGGTCCAAAGCGGCCGCATCGCACGACTAACAACGAAACGCAACCAAAGGATAATCCCGACTCAGTCACCGCAAGTCAGGTTCAGCTTCATGTCACGTTTTCATCTCCAAGTTACAAGCTAACGCGACAACCGCAAGGCTTCGGCGATTGGCAGCACTACGTGAAAATACAGAACAATCTTTCAAAAAACGTTGCGGATTTCAGTTTCAAGCCGTGCCTTGCATTCCCTTCATGCATCGCAGAAATGCCCACTGCTGTCCCACCCACTTCCTCTGAACCAGGTAACGAAAATTTGTTCCACCGCTGACGTCCCACTGCCAATACATCACTACCCTTCTTCACTGACCTGCTGCTGGGTCACAATGATCTGTTTTACTATGGCTGATCTGCTTACTCTGACTGACCAGCTGCTGGCAGCAGCATCCACAGCCTTACCACTGAACTGCTGGTGGACAGTGTCGCATTGTTGGTAGTGCTGATCTGTTTCACGACTGACCTCCCGATGGGCAGTGTTTGTTTCCAGACTTGGCAGTTGGCAGTGCCTATTTCTAGACTGACCTCCTGCTGCTGGGCGGTGTTAATCTGCTTCTGGACATCCAGCAGCGTGCGTGTCTTCTCCAATTCCCGGATCGTTTCCACGTATTGACAGTGCAGCGAGGCCAGCTGTTCATGGACCGGCTCGCCGTTGTCAATCTGTGGCCATCAGCATATTCCGTCAATGACCAGCCCTAGCGGAGGAAGGAGACGGGGGGGGGGAGCGCTCAATTCAACCAGTTAAACCAGCTGCATCCAGCTGGAACCAACAGCTGCACCTGGTAAATCCGCAACAGTCGGGCCGCTTGCCAGGCGGCCGTCCCACAGACATCTAGGCTCGCGCTCCGCAACTCTTCCTATACGATTCCGCCAACAAATGTTAGTCGTGACAGCACGCAAACGGCTGACAGAGCCTGAGGCTCCAGGTGGACAAAGCCTGAGCATAACGGGATCCCAGGTCTCGGTACCGGTCAGACTGGCAACGACCGGTCCCGATCATCACCATTATCACCACCATATCACAACCACGTTCATCACAGTTAGCACAGTCGCTTCTCGGGCCGGACACCTCAGGGCTCCACAGCCGTCCGGCCGGGCGGCCGACCAGCATGGCTACGCGGCTCGATGACAGGACGACTTGACAACTGAACGACTGGGCCGCTGTCGGCTGGACGGCTGGACGACTTGTAGCAGTGTTTTCTGCTTGGCGTGATAGTTTGACTATTGGCGACCTCGTTTGTGTCAATATTTTTCTTCTTCAGTCCTTCTCTTTTCACAAGTTCTCCTTGCCAATTCTTCGTTTATTCGTCAGAGACAGAGCTTCCACTTTCACCGCCTATATGCTTGACGTCAAACACTGACCACTAACAGCGCTAGCACTTCACTAAGTAACGAGCGTCACGATGTCCACCATATGTTGAGCCGATAGAGATCTAGACAGTCAGATACATAGATAGATGGATACTGAATGGAAACCAACCCTGCTTAAAGGGAGTGTGTCCAGTCAAATATCGAGTTTTAGCTGCATACGTGTGATCACAGAAGACACTGGCTTGAATCGTCACGTATCATTCGTTTTCCCCAAATCGCATTCGTCGACCTACGGCGGCCAAATATTTATCGATATTTGCCATTACTCCAGCACCGTGCTGCCAGCACAGATTTATCGGTTTTACTCCAGCTCCTTTTCGCCACAAGATATCCCTGTGTACATGCCCCTAATGAGGCTTTCTAACTATTTATCTGACGTCGTAATTACTTTGCTCCATGGTAGATATCCAGGAACTCAGATAGCTAAGGGCGGTCATAATTAGTGTTATCGGAATCCAAATTCGGGTTTTCAAAGTTTTCCAAGTTCCAGACTGGAAGTTGGTTGGATAAAGCATGTATCTTTCTGTAAAAGTTGGACAGTTTATTGCATGTCAACTGCCAAAAATGTGATGGCTGAATGTTTTCTTATATTCTACTTGACATAAACTTGGCTCCATCCAACGCACACAAGTGACATTTTGATACTGTTATTCAATGCCACGGCTGGCTACGCTTGCCGCACCCCAAACCGAGAAATATGTTGAAATTTCCTCAGACTTCGATCTTGGGCAGTTGTGGATACTCACATGCAGGATCTGAAAAACTGATATTTGTTTGCATGCTTGTACTCCTGGAGATTTTGTGTTTCAGGATGTCACTGGGCCAGATGGAGTTTTGTATGCCAGCACAAACCTAGTTGAAACATAAATATTTGTGAGTACAAAAGTTTGCAGCTGACAGTCATAGTCCTAGTCACAGATTTCTTGGGGTACAGGGAGCATGGATAGAGAATTCTCATCAATATTTCATGATAGGGTGTAAGTTCTTTTTCCTTCAGCTACTGTAAACTGTTATTTGGAACGACATGGACGGTTGCATTGTTAATGTTTGTGTTCTCTGCCCTGGCACCACACTTATGTACCTCAACAGTGAGGCTATTCCTTCTTGTTCATTTTTGTATGTCACTTGGGTATTAGCTTTGTTGTTCGTTTCTTCCATAGTCAATATCTGAATCTGGTTTTGAAACTGATGCAAATAGTCAAGCCTGTCAAGTTTCCATGGCAGTATCAGGGGTCTTCCTCTGTTACGTGGGTCTAACGTATATCTGTATATCGTATATCTGATATATATCGTTGATATATATCGTATATCTGAATATCGTAACGTATATCTGGCAGTCAGGGCCTCATTAGCAGTCTCAGGACGACCTTTTCTATGCCAAGAGCCCGCCTAGCACACTTGAGGCTCTCTGGCCGTTCAAAGACCCCATACCACCTAAGAGGTCCTCTTATCGTCTTTGCCTCGTAGTGGCTCTCAGACCTCTTTGGCGGTCTCAGGGGCCATCTGCCGTGCAGGGGCCCATCTTGCCACCTGACCTTCCGAGTCCCCCTGACTGCATCAAGAACCCCCCAAGTTTTCAAAAAATAAGAAAACAGCCATTTGCCCATTTGGGCAAATGTCGAAAGCCCATTTGGGCCCATCGAGGTTGAAAAGGTCACTGATGAATCCCTGTTCAGTGGGCCCCTCTGGCTGGTCAGGGTCTCCTTATGCCGTGCTAGGCACCCTCCAAGTTCTTGCCGTCTCATGAGCCTCTCTGGCACTTTCAACGGTCGCATGGGCCCTTTGTAGTGTTGGGGCCCCTCTTGCGGCCCGGGGACCCTTACAGAGTTTCAGGGGCCTTCATATCCATCGAAGGAGCCATCTTACCGTCTCAGGGCCTCATAAACTCTCATAGAGGCTCTCTTATGGCATCAGGAACTCTCATACAGGTCATGCAGCTTTTCATACAGGTCCGTGAAACCCAGTCAGGGCCGCTATGGCATTCCAGGGTCCCCTATGCCGTCCTAGGGACTCATTCTTCATCTTGGCCGTCTCAGGGGCCCTGTGACCCTTCTCGCCAGAATCAGGGGCAATGTGCCGTGTTGAGGCCCTGTGGTGGTGTCAGGGGCCCTTTGGCAGCATCAGGGGCCCTTCCAGGGGCGCAGCCAGGCAAAAATTTGGGGGTCCTCGCCCCGCGGCGGGCCCCCCATCTCATGTAGACTCCCTAGACAGCAGGGGCCCTTCGAAGGCTGCCAGGGGCCCCTGAGGACCTGCGGAGGGGCAGTCTGACAGCTGTGGAGGCCCTCGGTAAAAAATTGTTTTTGGCGCGATCATCGACAATCAGAGAAGAGCCACATGGTTGTAACTCATGACGTTTAGGAACAGCAAGCGTCAAATGTCGTAAAATTTTCACTGGCTGTTTTTACTCACAGGGTACAATCATAGGACACGGGCTCACCATTAGTCATGCAAGCCTCAAAATTTTGGGTCGGCTGTCCCCAGGGGGTGTCGACTTCTGTAACTGATTGGGTGGACCGAAATGAGGGCCCGTCAACCTAACCTCTCCCAAATGTGCGTTTCTCAACGGATTTAGCCCACTTCATTTTGAACAACGGGGCTGTATGGGTTTTTTTGTTGCTATTGATCAAATAAAAATTGCACTTATCGCAATGATATATAGGTATACATATATATGCGAACATATATATAAATATAGAAACGATATAGATATATACATTGCTTTAGGCTTTATTCTTTACTTTCTGCCTATTTCGTGTCTATGCAGTCGTTTTTTTCGCTACTATCACTCATTTCCCTTTAAAAGCAGCAGAAACTACTGGGTGGGCCGAAGCCAACATTGGGTGGGCCCAAATCAACAATGGGTGGGCCAGGGCCCTCTCAAAAGAATACAATCTGCATCCCTGGCTGTACCCCTCTGCGGGCCTCTTGTGAAACCTTATGTTTCAATATTTTTGTCCAGGGGGCCAACATGAAGTGAGGGGGCCCGCCGCTGGGCGAGGGCCCGCCGAAATTTTAGGCTGGCTGCGTCCCTGCCTTCAAGGGTGCTAGACGGGCTTCTGACACAGAAAAGATCCCCTGAGACAGCCAGTGAGGCACCTGAAGCGCCAACAAAGGCCCCTGATACGGCTTGAGAAACTTAAGACTGCTAGATATATCCAATGTAACAGAGGAAGACCCCTGATACAGCCATGGAGACTACGGGCCCATGACACTGCACAGGGGCCCTAAAATCGCCAAAATATCTTTTGTAAATGTCAGAGGCCCCTGAGACGGCAGTATGTTCCCCACAGACCAACGTTCCACCAAAAAGCTATCAAAATAGTCTCAAGAAGCTACGAGGGGGCAGAGGGGCTTCTGGACAACAGAAACGACATTTCAAGTAGAGATAGGGACGCAGCCGCCTAAAATCCCACCGTTGCTGTCATATTTCGGCCACTTTGTATGGGAATAAAGAGCAACATTTTTTTCAAATGAGCTGACGTGCTTGGATTCTGTCACCTACTTTATACGACAAAAAGCGCAGATTTACATCAGATATTCCAGCCAGGACCCTCGCAGATCCAGGTTTTTATATCTGAAGCGCAAAACATGCGGACCAAGGCCGGGAGAGGAGTCCCGCGCTGACCATTCTGACCCCCTGGCGAAATCCCGCATCCGCCCTTGCCCCTCCCAGATACTCATGCCTGTCCTTGTTCGGTCCCAGCCCATCTCCCTGTTCCATTTCATTGTCATTGTTAACCTATTTCGAGTTTCGAGATTGTTGCGTTTTAGTTAATCTTTCAGTAGCGTCACATTTCACGAGGCGTTCTGAACCGTTGATCCTTAGAGGCTTACGTTGATGTGTCTCGTGAAGATGCCCCGTGCTTTGAGATTGTGCTAGCTGTGGAGGCGGTGGGTAATTCGATGACTTCAAGCGATTGTTTTGGAGGAAGTTATAATATTTAAAAGGCACAAAACGCCTTGAATAGGACCATTTTTCATTGCGCATCTTTTGGTGCCAATATGGCCCGGCGACTACGCGGATTTCTGGAGTTGAATGGGAAGCCTGCGCCTATAACGCCTAGCCAAATTTTCAGGCTTCCTTCAAAAGCCTGAAGCCGGCTTTTAAAGGGAAACCTGTAAGACTTAGAGAAATTTAAAAAACATTGAAATCTGATGGTTTTCTGATACGGGAACTCTAGAGCCATGACGTGAACTTTGTTACACGACTGGACTGCTGGGCGACTGGAAGGCTGGAAGGGTGGTGGTGGACGGCTGGACGGCCAAGACGCTCACCTTCTTGATGAGCTCGGAGGCAGGCGAGTCCGGCAGCTGCGGCAGGATCGATTGGCCCTCTTCGCCAGCCTCGCACGGCGACGGCTCCGGGCGAGGAGAGGTGCCCACCGCCTGAGGGTCCCAGGAGACGGGTGAACACAAATCGCACGGGGTACAAACAACTAAAACCAACGGACTCAATGTACTTATATATGTCCCATAACGGACTCAACGTACTTATATATGCCCTATTTTCATTCGCCATTTCACATTCATCCTTAAGTTGCATTCGCATATGCGGCACTCCATTACCGATCCCAATACCCTCATTTCTAAGATGGTGTTTTTGTCTTCGGGGTTGTATGTAATGTGACGCACCACATCGACCTGTGAAATTTCCAGCTCGATCCTTCTTGCGTTTTTCTTTTTAGTTATAGCCTCGGAGTTTCTGAGAGATCGCAACAGCCGGTTGTCTTTAACGGCGTGTATCTTTTATAATGACAAAAGGAATATAGTAAAGCTATAGATCATTACTCTCGCAATGGTGCGAGGAACTGCTTTCCATATTTTCGTTTTTCGTTTTGTGCAAATTTCGACCTCATGACTCCGTGACCCTATGATACGATCATCCCCGACAAAAAACCAACTTCTTTTCGTTCCGAAAAGAGCCTTGGTGTATTGCCTTAAATGTACAAAAGTATTGCGGAGGGAACTTTCATATAAATATTTCACTTAAACTTGAACTGCAACATGAGTCTGCTAGCAAAAACACACTGTTGGGACGGGAGCTCCATCTTGGTTCAGCGTAACTTTCATTTTAGGCCATGCAGTGTTCGCGAATACGAATGAGTGCGCAACCTAGTGCTCTGTCTCAAAACGACTTTGATAATACAGAGCTCTTTATCCCATATTCCCGTGTCCAGCCTCCGTCAAAGGGATAAAAAAATACCTGCATCCCCGGATAAAGGACTCAATAACGTCAAGCGAGTTTCAATGTAATTTTAAAGACAACGTGAGCTGAATAACAAAGACAACGCCAAATTCCAAGGACATCATTGGAACAGACATGAAGCCTATTTTCATGCCGTGGATGACATTTGGAACCCGATGAATCTCCCTCATGAAATCTATTGATCTACTATACCGATTTCGACCAAACAGGGCTCAAACGAAACCTTGCAGTCTGAGCTAATTTGTCATATATGCAAAACTGTCAAAAAAAGTCAGTTGCGGGTTCAGAACAAAACAAAAAAAAAAAATGGGAAAACGGCCGACTTTCGTCCTCAGGCATATGCCCTTTCAATACTTACTTTAACTCCGATGATAGTTTTTTGGTCTTTAGATAGTCTCAAGACCTGTTTAGAAACATTTTCTTTTTTCTGAGGCAGTGGCGGCTGAGATCCGGAACATGGGGAGAGGGGTAGGTAGCTACAAACGTTCGGATTATTTGTCATTCTCTTTAGCCCTGCTGACTGTCAAATTTCAATAGCCTTTCCTGCTAGACAGTGATTACAATCCATCACAAGCACCAATGGCAAGTTCAGGAAACCAAACAACAAGTGACTGTGGTTAACTGAAAGTGCCAATGGTGTGCTGAAAAGAGCAAACCATATTTTTTACTTTTTGGTCACCTGTTCTCTCTCTCCCTCCCCTCCCTCTCTCTCTTTTTCTCTCTGTTTTGCACACGCATATATATATATATATATATATATATATATATATATATATATTTATTCCATTCAGTCCCTGCCAATGCATATTCAACCATATTTCGTGCCTAGGTTTCCAATAACTGTCATTAGTAGACTGAAATCAATGACCTCCCAAATTTCTGTCCATGGCCCCACTCTTGACCCTTATTTTTTCACCCTCGAAAACACATGAGCTTCTCATCAATGCTACGACATGCAAAAACGTTTACATATCGGGCCATACTTGGTTTTCAGCACGAAGAACCCACTCACTTATGGCACTGCATTACCTCCCCACTCATGTTTCCTCAATCCGCCCCTGGCAGCTTCCGGACATTTTGACTACGATGTGCACATGAATTTTTGCAACAACTTGCGCTGTCAAATATTCACTTAAAACACAGACATGTATTGGAGCGAACATTCGACTGAAACGGCCGTAATGAGAGGCGATATTTGCAAGCGTAATCGTCTCGGGTTGACATTGGCAGTCCCATATAAGCAATAAACCAACGAAGGGTGAGACGCAATACCTAGCTGCACATTCCCTATACCATTCAGACACTGCATGACCTAAAATGAAAGTACAACTGCGCCAAAATATATTTTTTTCTTAACGGCGTCGCTTTGGAGGCTAAACGATGTCACAATGCAAATTTTGTAGCAAAGTTCTCTCCCCACATTAGCAGATTATGGGGAATGTTCATTTTGGCACCTAAAAAACTCATTTTTCGCTGCCCTCATGTCAAGCTGAGTTACACAGCCTACTGTCACGATGTCAACAGGCCAAAATTTGCAAGGGATAAAAAAGAAATATGGAAAATCCTTACACTGTTACCACGTCTAATGACATACAAGTGCATTATATTCTTTTTATTGTTGTAAGAGATACAGGTCCCGATGATCAACACTCGTCGTGACCTCCCCAAAATGTTCGAGGCTTCTGTAATATTTATTTGTATTGTATAAATATTGTATTGCATAAATGTTTATAAAAATCTGTCAAACCATACGTCAGATCAAGCTGCAAATGGCACGGGCGCATTCGTAGTACCACATAAGCCCGTACACATACTCAAATTAAAATCCGGGAGATAAGGAGCGTTCATTTTTTCGTTCCATTGGTTGATCTGTCATGGGATACCTCAAATGGGTATGTAATGCAATGTACTGCTCACGTACACGCATGCACCTTTGTTCAAGACATCGTTTTGACCACAGGTGTGCGACAGGCATGCAAGGTGTAGCACAAACATGCTGGTTTTCCACCGCAAAAATTGAATTCCAATTTCTAAACAATGTATGCAAACGCAACTGTGGCTTGACCATGCAATTTAACAGCTCTACCTGACGCGGACGACCATGTAACCGACCACACATAAATGAACCAGCTGCAGAGCACGAAACAGAGGCATCCAACACGCGAGAATCACGACACACGATACATACGAACGGTACCTGACGTTCACCTTCCCTGCCAAGTGCCAACAGAGCCATTTGCTCTGAATACGCCCCACTTCGCTCCCCATCCTCCATCCAAGGAAAGCGCACATGCGGCAGGCCTTCACCTGGTCACGGGTCTCCACACGGAGCCTCGGCCGAGGCCGCGGCGTCGGCTGCGACGGCGACGACGGCACCGGTGGCGCCACCGTCGGCCGCAGCATCAGCTGGGTCTGCAGGCCGCACGTTTCGGCCTGCAACCGACAGGAGCGCTGCTGCTCGGCCGTCAGCTGGTCAGCCAGCTGCCGACATCTGGCCTGCTCGCCGCGCAGCGTGGACTCGGCGGTGGCGAGCTGTCGGGGCAGAGTGCTTCGGTCAGCGAGGTCACGGCGGGTCAAGAGAGGCCAAAGTAGTTTACCTCAGGCCACATGGAGTGAAGTTTAGCCTAGTTGTCAGGGCAAGTTAGGTCAGGTCAAGTCAGGTCAGGTCCACTTTCACCATCTATATTCTTGACGTCAAACAATGACCACTCATAGCACTAGCACTTCACTACGTCACGAGCGTCACGAGGTCCACCACCTGTTGAATCGATAGATACTTAGATCGATACCTACTGAGCGAAAACTGGCCCCGCTTATATTACTACCTACGGACGGAAATGATGAAAGGGGGTGGTGCAATTATGATATCATGTACAACCAACCAGGAGGCGTTTTGCAGTCCAAATATTCTGGAAAGGCTAGGCTTTAGCCAATGATCGAGCGTGAGAACGCACGGACTTCAAAGAACTGGCTGATGTAAGGCGGATGCAAGAACTGAGAAGTTTCCGCCGGTGTAAGCTGTTTTAAAATTGGGAAAAGGAAGTATCGTTTAACATTACGGATATGATTCACCTAGCGGCACTTCAGCACGACTGATGTACTTAAGGCGTTAATGCATTCCAGACGTCTTTGTCTGATTCCCTTCGGTGCCGATTCTGGGAACTAAAGCTGAAGGCATCTGGTAGCCTAAAACCGGCTTCCAAACCAAAGGCTTTTGAACGGAAACCTCCACGATTTAGAAAAAAATATAGCAAACACTGAAATTTGAAGGTTTTCTGACACGGGAACATTAAAGCCATGACGTGAACTTTGTTGCGGGTCAGTTTAGCTCCAGCTTGGCCAGTCTACGCTAGATCAGGCCTGATAGGATCGGATCGGTTAGGAACTTCAACAGACCGCTGCCATACCATACGATCCCGTGCGGAGGAGCTCCAGTTCTGTTTCAGTACAGGCGCGACCGGAATCCCACCACAAAAACTGATTTAGTGGAACGAAGTCGTCCTTAAAATTCTAAGAGCAGGTAATATTTACTAACAAAGCTCAAGAGCGGGTGACAGAGAGGAGGACGTACGGGCGGGGGCAGATCTATTTGCGGGCGTGCCATGCTGTACGGCGGTTGCTTTTCACATTTACGAAAAACATAACAGTATTCAAACCAACTAAAATAACCAGTGTCGCGACATTGCTGGTGATCTGGGGGAGGGCGGGGCCCCCCAATATCCATGGATTTTAGCATTAGGCCTATGACGATAACTGGAAACGGTTCGAAATCCTACGTGCCCTCCCCCCCCAATAATTTCCGGAAATCTTCAGACATGGTTCGACAAATCCCTTTCCTTATCCAATCTGCTTGTCAATGCAGCTCACTTTCCTCTACGTTGCCTCTCTAACTGCACCTAAAAATAGATGTCTACACTAAAATCGTGTATGATCAGATAACGGCAATAAATGCGCCAAAAGGAGCGTGACCTCTGAATGAGAGGTTCCCAGTTACGGTCGCCGGAGCTGGAGGACAAGCCTCCGACGAGGCTAGTTTCATTTTCAGGGAGATCCACGCCATGTACCTGTACAGACGCCTTTCTGCGAGGACTACGTCGGACCTGCAACAAGGACTACCCGGTCAATCTGTGGTGAATACACACTTCTCGGAGAAGACTACCTGAGCTCTCAGCGAGGACACGACTGCCTGCTGCTCGCGCTGCCAGCCCTGGTCCGACTGGATATCAGACAACTTTTGGTTGGCCGTCCGCAGCAAGTCGTTCTCCTTCTGTGGACAGGCACGGCGGGAAATCATCTGGGCAGGTTCAGCCGCCGACACTACAAGACCCGAAACAGATTCGTCTCTGCGGAAGGAACACAACTTACGCACACTAATCGTCAATCGGCAGTAGCGTCCAACAAAACATAACGGGACCAAAACCGGGAGACGAACAACGAGCAGCCATACAAGGAGACACTCAGGCTGTCAAAATGCAACGATGATCGCAATGAAACTCTCAGAAAAATTCCCGAAAGTCGCCACTAATCGCGACAGCCTGCAACACACGACGACCTTGCGTATCAGATACGGCATCAAGCGCAGCGCCAAGTGTCGTCGACCTCGGCCGGCGGTGGCGGCTGACAGTACCCCTTTCCAGGATCGGCCGGTGACGGTCCGGCGGCGGTGGCATATGACAGTATCCCTTTCCAGGACCGGCTGGCCGCGGTTCGGCGGCGGTGGCCGGGCCGGCGACGCACCTGGGCGTCCCGCAGAGACGTCTCCAGCTCGTCCAGCTGCTGGCGAGCTTGCACGGCCGCGGCCGCCTCCCGCTGCAGCTGCTGGCACCGCCGCTGCTCATCCTCGTACAGCCGATTCAACTCCGCTGCCGGTGGTGAATCGGTAACGACACGCATTCGGCGGCAGGGGGCCGGCAACGACACACGTTCGGCGGCCGGGGAAGGGGAACGACACACGTCCCGCAGCTGGCGCCAGCACGGGTGGTAACAGCAACACTCCTTAAGAAACGTAGGCCTCTAGGACGAAAGACGGACACCAGACCAGGGTTCTGAGTCTGTGTTGGTCCTACTTTGTGTAGAAACCTTAACCGAGTGGGTAGAATTTGCTAGATCAATAAAGATGCAACTTTCTCAAAGTTATCCCTTATGCTGATGTCTATAATCTGCTCAACTTATGAACGTGCACCATTTTCTTGTATTATTCATTTATGATCCTCACGTGAGGAGCACATAAACGTTCACTCATGGTTAGAGTTGCAAATCTCCGCAAAGCTTTCAAGCAAACATGAAATCTTCAGCTTTGAAAAAACGCATATCGGTTGACATGGTCACGACCATTCACATTGATCTCCTAAAGGCTGCCGCACGGTAGGTTCATTCCGTCGATCCAGCCTCGGAATAACGATTTTCTCACAGAGAGAATCTAGTCATGCCGATGGCAAGATGCCAGATGCGAGCTTCTTGTGACGATATTCTAGCATACCTTTTTGCGACCAAAATTCATGACAAATTACGGCCTTAAAAGCACAATAGAAATACAAGGAAATACATACGTTGCAAATAAACGCAACACATTACACAATACATTATTGGCAAATGGAGTGACCTTGTTCAAATGCACACGTACCTTGTTTTACAGTTACTGTGTTAGTAACACACAGATAATTCTTGTAGTGTAAACAAAAGAATCAGCTGTTAAAAACGAAACGTCTACTCGTTCGATCTACTGAAGGATATCCTGGCATTCCAGATATTTTTGACCTGTATACGTATGTTTGTACATACTTTCGTACACTGCACTGTGAAATTATTTTATGCTTATTCTTACACCGCGATATTCCATGGATAACACCACCTTGTCCGTCATGGCAACGGGGCTGCGTTTGGGACATCGCAGTTGCCGAATCTGACCAAGCAAACGCTCTTTCGACATACATTTTGGGCTGGTTGCAGTCTCATCGACAAGGAAATCGTAACCGCGAGGCCGGATCGACCGCATGAACCTGCCGAATGGACCAGTGTGCGACAAACTTAACGGTTGATGAAGGTTTCAGTAAAGCAATGACCCAAAACAGAGCCCGGACTGCAGTCCCAGCTGACAGCCGTGAGATCTACCACTGTGTTACGGACAGAGGACGTCGTCAGTAGTCTCCGCACCTCATAGGTGCCGGGACTCACCAATCTCTCGCGCCGACCGCTCGTAGATGGGCTTCTCGGTACGCAGCGTCTCCTCCAGGGTTTGAGCGTGCGCCTGCACGGCCGACAGCTTGCTAGCCGTCTGCTTCAGCTCGCGCTGCAGTTTGATCATCCCCACGTTCTCGGCCAGCTTAGCGCGGTTGGCTGCTCCAGGAGGTCAGCGTGTGACGGCCACGGTCACCGACAGGAGACGAGGGTACATCACACACCGTTCTGGTAAACATGTTTCAGTTGTTCTCCAATATGAGTTTGACCGCATGCAAATGCGTGGCACAACGCACAATGTAACCCACATATAGTTCTTAACACGTGATAAACACGATCACGATTGCTTTCGATGGCTGCCATCATACCGTGAATGGCCTGGTTCCTGAGAACCTCTACCTCCTCTTCGTGCTCCAGCTCCTTGACGCGGCTCTGCTCCTTCAACAGCTCCAGCTCCTGAAATGAAACGATCTCGTACCCAAGCAAATTTGTTTACCTCCCACCCATCGGACCACCTGGCCCGCAAGCACCGCAGTCATTGTACAAGCAAAGCAAGTTACCGTGGTAGGTAGTTAAGCTGGTAGAGTGCTGGTCTCCCCGTCCTGGCAAGACAGGTTAGCGTCGTCCCGGCGCTCGATATCAGGCCCGTGGGGCAGTTGACAAATGGCCTGCAGAGGGTAATGCTGACAACCAAATAATCATGTAGTACCTTCTGCCTCATGAGATGTGAAGCTTCTGGCACAAAATCAAAGGACCTGGAATCCAGCGATCGCGTGAAACGTTTAAGTTACAAGCTATGCTATGCACGGGCTCTCAACACCAACCCAACACACCAGACTCTCGCTCGAGCCACGAGGCACAGCAATGACCAGCGGCGGCTAACTCTCACCTGTTCATACATATTGCACTGTTCGCGTAGCGTGGATAGCGTTTCTTCCAGCTGGCGGTTGCGATCGGTCAGCGCGGCAGACTGCTGCTGCAGCTGGGCAGCTGCCTCGCGCGCCTCCAGAAGCAGCTGTTCGGCATAGGCCGGCAGCGGTGGCTCGCCGGCGGCCGGCTGCCGCCTCTGGGAGCTGCCGGCGGGACGGCCACGCCGTCAGCGACGCACGGAGACGGCCCGCCGACTACCGACGACCGAGTGTCTGCTGCCAGACACTACCATAATGCTGCTATAACGACACTATGCATATCAATAGTCCGAATTGACAAAACCCTCTTGCTCACGCATCCAATCGACAGTTTTTGCTGTCATTTCCGTGATACCCCCAGTCTTGTGCTCGATTCACCTCAAGCGAGTCGACTGACTGGCTTGATTCACCGAACTGGGAGTATGATTCTGATTCAGGGGCTTTCTGAAAAGCTGATCGATTCAGCTTTGTTTCAATGATCTAATGACAAGAAATTTGCAATGCCAATTACAATTCGCCACAGTTTTCAAGTTCATCAATTATAGTTCCGACTCAGGACGAACGTGTAAATTAATCAGTCGATTCATAATCACGTACAAGCCTGCTAATCCCCTTCCTCCTGCCAACAAGCCAAAACTAACTTAATGTTGAGTGAGAGTTTCACAAAATATGTGGAGATGTCTTGTGCAAAATGCGGCGAATCTGTGCTCACTGAGCATGCAAATCATGCATAGACTTTGATGACTTTGCCACATCTCGCTAACACAGCACAAACATTTACTAATTTTCCCACACTCAACATGAAACTAAAACATGTATTAAGCAATACCATCAAAACCTGAAATAGGATGAAGGGGACAAGCAACACATTTCCCATGTCTTTACACGTCCCCCATAACTTTTTTTTAAGCCAAGCTCCTTTATCTGCCATCAGTGCAATGCCAGTCCCAAACTCAGTCCCATGAACATTACATATGATACACCAAGAAACTCTTGAAAAAGGCAGTTTCAGCCTAGCAATAACCCAGTACCCTGCAATGCTGCCCCCAGGATATCAGGTCTAGCGTAACAACTGCAGTGAGGCCCCACCACTGTAGATGGGGCGTATCCCGCATTCCGTCCAGAAGCAGAGCCCAGGCAGAGGGCAGGCCGGCCCGCCTACCTGGTCTTGGAGCTCGGCCGGGACGACTGGCGCCGCAGCAGGTCGGCCTTGGAGAGGAGACTGCGGCCGGGTCGGCCCGGCCCGGCGGCAGCCTGCTGTCGCGCCACCAGCAGCTTGTCCTGAAACGGCCACGGTGGGCCAGGCCACGGCCAGCTGCCACTCCATACGCTGGACCACAATGCAGCAACTCCAGGCCACGGATCATGGTCATAACGTGGGTAACACAACAATCTGGTGATTAGAGTTACCAGGTAGGATAACGTAAAACGATGACATAAAAGGACCAAGAAATGTGCCTTAAATCCAATGAGGGCATGAATGTGCTGAAGAACATCATTTTCTGCCACTCTATCCATCAGATCTGGTCCCACTGTGTTGGATCAGCTACAACCATGCAACAATGACTTTGAGCAGGGCCAGCTGGCATTCCATCTGTCAGACCTGGTCCTGCTGATGGATCTACTCAAACTGACTACTGTTTACCTTAAGCTGGGCCAGCTGACGCTCCATCTGTTGGATCCGGTCCTGCTGCGACTGTATCAGCTCATTCGTCTCCGGATCCCGTTGCCGCTCACCCGACTTTTTTCGATCTTGTACCAGTCTTAGGAGCTTGGTGGCCAGCCTGACAACCCCCGCACAAATCACAGTTCACGAGATGTAAAGGGCCCGGCTCAAGACCAGGCACCGGCTTTCAGCATAGATCTAACCAACAAATGGTTAAAATTGACAGCAAATGCAGGATCAGATAACCAAAAGATAAAATTTCATGAATACTGGTTTTGAACATCAGTGATGTTGATGAGAGGATCACCTTTTGATCTTGTCCTCCTGCTTGTGGCAGTGCTTTTTCAGGATCTGGTTTTCCTCCAGCAGGCGAAGGTGACGGTCCTCCAATTCCTCATGGGACAGCTTGTTTATCCCAGCCCTCTCCTGTGCTATGGAGGAATCTGGCACATCCAACCTTGGTTATTTAGTGCATCTGATCCTGAATTAAGCCAATCTGACTGCCTGCAGGTAAGTGATCAGTGCAGTTGCATGCTGAGCATTGGAATTACACACAATGAACTCAGTTTAATGGACACACACTGAGTGGGCAGAGTTCACCATTTTAGAATTATGGCACAAAACAGGGAGATCCATGCACAAAACAATTATAACTTGGGTGTTGCTTTCCATGTAAATCCTAACTCTGGGACTCTAAATCCCAGTGAGTCAGCTTTTTAATTTTTGTAAACTTAGCTCCAATATGGTGGTGTCCATTGATTTCATTCAATGAAGTGAACTAAAGTGATTCACCTTTTAAACACTGTTGCAAATCAGATGCAGAAACAGTTCCTAGTTCAGCAAATCAGGTGGAAAATCAATTGCAAGCCTGCAGTGATGTGAAGTCCTGAACAGAGCTACAGACAGTGAAAGTCTTAAAAAACAAAATCCTACTGAAGACATTCACCTCTTACCCTTGTCATGAAACATGCTTCTGCTGTATTTTTCCTTGTCATTCATATCTTTGACTGGAATCATGTCATTTTCATCTCCTTCCATGTTTATGGATTGCTATTTATGTCTGGTCTCTGGATTCTGAATGCAGGCAGCTCATTACATATTGGCAAGTCATACAAATCATCTTTTTCTTCCTCATCCAGATTGTAGTTTCTGAAAACAGATTACTTGAGATCCCATGTATGCAAGTACACAGGTCATACATAATTTGCATGATTCTTAGCAGCAAATTTAGTCTTCACAATAAAATCAGCAACTGCTATGGAATTATAAGACAGTGGGGTTCAGAATCCAATCAACATGGCCTATGATGCCAAACCTCATTCAAGCAATGTTAACAGGTGATATGTAGAGAATAAGCAGCTTGTATGAGCAGGCTTAGTTCAGGAAGGCACTAAAAACAACATTTTGTTATGTTTTTCTGTTAAAAATAATGTCTTCATGCTCAAAATAACAAATTTTTTACAACAATTTGTCCTTTTACTATGTGTTATGTTTCATATTCATTTCAGCAAAGCACAGAGACAAATAAGACAGATGGAAACCTACTCTACCTATCATTACCATGAAGCTAGTACTTGTATACTGGGGTAAATATCATTCATTGAACACTCAGTGTATTTTTTTATCTCAAACCAAAACTTCTAATTCAGCACTGGATCACTTCATTATTCTTAGTTTAACCCTAGCCCCGGCAGGGGGGACTGAGTCAGCGCCCCTCGGGTTTATGGTTTGCCAATTCCGGGATTTTTAACACAGCTTCACAGAACTTGGTGACTTTTCCTAGCTATTCTTTCTACATACTGTGACAAAATTTTGAAATTCCATTTGCTCAGGGGCTGAACCAGGCAATGTTTTCGGGAGGCACCTCAGGCCAATCTTGGCCCTGTTGAGGATAAAAGGAAAATGGCTGCCAAAAATAGTGTTTTTAAGATAAAACTTGAAATTTTATATGGATGTATAGCTAAATAGTTGGGCAATGTGCAAACACAATTTTGTTCATCTGAGGTCACTTTCCAAGGTCAGGTCATGGTCAAGTCAAAATTTGGTTTTGTAGTAATAACTTCGGCAGTATTTTTTGAAACGCCAAACCCGGAATATGTATGATGTCGAACGGTGCTCTCTACTTGTGTATCACGTTTCAGATTGATATCAGGTCGGGTCACGGAGCTATGACCTAAAATCTCAGTGTGCATACTCCATATCACAACAGCCATAAAATGGAATTTTTCAAATAGAGTGAATTCAAATGATTGAAAACATTTACAGACAATATTAAATAAACACAAGATCATTCCAAGTGACTCCAAGGCCACTAGAGGTCATTTAAGGTCAGCAGTGAAAAGTTGACCTGAAGAGAATATGACCATGACTGTTCTGCTTTTTTCATGTCCCTGGCACTCCCTATGCTAACATTATGCAAACATTGTAATTATGATTTGTACTTGTTTAGCATGACATGACTAGCAGAAGCCAAAAGTGCTTTTACCTTTTTTCTTCATACAGTTTTTGGAAAACTAATCCTCCCATTTTTAAAACCCTGTGAATGGCTACAAATTTTCTCAAAATTTGAAATGTGTGTATCAATGGTAAAAGTCCTATCCATAATCTCTTCATTCATGTCAATTTCATTGAAACTGGTCCATAAACAACAGAGTTATGAGAAGTCCAAAAGCATCCCCTATTTAGACATTTTTGCATTTTTGCCCCCTTGTATTCAACCCTTTCAAAATTTTGAGTCTTTTTTTTTAAATGTAGTTCACATTATGGCAAATTGATTACCATTTTTGCAATAAAATCAGATGTGCAGTTCTCAAGATCTCTGCTGGCCAAATCCACCCCCTGCTGAGAATCAACCATACCATCTAGCCCTCTGGGAACAGGGTTAAGGTTTTTCCATCCCTCTGATCATTAGTAAGCACACAGAAGCAGACATGTTGCCAGCTCCAGGATCCTAAAAGAATAATATGCAGTGATTTCCAGGTGATACAACACTTACCCAGGTGGACTTGAAACTGATGCAAAACAAGGATAACCTGGATTACATTAAGATACAGGACCATGTTTACACAGGAGTGCCCTTTCATATCTATACTGAGTTATCCTTGCATATCAAACATCAACACAGTCAGGTTAAGCCTCACTACTTCTTTCTTTAACAGGGAAAACACTGATGACTGACAGTGGTAGTTCTTGCTAAGATCTGGTATCTTTTTCTGTGATACAGTGAGGTTGAACAGAATGATATCATTACAAAAAGAAGACAAAAATGGGGAATGCACACACTTATTGATACTGTCCTCAGACATAACTGAAACCAACTGTTTGGGTAGTTCCATGTTTAACATGTGTCAGAGAATAATGCTGGTAATTATAGCAGCAGTTCTCCAACTTATTTAAGCCATGCACTACCACTCATTTCTACCTAGTAGATGAATGTGCAGTATCACCATGCAATCTCATCTGGAAGATCCAAATGAAATCTGAGACAAGTTGCATTTGGACATATGCATGATGACCAGCAACATGTATGACAGACCTGTGCACATATTTGATGCTGCCTCACAGGGGTGTCCATTTGCATTCTTTTGAGAAGGCCCTGACCCACCCAATGTTGATTTGGGCCCTCTCAATGTTGGTTGGGCCCACCCAATATTTTTTTC
Source organism: Capitulum mitella (assembly GCA_030062745.1). NCBI lineage: Eukaryota > Metazoa > Arthropoda > Thecostraca > Pollicipedomorpha > Pollicipedidae > Capitulum > Capitulum mitella. Next base: position 13,452,476 of record CP099850.1, on the reverse strand, counting down.
CAGTTTTAAAGGAAAATGAGTAATAACATTGAAAAATGGCAATAACAGATAAGAAATGGGCAGAAGGTACAGAATAAGGTCTCAAGTGATGTGTATATATCTTTCCACATTCTATCTATACAGGTATGTGTACATATGGGGATGAATGCAATTTTAAGTTTGACAAATAGAAATAACACTTATGTATCTCGAACAGTCACAGTAAAGTGCTAAATCTGATGAAATATCCTCATCAGGGGGAGGTTAGGTCGTCTGGCTCTCGACTCGGCCTCCCCCCAATCATTTACAAAAATCGACATCCCTGCTTATGTCATACACCTCGCATCCAGTGTGAGGATAAAAAATCTTTTCAATATTAAGGGGGCAAGCAGCGGATCCCCTAGAAAATGCACGTTTGCAGCTAATCTCCAGATAACATCACATTACTCACTGCCGTCCAGAACCCACACCGAGCGAACAAGTGCGGCACCTGAGTGGTGAGAGGGGCACAAAATCAAAACAAATATTTTAGTAATGGACAGTACTTGCGTACGTTATCGTCAATGAAAACATAAGTACTTGGGAACCACTTATTTATTCTTACTCCCGATGCTGGCTGAATAAATCCAGTAGAATGTATTTTCACCCATTATCTTTTTAGTGCAAAACCCTAGCTTTCTGTACTCGTTTCCTGCGAACTTTATCGATAAGACGGGCCCTTAGTGACAGACCATCGATAGTGATTACGAAACCTGTGCTTGTTTCTTTTTGAGGTGCGCCCTCGACTCTGAAAGGTGTGGGATCTGGTGGGCGCCGTTGTACGGGTGGACGCTGTCCCGCTGTTCATCGTTTGATTGCTTTGACACGACATTTCAAAGGTAAGATATTTCTGGTTTGTTATCTTAACCTCGACACCATCCTCGATCCGTACGTAAGTGCTGCTCTCTACATACGAAGCTTGACAACATTGGGGGGGCTTGCTTGACTACGTTGAAGCTGACACATTGCTAATGCAGATACCCAAAATCAGAAAATGAGCTTTTTTCCTCAGAAATTTTATGATTTGGTGTTTAGTAGCTGCTGTCCTCGAGAAACCATTATGGCAGGCCAGGCTGGGCTGCTCAATTTCATTTTCCCCTGCTCAGTGAATTAAGGTTGGCTTCCAGTCTTGCTCATAATTGTTATTTATGCCATGTTCTTCCCTTTCCCATATGAAAATTGATGACAAATACAAAGGGATAAAATCTGCTATGGAGTGGCCCTGGTTGACATTGGGTAGGTCTCAGCCTTCATTGGAAATATAAGTTGACACCCATGCAAGTGGATGCCCAGTTTCCTCTATCTTTCTTTGCAGATATAAACAAAACACTGACTGATGCATCATGTAATGTTCCATTTTTTTGTAGCCATGGATACAGGGCTGGATATCATTTATGGTTAAATAGCTACACAACATATCTAAGTAAGACATCCATGTATAAGACAGTTTGGAGCTACCATTGTGCTATGCCTCAGTTGCTTGAAACCATGAACTGCCACTGCCTGCAGCCTGCAATGCACTGGCCTGTGATGTGTAGTAAAGGCCAAAACAACAGCAAAGGTTGGCAGATATCATAAATATAATGATATGAGGTGTGTGGCATCTAAATATGAGAACAATGATCTAAGATGTTCAGAACCATGAACCCTAGCTCTTCATACTACTTTTTGCCAGCCAAGGTGGGAAATCCCCAACAAAAATGTTTGCAGCGAAAACATCACGAATTTGAGGTGCAAAGTGTGGCTTTAAAACCAGCATTTGGGTGTTTTTCCTGATTAACAACAAATCAGAATGTTTTCAAGAAGATTTTACCTGTTTTACTTGTTTGAATCAAAATTGCTGTCCACATCTTCAAAATCTGACTGTAAATAGGTCTCATGATGAAATTGAAAACAAAAGATTTTTACTGACATGCAAATAGCAGAAGGATGCAGTATTTCATCATCATCATGACCATACCCAGTGTTTTAAATGTGATCTTTGGAAAATTACCAGTTTTGAAAATTTCAAATTCCTCTAACACAAAAACCACTTGTCAGACCAAGCTCAGAAGTGGAAACATGAAATCTCAGCCACAGAGTACCCACAAGACCAGATTTCAGTTATGTTTGAGACTATGGTGTGTTGATTCTGGTAGGTGCCTGATTGATTTGTGCAGGAACACATCATGGTAGTTGGTTACAGCATTGATGGAGTTTGGATAGCCACATGTACCCTCACCAAGCTGGAAGTGGTATTACAGTGGTTTGTTCAGGGTTGAGGACTGATATCTGCAGGTATTAACTGCATCAGAAGTCTGATGAAGAGGCTGAGGGTGGTGAGGGTGGTGTCAAGGCAAAGATGGTGTCCCTTTTCTGTTGTTTTGTTATTGGTGGAGCTGCAGATGATGTGGTATTATATTTAGTTGCTGAGTGGCAAGAATTTGCCAAGAAGGTGGCCAGTGCACACTATTCACCCCATTCACCCCATCTGTCTGCAGTGGCAGGGGCTAGTAGTGTGGGGAGATGGGTGATGGATGTAGCATGAACATGACCATTGGAAATTTCTTACAGGTATTGGGGGTGGGTGTCAGTGGGATTTAAGATTATTTCTTTCCATTTAAGTTCTGGTCTTAGTACTAAGATCTCTGCAAGTAGCAAGGCAGGGTCTCCATTGTCTCCAACCACCATTCCCACTCACAAGTTCTGTTCTAAGATAACTTTGATATTGCACCGTCAGATAAAATTGTACCACGCAAATGAAATTGTGTTACTGTAGTGTTGCAAAGGCATGGTTTATGACAGATCCTGTGTTGTCCAGGACTGTGATGGAAATTTTCTGCCCGATGCAGAGAACATTTTACATGCTCTGAATACACCGTTTCAGTTATCCAAGCTGTTGGCTTGCACTCTGCAGTTTGTGCGGTTTGCAGTGCAGGCACGATGTTCACAGGTCTGCTCATACAAGAGGCCCATGCTGAGAAATTGCATATCTCGGCAAATTTTGCAAAATGCGTCTTGTGTTATGCACATTTGTCTTTAGGCACCTTCAGACATTTTTTGGTATTACAGGATTACTTGGGAACGTAGCAAGTCTGGGGCAGTTGTGGTTGGTTTGGGGGAAGACATGCACAAACCATCATTGTGGTGTGGCAAACCATATTGGATTTAATTTTTGATATTGCACACGTACTTAAGTATAAATACAAAACCTCCAGCAAAAGCCCTGATCAGCAGTTTTTAAATCAGAGCTGAAAAATAACATCAGAATAACACACTGCAGCATGGATCCTGCATCCACATGCTGGACTGGTGTCATTGTACATACCTGGGTGGTTGAAGTTTGTTTCTTGCTGACACACATGCTCTTTTTCACCAGCCGCCGCTATGTCATCTCGCCGTGCCGCCACCCGCCGCGGGGTGACCAAGAAACGCGCCCAGCGCGCCACCTCCAATGTGTTCGCGATGTTTGGCCAAGCCCAGATCCAGGAGTTCAAGGAGGCCTTTAACATGATTGACCAGAATAGGGATGGCTTCATCGACAAGGAGGACCTGCACGACATGCTTGCCTCGCTGGGTGAGCGGCCATGCGTGCCGGTTGTGTCGGTGGTGTGGGTGCTGTGGCTGTCAGCCTGCAGCGTTGCCGGCCAGATCCTGGCCCGAGCGCGGTGACCTGGGTCCTTGACTTCTGCTGGCTGCTCACGAGATCGTCATCCTGGCATCTGACTATGCCTCTTGACTCTGATTCGCGACTCAGGACTTAAATGGAGGCAGTATTGTGTTGTTTAGGTCGATGATGATGGCTCAGATGGCCTTTGACTGCTTGAGTCACCCAGTGCTGGGATTGCCTTGCCTGGTCGTCGTGCAGTACTGTACTGTGAGCTGGCGCAGTGGGCCGCTGCGCGGCCCCACCGTCCGTGGCCGGCTGAAGTCGCTGTGGGACGCGACCATTGTGACCACGGGGGGAAGGGACGATGTGTTGGCACTTCATCGGAAAGTTGGTACGCAGTCTCACGTCGTTTTGGCAGATAACGCTTTCTTTCTTTGAAGATGGACCTGTGGGGCCTCGGGCAGTATGGCCACTGTTTCACTGCTTGTCTTGATTTCCGCGTAAGATTTGAATCTTCGGGATCTCAGCCGCTCTTCTGTGACGCTTTCCTTTGCGTCGGCGCGTGCTCCACATCGCGTTGGTGCCGACAGTGACATCGCATTTTGCCGGCAGGCAAGGACCCCACCGACGACTACCTGGAGGGGATGATGGGAGAGGCGCCGGGTCCCATCAATTTTACTATGTTTCTGACGCTGTTCGGAGAGCGGCTGCAGGGTACCGACCCCGAGGAAGTCATTAAGAACGCCTTTGGCTGCTTTGACGAGGACAACGCCGGCGTCATCTCCGAAGATCGGCTGCGCGAGCTGCTAACCACCATGGGTGACCGCTTCACTGATGACGAGGTGGGCGCGACATAGGCTGTGACGATAGTTTGGGGCGTGTTGTGCTTTGGTGCAATAATTAAATTACATACATTTAATCAGTTTTTAATCGGGTTTTGGGCGGCAACTCTTGAGCCGATTGGCATATCAGAATCATTATATTCATGTACTTTTCGGCCGTGCAGCTTTGGGCATAACATGTACTTATGGTTGTGGATGTAGACGTTTATTTACCGTAATGTCGTTGTCAGACAGAGATCATCTTGGCAGTGCCCTGAATCCGACTTGCCCAAAACTGGTGCAGGTGGTCGATTGTCTACTTGTTTCCCTACGGTCCTGAACGTCTTTTGCTTTCAGGTGGACGACATGTACAAGGAGGCTCCCATTAAGGGCGGGATGTTCGACTACGTCGAGTTTACGCGGATCCTGAAGCACGGTGCCAAGGACAAAGACGAGCAGTGATGTCCTGCCCCGTCCCCGATCATTCCAGAATCCACGGGCGGGCGCTGACCGAGTCAGACCTGCTGCAGCCAGAGCAGAAAATTGCGGATCAGGGCGCGGTCGCCACTAAGTAATTCATTCCACAGCCACTAGCCAAGTATTGTCGCATGTTTTCACGATTGCCATGACAGACCGTGGAATATTGTGGGAGGGGGGTCGCCTTGGTGTGCGAAAGCTGCCGGCCTGACGGTTTCTGTCACATTCCTGCTGACCTGGGTACTGAGGTAATTTACGATTTATACGTTATATAACCAGATTTGTGATTAAAAGCACGAGATGGCATGATCGCCATCAGTTAAATAAAGTTTTGCAACAAATGTGGTTTCTGTGGCGATATTGCCCCAGTGGACAACGTGATGAATAAAAGCGCAAATGCGGATTTTGTGTTCTGCAGTGTCCAGTACCTCACGTCCACTTCCTTCGTAGACGTGGAGGTCGTTTGACGGAGGGCGTTCAAGGCGCCTGTGCTGGGCACCTTCCTGAGGTTTTTTTCTGGTTAAACCGTTCCGGGCGAGCTGAACGGCAGGTCAGTGGGGACATTGCCAAAACTATCGTTGACCCTTTTTCAGAGATTTTGGACACGTCACTGACATTGGGAATGGAGGTTCCCCACCGGTTCTTCCGACTAGGTTATATTTGCTAGCGCTGGACGGCTGCAGCGCACACCGCACCAGGGCTTAGTCTACATCCGGCGCGGCGTCGCCCGTTTGCGTCCCGCCGTCCCAGCCGTCTCTATCAAATCTCAATCGTCTCTAGCATATATATATATATATATATATATATATATAGCAGTCTCTATCAAAATAACGTATTCGGTGTCACCATTAACGTCTTGGTTCTCGACCATTGGGAGAACTGTCGTCAGCCAGCACGTCAGACCTGCGGCGTCAGCTAGCCAGCTGACGGCGTAGGTTGGACGTCAGCTGGGTAGCCGGTTATGCCGGCTATGTTTGCTTACGACGAGCTTTCGCAGTGCAAGGGGTCGGGCACTATCTGCTTGTATTTCGTATTCGATCCGATCAGGATATGCAGTTTTATATTTTCGTGGATCCTTTAACACTATTCCCGGAGGGCTAGACGGTATGGTCGATTCCCGGCAGGGGGGCGGATTCGGCACCCCTGAGATCTCGAGAACTACGCATCCGATTTCATCGCAACAAACGGCAATCGATTTGCCGTGACGTGAACTACACTTTTATAAAAAGAAATTTTCAGAATTTTGAAATTTGTGGATACAGGGGCAAAAATATCAAAATGGGGGTGCTTTTGGACTTCTTATAACTCCGTTGTTTATGGACCGATTTCGATGAAACTGGCATGAATCGAGAGATTATGGATAGGGCTTCTACCATGAGTCCGCAAATCTGAAATTTTGAGAAAATTCATGGGCGTTCACAGGGTTTCAAAAATAGGATAAGTCTTCTAAAAAATGAATGAATAAAAGAGGCAAACACCCTTTTTGGCTTGTGCTAGTCATGTTATACTAAAGAAGTACAAATCGCGTTACAATGTTTGTATAATGTTAGCATAGGCGGTGTCAGGGACATGAAAAGGGGGGAACTGTCACGGTCACACGTTTCTCAGATCAACTTGGGACCTTTGGCCTTAAATGACCTCCAGTGACCTTGGGGTCACTTGGAATGATCTCGTGTGCATTTAAGATCATCTGTAAACGTTTTCAATCATTTGAATTCACTATTTCAAAAATTTCGTTTTATGGCTATTGCGATATGGGGTACGCGGAATGACATTTTAGGTCATAGCTCCGTGACCCGACCTGATATCAAGCTGAAACTTGGTACACAAGTAGGAGGCACCCTTCGACGTCATATGTATTCCGGGTTTAGCATTTGAAAAAACGGCGCCGAAATTATTGTAAAAAAATTTTGACTTTTGACCTTGACCTGACCTTGTAAAATGACCTCAGATAAACAAAATTACATCTGCACATTGCCCAACTATTTAGCTATACATCCATATAAAGTTTTAAGTTCTATCTTTAAAACTCTGTTTTTGGCAGACATTTTCCTTTTCCCCTCAACATTGGCCAAAAATGGTATGAGGTGCCTCCCAAAAACGTTACCTGGCTCCGCCCCTGAGCAAAATAGCATTTTGAAATCTTGTCACGACACGTAGAAAGAATAGCTAGGAAAAGTCACTAAGTAAAGCTGCGTTAAAAAGCCTCGAATTGGCAAGCAAAAAACCCGAGGGGGGGCGGATTCAGCCCCCCTGTCGGGAATAGGGTTACGGCTGGGTTGACGTGGGGTTAAAAATTAACGGAGCTTTGAGGGCTGGGACAGTTGCAGGCATGTTGCAGGAGTTCGGGGCTTTGCCTGGCGACTAGGCCTTACAGTTGCAGGCATGTTGCAGGAGTGGGGGGGGGGGCTTTGCCAGGCGACTGAGCTTTAGCAGGATCCTATATTGGGCCTTGGGCAGGATTGGTGTCGTAGACCGTAAGTACCCGTCAGTTTTAGATACGGCTATTGTTTCATATGCTTGGATGCCTCTTGTATTTATCATGGTTAATGTCGAAATAATGTAAAAGCGCTCGACTTAATACTGTCCGCATGTTGTGTGTACGGTGGCATGTCGCCAGCGACGCCACGCCAGACGCTACTTTGGCCAGACGTTTTTACCTAGACTCCTAAGGCCTTGCCGCCGTCCTTTGTTTGTGAGTTAGGATACACAGCCTATTGGGCTCAGGTGTCCAAAGTCTTGAGTCAAGTCTTATGTGTCTTCCGGCGTCAGTCAGTCGTCTGTTGCCGCCGTCCGACCACCGCTCCCCCTCCTTATTTGACGCGGCCGCGCCAGTCCGGGACAGCCGCCTGATACTTCCTTATATGGAAATACGAGCAGAGCGCCCATCCCACGCTTGTACAGCCTCGAAGAGCTTGTCGATACAGCAGTGTTGACGGTGAGATTTCTTGACAATACCGATACACTACTGCATTATCTTGGGTTCTTTGGAAATAACGCTTCCTGCAGTAACCTACGTTTGCGCCTTCAGAAAGCAGCTGCTGTGTTATTACATCATTAGAACAGCTACGACTACATTGCCTGTCAATCCAATCTTCCCACCAGCACACCTCAGCTGAACAAGGATAGTAAGTACTTTTCCATCTCTATTTATACATTACAGTTTTGGCGCACTAAGTACAAGATAGTGCGTGCCCGATGTCTTGTCTCACGTGCAGTCCTCGTTAGTTTGGTGGGTAGGGGTCCGGGCCCATAATCGTAGGGTTGAGGGTTCAAATCTCGACGCCACTACCTCTGGATCAGTGACACGTATGATGTGGATTAGACACCAGACGTTTGGGCCCAAGTGGCTGTTGCCCTAACCCAAACCAAACCAAAACTGTTGCACATGGAGACGACTGACTGACCCCCGACGAGACACAAGGCTTGACCCCAAAACTGGACACCTGAGCCCAAGAGGCTGTGTGCCCTAACTCAAAAACAAACGAACTGTTGCACGTGGCAACCACTCGCCTGCTTATGCCATGGCCAGTCTACTCCATGGACTGGCAACTGCGCCCTTATAGCACTGGGGGCGTGCATCTTTTCCAAAAATGATACCAAATAGTACGTGTAGTGGACACATAAACCTAGAGATCCATGGGATAAATCAATAGGGTTACCACCCATCTGATCTGGCAGCTGGCAGCCTGGCAAAACTCAAGCACATTGGGTCATTGTTAGGTATGCAATGAAACAAGTTAGGCAAGGTGATGATTAGGAACAGTAAGATAACAGTTTACACGCCTTTGCATTGTTTTTAGTGTTATGCAGTATGCAAACATTATTTAGGGTCACCATGTATGCCATGGTCATTGGGTTATGGGTGGAGATCCTGAAGATCCTTCAGTTTGGTGGACTTTTTTCAGTTTGGAACTGCCCTATAGTAAAAAATGCTAGCTTTTGAGCCAAGGTCCACCAACAGTTTGCACTGCATGCAGGACATTAAAAAAAATTGCAGTCTGAGATATGGTATTCCATGTTGCCAGTGAAGTGCTGGGAGATATTTCTTTGATTCAGATTGCTATGACTGCCATTACATACCATCTCACCAATTATAGTTATAGATGAGACTTGTTCCCAGACTATGAGCAGTTCTGCTGATTCCCTTAATGACATCCTTTATGTGATGAACGTAGGTATTTGCTACCATTTTCCCCAGTATCTTGACATCATGGCAGAGGCACAAACAATGCAACTGCAAAGTTTCCTCATTTACATGGATGCTACAGTGATTTTATCATGATATACTAAGGTCATCCATCTGCATTCAACTGCACAAGATAACTGTGTGCAGTTATCTCGTCATTTATCTGGTGCCAAGCCTATCTACTAAGTATGCTGGTGTAATGTATTGAACATATTGCCATTGCTGAGAACAGTCATGACATGACAGGAATGTGCAGTCAAGGCCAGCTCTATAGCCTTCTAGTTTGAGGAAATGTAATGCTGTTGCAGTGGTACTGCGGGGAAAGGTGCTGTCAACCAATCTGTGACCTTGTTGACCTGCAAATGGATGTGTTTTTATATTGGAGTATTTAAGTGTTCTTTTGCATTTTATCAAATCCTTGACTGTGCTTAAGAGCTGGGGGGTATCCAGCACCAGTCAGGAGACAAAGTGAGGCATAACACGACACTAGTGTATTTTTGGGTATCATGGCCATTCTAATAAACTGATATACAACGTAGCATGGGGGCGACAGTGGTAATTAAGGCACAAGCACAGATGCCACGTCAAACCGATAAGGAACAGGCCCACTATTTACACCTGAAAGAGTTACATATAGAGGTTATCCAAAGTCCCCAAAAGGAAACAACCCTCTCACTAACTATGCTTACAAGATTAGGTGCACTGATTAACACATGTTCCTGCAGAGACCGAGTTTTTCCATTCTGGCCCGGCCAGAATGAAATGTGACAGTGCTCTTACATGGTTCCCAAGTGGGAATTTGCTCGTCTTCCTGAGTCGCCCGAGTGTCCGAATGACCTCGAATAATAATTTCCCTACCGGCGGACAGGAGCTCGTATGCTGCTGTTGTGGTTCTGGGTTCGCGTGCTCTCCGCCCCGGGCACCTTCTGCGTATGGTGGATATGTGCCGCTACGCACGGCGGTCGGCTGGTCGACGTCGGGCGCGGCGATTGAATCTGCTTAGCCTGGCCCGCAGCTCCGCGCCCAGAACGTAGACATTGTAAAACACAATGGTCGAAATTGACAAGCTCCATTCAGCTCGAAAGGCCAAGCTACTAGCTGACGGGTGCGTTGTTACTCAAGTTATCCAGCGAGCGACGTTTCGTTTTCACCGGTCATGATGCTGTGGCCCGGGCGCTTTGGTTGTATTTCCGCTGTTTCGATTTCACAGCCAGCGCTGCTGTAGCTGGTCGGCCCAATTGCGGGCTTGGTTTTGCAGCTGCTGTCGTGTCTTAGCGGCTGTGCTGCTGGAGGCTGTGCTGCCGTGCGGCTGAGCTGTCCGGCAATGAATAGTCTTGCTTTGGCTCTTGTCAGGTGCTCGGTGAATTACCGTGTCCTGCAGTCCATGGGTCGAGCTCAGGTATTTGTCAGTCAGCGGCTTCATGGTGCCGCGACGCCGCACACTGTGCACGTGTGACGTGCCGGGCACGATGGTGCATGACTGGCCGGTCCTTGCGTTGCATGCGTTCTGACAGGTCGTGATCTCAGGTGCTCCGGGTGGGATGTTGATCCGAGCGCGGCCTTAGGACTGTGTTGAATCCGGCTGTGACCAACTAAAAACAGTGATGTACGTCCTAGACACGTATTTAAACGTGCTGGTGGAGAACATTGCCACCTGACATCATCATATATGAAACAATAAATAGACAGATGTGCTCTGGTTTAAGATTTTCACAAAATCGCCGAAACTTGTCTTTTTAAACTCAGTCTGGTGGCGCCTCTGATGAAATAGGCGGTAAAGATGAAATGATGAGAATGTGCAAAAGTGGTAGACAGGAAAAATGACCAACATGTCACCGACAGGAAAATTTTAAATGGCTTAGAATTGGCCAGCAAAAATCCTCAAGGGGGCAAACCCGCCCTCTCACAGGAATAGCGCTAAAGGACATTTTACCTACTCATCGCAATGGAGCCAATTAAAGTAAGGTAGTGTCAATGCTTCAGTGTTGTAAAAATAGCTACTTGCATTATTAAATGAAGGACACCGGAAGAAGCCGCACGAAGCCCAACCGCTGGAATGTGTCAGGTTCTTAAGGCTAGATGGAAACGTTATCATTCAGACAGCATGTCTATTCGTAGTTACAGCGAAGTCTGTGAGGCTGGGATGGGGTCGCCCCAGAAGTTATAAATAATGGACATATGATGGTGCATTATAGTAATTGTCCACAGAATGTTTTCGGCCATTTCAACCTTTTTTACGAAGTTAACGCGATATATTCAACGGCACCGAGCGACGACGGCAGCAAGATCTGCATATTCATGCCTTTTGGTCCCATTCTGCCCCTCTGAATTTAGCTGAATGTCCTCATTTCCATAGGTGGGCACTGGTCCGTTACTCCGTTACTCCGTTACTAACGAAGTTACTTTTTTGAGTAACGGAGTAACGGACCCGTTACTTTTATTTTACTGTAACGGACTGAGTAACGGAAGTTACTTTTGTGGTCCGTTACTCCGTTACTTTTTGGTCCGTTACTCCGTTACTCCGTTACTTTTTAAACTCCTTACAGACACCGCCCGGCTTTATTTGCATCGGCACACGCCATTGGCTACTTGAATAGCCAACACCCAATAGCGTGCGGCGATACAAGCGCGGCTGGGCGCGCACTCAGCTCACAATCGCGGCGTAGACTTGTTGACAACATTCGTCAGCTGATAAACGTTGACGGCAAGCTGACGACAATGGTTCGGTATAAAGGCCAGCTGACTTTGGTCTCTTTTGGGACAAAAGTATTGAATTATGCGTAAGTTTGATATGACTTAAAATGATAAATTAACCAGTCGTCAATTTTCAGGTTAAAAGATATCAAAGTTATTGTCATTTATACTGGAACAGCCAGCTGACGGCAGTTTTCAATGTTGTCTCAAGTTAGTCACGGATTGCTTACCACCGCCACACGGTTCCCCGCCAAGATCACTCAAGGCTGTTGAGCACATGATTACTGCCGCCATGGCCTTGGATCTGCGATGTCCATGGGGCGATGGAGTGGTGATTGATTCTTGACTGGCCTGAAATTTTAACTACCTGACACTAAAATGTCCCATCAAGGCGTCTTTACGCCGCCAGTGGAGGTCGAAAACCTTGACTCCGAGTCCGACGGTGCCTCAGCTTCGGAGACAGGACGAGCCCGGTCTGGGTCACCAATGGCCACGTCTAGAAACGTACTTTGAGTTTAAGGAGGAGAAGAAAAACGCCATTTTTACGCATGTCCTGTGCCGACCGAAAGAGGTTATAATTAAGGGTCACAAGAGTAGCCTTTCAAGGCTAAAGGCACATATCAAGAGGAAGCATTATTTACGGTATTTCCAGGTGAGAACAGAATGTGCACAATAAGTTGTCAGTAGTGAAGCATAATTATGAAGCTTGTCGACTATTGCTTGGACTATTTGCCTTAACCATATTCTCTGCAGGCAGTGAGATTCACATTACCCGTGGGGGGGGCAGATCTGAGGTAATCTACCTTTCGGCCGACGCTTACGCATAATTTTTGGAGACGCGGAAGTGGCAACACAAGTTGTGTGAACAATTAAGCCCATTCAGGTATTTTTCTCAGTACTGGCCCCTACTGGATGTGTAAACTGACTTGGTTAGGTAACTCTTGAATTTTGATTCAGTTGACACATGTTTGCCTTCAGCCGATACGAACTAACCAAACCAAAAAAACAGGCAAATTGAACCTAACAAAAAATTAGTTTTACATGCCCATCTAGGGCAATCCTGCAACCATACAGTAGGTTTTAGGTTAGGTTAGGTTAAATCATGTTTAACTTGGAGAACAGGCTACATTGTCCATGCGATTCGAGTTACCACTCCTGCGTTCCCGAAAAAAATATCAACTGGCCGAAACACCTTTCGGCTGACACATTATTTTTTGTAGACGCAGAAGTGAGGACCCAAACTCAAACATGATATGAGCCGTTGCCACTTTTGCACCTTCGAAAAATATGCATTGGCCGAAAGGTGAAGATTACCAATTCTGCCCCCTCCCCTCCCCGCCCTTCCAGAGATCTCGAGATGCATTCGTCCAATGTTGATGGGATGAATGCCATTTAATATGTTTCAACGAGATCTCCAATTCCAGATCCCAAAAATTCAAAAATTGCGAAAATAGGGCGTGGGGGGCAAACAAACTCCAAAATTTGGGGATTTTTGAAAGGTCACTGCGGCCGTGTTTACCAACCAATTTTCATGGGAATAACACGGTTCAGCTTGGAATGTCCAAGTCTTTTATATACCGAAAGCTGAAATTTAAAATAGAAAACCATAGGCAGTTCCAGGGAGGGCAAGAAGGGTGATTTTTGAAATAAGAAATTTCCTTTGTTTTTGTTTGTTTTGGGTGATATAAACATCAGATGTACAACTAGCAAGCCAGTTTAAGTTTATATGTAGCGCAGAGGTGGATCCAGGTAAACAAAATTGGGAGGGCACCATAAGCACAATAGTGTGCTCCCCCATTTTTTCAGTACCTGGGTGTGCGTTCGCCTGAAAATGTGTGTGCATACGCATTGTTTAGGATGTGTATGACTATATAAATGAGTCAGTGATCTTTATTTCTACTCAGAATATCACGATAGTGAACCGCACAACTTTGCAGCTTCACGCACAGCACATTACCGCCGAAAACGGGGGCTTGGAACCGCCTCTGCGGGACCGACTTTTTTTTAAATGTTGACAAAACACATGTGTATCAATTCCATGAAATGCCAGAAAATCTTGTGGCGCTGCGGCAAACAGTGTGGGGGCGACAAGCAAAAAGACACGGGTAGCACAATCTGCCCCCCCCCCCCCACAGGGAATAGGGTTAAATGAAGTGTTTTTAACCCGTCTCCGGCCGGGCTCAGAATGCCCTTTGCCCGGCCGGAGGGGGAGCGCGGATTTCGGCACCTCCCAGGATCTCGGCTCCCATATATCGCACGGAAAAAAGGAAAACACCGGCAGAAAGGTTGTCAAACCGAGACGAAAACATTCAAGGGTTTTGACCTCAGGTCAATTTTGAGGCCACCAGACGCCATGAAAGGTCAAAACACGTCCTTGGAATTAGGTAAATAGACACAATACCTTGTCCCTGAAAAGCTGAACTTAAGCGACATATACTGAACCGTAAGACAATAGCGAGTTCATTGATATCAATTTTGGCCTTTCACAGGGGTCATGTCAGGTAACGTCATCGTTCCAAAATGTTCCACTTGTGAACGGCTAACATCCTCCGTTGCATCTTACTTATGACCATGTTTTTATAGCTAATTTGTCTTTTCAAGGGTGCTGAAGAGGTACTAAAGCACCTTTTTTTAGTCTTTTATTTCACAATAATAAAATCCATATCAGTTATGTTTTTTTGAGTCCTTCGTCGTTTGGTATTAAAAAACCGTCAGGGGTATCAGGAATCTTACCTCCACGCACGCGCTCGTACACAAACTAATACACACACATAATTTCAAAACAAAACAAGAAGTTCGCGAGACCGAAACGAGCTCTGAACAGAGACCATTATGTTCAGGGCGGATACTTCGAGAGGCATTGTTGATCAAACCCAGTCGATAGATGTCCGCTGTTTGTCGCATTTTGCATGCGTCCGCTCCAGCGCCGGTTGTTCCCGCTCCGTCGGCGCCGCGGGCAATGAACAGGAATTCATTAGTTTGAACATTGTGGCTAACACAGTGGTAGAATACCCGCCGCGGCTGTTGTCCCGGCGCCGCCGACTCTACAACGGCTGGTGAGGGCAGTGGGCAGCTAGCGGAGTGTTTTGGGTAAGCGCTTTTTGTTTCTTCCCTTTGTATATGGAATGCGTTTTACAACCACAAAGCAGCATAAAAGACTTAAAACCCGCGTTCGCTTGGTTTTCACTGCATTTAAAAAAGTAACGGAATAACGGAGTAACGGTAACTTCCGTTACTTTTTAAGGCAGAGTAACGGAGTAACGAGTAACGAAGTTACATTTTTTAGTAACGATGCCCACCTATGCTCATTTCTGATTCACATAGTTTACTTTGTTTGGGCGATAACAAGAATACAGTCAGTTTTGTCTTGGATTGCTGTGCGCAGCATTGCACCGCGAATCATGCAGGCTGAAATAATGGCTGGAAATTTCCAAAATTATTGGGGGAGGGATCCACATAAGATTTCAGGCCGTTTAATCCAGTCATTGCCATAGGCCTAATGTTAACATCCCTGAATACGGTGGGGGGGGGGGGCAGACCCCTCACAACCCCTTCTGGATCGCCAGCCATCGTTAAAATGCATAAAGACACGGTGAGTTGAACTTGGCGAACTCCTGGTACGAAGTCCAAAGACGGGGCACAGCAACACCATTGGTTAAATGTTGTTTTTCCCAAGTCATGGAGGGCAATAGGTACTGCAGGCGCCATTTTTAACACTGCTGGTAAAATGGGTTCTTGGGAATAGCAACATTGTAGTCATCTTTGGAAGAAGTTATCATAATTTTATCTTCTGATTTCGTAGGTCAGTCAGGGAAAGTCGTGCGGCCAGCATAAGGTAGCAGTAACTCAAAGGATCGAGTGCGGCTCGAAAAAAACAAATGTCTATAAAAAAATAAATTACAAACACCGCTGGGATAATAATGGTAGTGATACAAATAGCTGGGTATATATTATCGAAGATACTACTTAACTCTTACTATGCAAATCTCAAAGCTGTGACGAACAGGGTAAAATCCAGCTTTCAAGATGAGAGACCAACCCGTCTGTCAAGCTAAGAGCAGATTTATATCAATCTGTAAATTGATATTCGGGACTCTCGTGATCTCGCTGAAAATTGGTACGCTGATAGAACTTGGCTTAAGGATCTGAAAATTCCAAAAGCGAAGGTCGACATTAAAAATTTTGAAATCTCACAGGTCAAAGTTCAAGATCATTAAAGCAGACTGCTTCGATTGAGCTGAAAATCTATGCACTAATAAAGGTTGATCTAAGCGTTGTGGAATCACAAGAGCTAAGGTGGACGTTTGATACTTTTTGAGATATTACGGGTCAAAGTTCCAATGTGAGTGCAAAGCTGAATTTCTTGTTCTTGATGTAGTCAGAGGGGTTGCGGGAGGGTTAATGAGACCCCGACATGGTAAGGTGGCCCCTAAGATGAAAAGAAGGGCCCCT
Organism: Capitulum mitella; assembly: GCA_030062745.1. NCBI lineage: Eukaryota > Metazoa > Arthropoda > Thecostraca > Pollicipedomorpha > Pollicipedidae > Capitulum > Capitulum mitella. Next base: position 13,436,236 of record CP099850.1, on the reverse strand, counting down.
GAAATTTTTCAAGGGGCCCCAACACGTCAAAGGGTCCGTGAGACGGCTAATTTTGCCAGAGAGTCGCCTGAGACAGAAAGAACTTAGATGGTGTCTACCACGGCATAAGGAGACCCTGGCCAGCCAGAGGAGCCCTCTGAACGGGGATTCGTCGGCGACCTTCTCAACCTCAAGAGGAGCCGCAAATGAGCTACACTGGCCTCTTTGAAACCTTGAGGGGTTCTTGATGCTGTGAGGGGCCCCCGGGAAGGTCAGGTGATTTCTTAGACGGCAAGATGGGCCCGTATACCGCAGATGACCCCTGAGACGACCAAAAAGGTCGCAGGGTCGCTGAGAGGCAAAGACGATAAAAGGGCCTCTGAGACGGCATTTGGGTTTTATGTGGGCGCTGGACGACCGGAGGGTCCCCGAGTGTAATAAGCGGGCTCCTGGCACGGGCAAAGTCCCCCTGAGACTGCTAGTGCGGCCCCTGAAGCGCCAACAAAAGCCCCTTGTTACGGCTACAGGGGCCCTAAAAGGCTGCCAGATATAGCTCGTGTAGCAGAAGAGGACCCTGATACAGTCATGGGGACCACCGGAAACGTTCAGAGGGCCTATGATACTGCGCAGGGGCCTTGAAATTGGCGAAACGTCTTTTGTAACTGCCAGAGGGCCCCTGAGATGGCAAAAATGTTTTCCAGAGACGATAAGAGGGGTACCCAGGACCACAGGGGTTCACTGAGAATGCTAGAGAGGGGCTTTTGAGACTGCTATCTAGAAGTCTCTAGCAATCGGGGCCTCTGAGACGACCAGAGGGACCCCTGAAACTACTGTACCTTAAGACGTCCAGACTGTTTCTGAAACGGCCAAAAGATTTAGAGGATTACCAGACGCGCCTCTGTTACGGCACAGAGAGACTTATAAAGGGCCTCTTTAGTGCCTGAGGGGCTCCATAGACTGCAAAAACGTCCCAAGGACAACAGGAGGGAACCCGAGATGGCTTAAGCGTCCCTGAAACCGCCAGATGGGTCCCTGAGACTGTCCGAGGCGCCCCTGAAACTGTTAAAGGAGCGCCTGAGACGTTCCGCGGGACACATGAAACTGTAAAAGGAACCTGAGGCCAGCAAAGGATCCTGGCACGGCAGACGGCCCGATACCACCAAAAGTGTCCCTGTAACTGCAAGAGGAAAGCTAAACTAAGATGACAAAAAATCCCAGAAGCTACGGAATGGTGGGGGGGGGGGGACAGACGGGCTCCTGGACCAAATACAGACAAGACATTTGATATAGGGGGAGGGACGTAACCGTCTAAAATCTCGCCTTTTTTGTCCTGTTTCGGCCACTTTTTCGGGAACAAAACACTGAATTTCCTGAAATAAGGTTACGCGTTTGAATTTTTCTCGGTTATCTTACATGGTAAAAAGCAAAATTACATCATTTTTCATATCTGAACAGCATAAAATGGGGGCCCGCACTGACCATTCGCCTCCACCGCCCCCCCCCCATATTGGCGAAATCCTGCACCCGCCCCCTTGATCCGGTTTGGCCCCCCGGGCGGAATCCTGGCTACGCCCCTGTGTGACATGTTCATGCAATTGTGAATCAGTCCGATTCTACGTTTTGTTCCCGTTTTGCCTTTCGGGACGAAATTGCGCGATATAATATATATATCTATATATATTATATCGATATAATGTATATCTGTATATATTATACCTATGCATATATTATACGATAATTATATATATATATATATATATATATATATATATATATATACAAGATGTAATTCAAAAGATTCGAATATGCGATCCCAGTATTCGGATGTAATCATCCGAATATTCGAATCACAAAACCCATCCGAATTCTCAGCTCTATTGCAGATGCAAGTTGCGTTGGATCAGTAGAATTGAGGTATCCTTTCATCGGAATTTTCATTTTCCGTATATTTCTGCAGTACTTCCTTATTTAAACATGCTTAAGGACGAATCTAGACCATGTCCTAAGGGGAGATGCGAAATTTCTATCCGTGAAACCTAACCTAGCTCCAGATGTTGATTTTCCCCCTGATTTCAGTCAGTTTGTTTTGCGATTTTGGGACTTGAACATATTTTTTAAGTGTTTCGAAATAAAAAATGCGCTTTTTCTTTTGACAAGAACCAGAAGACATGTTGCCTCCCCGTTTTTCACCAAAAGGAAAATGATCCCTTGGATCCGCCAGTGAGTACATTAAATATGTACTCAAGTATATTGTATGCCTATTCCGTCCCAAAACATCTCTATCTTCAACATCAGACAGAGTTTCAAGCCAGGTGGGGCGTTTCCTTCTTTTGCGACCCTGGCATGAGATTTCGGCCACGAATGCCGCCATCTGACCGCCGGCTATAATGCTTGTCTGCCACAGGTGGATCGCGTGGTTAACATATGCGTAACCCCGTAAATTCTCCAGATTTCCAGATAAAAGTCTCAATGTCCCGGCAGACATTCATCAAAATCGGCGAAGTATGAGGTATTGAACGCATTTCATAAAGATTTACAAAACTGGTGTAGGCTTTTCGAGAGCAGGGACTAATCCAGGGGGCGGGCGGGGCGGCCGCCCCCGACCCCTTGGTATTTTGGCGTTCTTACCGGCCGATACTTACCGGCTTGCCAGGGTGGCAGTGCATCCAACAGTCTGCAGCAGTGTTGTAGGCACTTTTCAGTGCCTTGTAGATACTTGCGTCCAATGGCTGCATGCGATGGGTGCAGTGAGGCGGAAGAGTAATCATTACGATTCCGTGCTCTCTGGCATAGAAGAACGTTCTTACCGGCCGAAGGCAAATAAGGGCGCCAAAGGAACAGCATTTAGCTGCCGAAGGTGGATAAGTAGTATGGGTGCCCCTGTGGATTGGAATCGGAATTGGCGGAACTGAATCATTCTGCAATGATTCCACCACTTTGGTGAAACGAACTGAATTGAGGGTCATTCCTCGTGGGCCAAAAAAGAATTGGAATGATTCGTTTTACTTGTTGATGAAACTGGAATCATTTTTTTTAAATTCCAGTCACTTTAATTATACTTAACAGGGTTTTATTCCTTTGCTTTTTATTTCATATGTATTTATTGTTTCGTATAGGCGAGAGTGGGGTAAAGCGCACACCTTATGGAAAAACGGCAATATCATATGTGGTCGCAATGCTGCAAAGGAATGAATGGTATGGTAAGAAGCCCTGATAAATTGGCTGGCTGTTGTGAAACACCTGTGTTGAAGGAATCATTCTAAAATAGATTAAAATCGTTTTTCCCAAAGCGGTTTAAAATGGCGCTTTACCCCCTGTATGGGGTAAAGCGCCCGCTGGTGTGGGGCAAAACGCCCCCAACCAAAGCTCCGCCATAACCGCGAGATTCTGTACCTTAGCCCGATATTATTTCTTCAAAAGGGTGAATGAGCAGTCACCATCTGTGTTGTTATTCCAAGCACACGTTTGCCAACAAAACCAAGGAGTTGTGAACCCGATGCATAAGCAGTAGCACATCAGTAACTCTAGCCATCTCAAAACGGAAAACTCACCTAACTAGAACCTCTTCGATATCGCAAGCCGGAGAATTTAGCTATGGTTTTATTTTGATTGCCAAAATTTACTGTTATCGACGCCGCGTTGGCAACACGAGAAAGACAAACTTGGTCTGTGTTGGCAAAATTGTATGCCTTTAAGTCATCCAAACGTAACAGTTTGTATTCTTTGACAAAAGGCCTATCAGCAGGCATTTATTGCAAAGTAAACTTGCTAGAATACAAACGTGCACGAAGAAACAAGACCAGTAACCTCCACCTCCAGAAACGGAATGCTCAAAGGCTGTTCACTCGCTACAACCTGCGAGGACAAGAACTCAATATCGCGTTCTTCAGAAATGTACCAACGTATCTACCAAACAGAATCGGGCTTCCCACTGCCATCCGCCAGTCTACAATCGTATATCACCGAAGAAGGACTGTCATATAGAACGAAGAAATGTTAAGTTTTAGAACAAAATCGACCCTGCTGTTTGCACGAGAGACTTCCACTGGTGGTTACGGCTGCTTTTGCAGGTTTCACGGCAGAAGTCACAGACATACGACTTCTGCTTTTTGTCGGCATCTGTGCACGGCTCGCAAGCCCAGGAGCTGCACTCCGTGCACTGGATCCAGTGCCCACAAGAACGCCTAAAGAGCATGCCACAGACGAAGCAAGTGATATCGTCACTCTTATTGTTGCGCACTGTGCTTTTCTTGGCTTTCTTCTTCACTGCTGGCACTTTCTTCTTCTCCTCGAGACGCCTCTTGTATGGTGCAGACGTGAGGAGTTCAGCCTTCTCCGCCTTCCTCGTTCTCTTTCTGACCGCTGCTTTGACTGGCGAAACGATGTCAGCTAAGCCTGAAGCTGAGGTGCTAGGCATAGCCGTTGACGCACAGAACCCCGGGGCCTGCTCACAGGTCCTCTTCTCTGCACTGCTCGTAGTCGCCGAGTCTTGCACGGCATGCGGTGTTGCCTCCGCTTACTGTCCTAAGACGATAAAATTGGTGCTGTTGGAAGCGTCCTGGTCTGTCTTGACGGCAGAGGACGTCCTAGTTTGCTGCTCACAGACACCCGTGGGACCATCCGGACAGTGGGGATCTTTTTCTTCAGTTAGCATGGACGGAGCGAAGTCTTCGTCGGTGAAGATGCTAGTGTCCAGGGGCCACAAACCCGTACACCGGAACCCGTTGATAGCTTTCTCGATGGTGGCAGCTATGCTGTAGGCAGCGCAGAAGATTTCCGCGACCTGGTAGTTTGTAATGCGCTTGCCAGGGCGGCAGTGCATCCAACAGTCTGCAGCGGTGTTGTAGGCACTTTTCAGTGCCTTGTAGATACTTGCGTCCAATGGCTGCATGCGATGGGTGCAGTGAGGCGGAAGAGTAATCATTGCGATTCCGTGCTCTCTGGCATTGTCGACAGCGGCTAGTGACTTGAGGCTCTGGTGTCCATCTATAATGAGGATGTGTTTTTCCTCTTCACTGGGTTTCACGACGCTTGCGAAGTGCTTGAGCCACATCAATAACAAATCGCAATCCATCCAGCTGGAGGGTGTTACTGTGGCTAGTGAACCATGCGGAGCACCTTTTGAGAGTGTTTCTACCGTCCTCTTGCTCTGATAACTCAGTACTGGTGGGACGTACTGGCCGCACGCATTGACGGCGCACATGACTGTCACCGTCCTACCTTTCTCTGCGCTAGTTACCTTGCCCACTCGGTGTTGTCCCCTGGTAGCCAACACAGTCTGGTTGCTGTACGGTCGTCGGTCCTGTCTCATCAGCGTTCCATATTCGCAACGGGTTCGCCTTGCACGCGTCGAGCTGTCTCCGTAAATGTCAAAGAAGCGTTTCACCTGTGGGCGGTTGAATCCTACAGCTCGAGCCAAACTGGTCACCTCAGGCTTCCGGATGGAGAGATCAGGATGGCGTTGAAGGAAACAACGTAGCCAGTCTCGCCCGGCCATCTTCTGCCATGTTAAATCGGCGAGTGGCGCCTTCCATCTGGGCGAGCTCGTAAACAATGCGCCGGACATCGGTAGTCGTTAGGCCAAAGAATGCCTTCTCCATGTCCAAAATGTAATTTTTAAGCTTCTCCTCAAATGCTTCATTGATGTCTGGCCTGAAACGTCCCAGCTTCCGACGTCCTGGAGATCGGACAACCTTGTCTCTCTTGCGGCGGAGCGTGTTGCGGGGGATACCGTATCGGGTCGACACGCTTTTCGGCTTTTCACCATTTCCTGGAGCAGTCAACGCAGCTCGTAGACTTTCAGTACTATAGCTTGCCCACGTAGTCTTCCTTACTTATTTTCGAGGCATGACGTCTACAGCAGTACACCCCTGACATCACTGAAAGTTGGTGCGTCAGTACAAATCAGCGCAGCCCTTATGCGTATCATTATATGCGAGGGGAGGGGCAGTATCATCCTGTACTAGGATGAAGGTGATAGCTCTCACCAGTCTGCGTCACGTCATGCATTATTTTATTAGTGAAAAACAAGACCATACTTTGAAGCGGGGAGGGAGAAACAGTGTACTGACCTTCTACCCCTCAGTCACTTTTGTCATAGGTACTTTCGCTCCACTGCCAACCAAGCACCGATTCTTACTCTTGACTTCCGGAATGCATAGATGCAAGGATGTTTTTTTATTTGCATGAATGTGGGGTAAAGCGCCCAACTAAGTGCAGTTAAAACGCCCACTGGGCGCTGCACCCTAGCCTGGGGGTGGGCGCTTTGTCTACAGGCGCCATTTGCAATTATTTCAAACGTATCAGGATGAGACAATCAAGATTCAAACAGATCATACCATACACATGCTCTTACACAAGGCTTTTTGCCACCGTATGCTGCTATGCGTAAGCTAACGACCAGATGCACACAAACCTAATCTTAATGTCTGTATTTTTTACATCGTAACGTACGAAAACAAACATCGCTTCGCCGTAACTAGCTCGAACTCACCAGGTGCACCAAAATCCACCCCGCCGCCTTTCCGAAAGGCTTCTGCTTCCCAAAAATTCTAAAATGGGGGTACGTCGCTTGGTTTCGCCGCTAGATGGTGGTGGGCGCTTTACCCAAGTGGGCGCCTTACCCCACTCTCCCCGAAGTCGAAGGCATTCAAGTTAACAAAGTTCAATCCATTTTCCAAGAGGTACGCATGCTTTCGTATATTCACGTTGACTCATTATTGACAGATCCAGGTGTCACGAACCATCCGAAACGTTTAAACACCTACTCGTGTTTAAGCATGACTTCTCCTACCTCCTCTCCACTCTGGCGGTGTGCGGCTCTACCACCGTTGGTATGCAACGGCGAGACGCTGGTGAGGGCGGCGGGCGCCATCTTTCGCGACAGCCGGCATTTACCATGGCCTTAGTAAAACCGTCCGGGCAAAGAAGCGTTTGGCGTGACGTCACAGGAGACATATGCCGTTCACCCAACACGCAGGCAGTGCTAAGTCAGAATACTTCTACGTTATTTGATATTAACCACGATAATACAAAAAGAGCCAAAGACATGAAAAGTTGGTGTAATCTCAGCCACGTTACCAATATTTCCCTGGGAGTAGGCAAATGTCAAATTTTACCATCTGCTGCTGGTATATGACATAATTTATAAAAGAAACGAACAGTTCTTTGTAACTGACCGTCTATTCGACGCAGAGAAAAACATAAGCTGATTTCGTAGGAAAATATATGACCACTTTTCCGTATTCCTGCGAAATCGCTAAATATCTTGTCAAAACCGCTTGGTGCCGGGGGAGGGGGGTGGCATGGCCGCCATAACCCCCATTGCTACGTCCTCGCATAGTCTAAATCTAATAACTGCTTACGGTCTATCCCCTAATCCATCCTCCCAGCACTCGATCGCTTATCAAGGCCCCCACCTCTGCAATTGTCCGGCCCCTAAAGCCCAAGAGCGCAGGAATTTCTTCACGGCGCGGGGGGGGGGCAAAGACGCATTTTGGGTCCATTGTTTCCAGTCAGTGCCCATAGGGTCAGTGTTAAATTTCAAAAAAAGTCGGTGACCGCTACACCTCCCGCTTCTCGCGCCCATGCCAAAGCCTCTATTAACTTTTAATCCCACGCCATAGTCAGTCTAAAAGGATTCACGGAAATGTAAAATTGTATGTACTGATATAACCAAATACGAAATGCAAGCAGGTTTTGTCCGACCCCCGCCCCCGTCACAGCCTGACATGAACAAACATGGCCAACATAACCGGCTAGCCGGCTGACAACCGACCCACACCAGCCTCCAGGTCGTCGAGGACCGTGACGTCACTGGCGATACCTCATTACGCTATTTTGGTAATAACGGTCACTTGTTGTTGGACGTTGACAGGCAGCGCGGGGATGTGAACTATGGGTGTGAAGGTTCTGAGGTAGGGATGGGGGAGAATATTATCAGGTACGAAGCTGTGCGATGGCTGGAGCTGATGGCAAGTAGTAACAAAGCGCGGCGGTCCTTTGGATGCCTTATAAGATGGCCGGCGCCAATAGTCGTGAAGGGCCACTGTTGGCGAGAGCAAGACCCTATAATGATAAGGCCAGTGTCATGGTTATCTACTCGTTCACCCACCGTCATCCGTCAATCAAGGGCGACGCCTTAGACAAATTATAATGCACAGCAGGACTTTGGAACTATAGAGAACCAAGCCATGAAAAATATAGTCAAACAACATGCTCGACGCAGTCTTCCGCTGAAGACTTTGCTGTAAAGCAAGGCTTACGCTCAGTTCGGCAACACGATTCACCTTCACTCGTAGCACGGGAAGTAGCAGCCGCTGTTGTTGACGAGGTTTTGCCACTGCTGGATGAAACTCCAATGAAAACGACTGAGTAAAGGCTTGATTTATTAGCTCGACACTATTCGTTGTTTTAAACGATATACAGATCTGATGATAAAAAGAGCTGCAGCCAATGCAAGTATGGCGCTTTCACACTTGAAACAAATTAATTCTGCAGAAAGCATATGTAGGTCCTTCATAGAAAAAGTAAACACATCAGAAGTACGAGTGGTGTATTAAAAGTTTTAAGCATCAGAAAAACTAAAAGGGATAAGGGATTTTTGATGGTTTATTTTTCAACATAGTCCCCTCAAGGGCTGAACACTTGCTCCAACGATGCTGAAGCGCTTTTATCCCGGTGTAGAAGAACTGTTTTGTTTGGGACTCAAGAAACCCCTCGACTGCAGCTATGACGTCATCATCACTGGCAAAATGGCGACCAGCCAAGGCTTTTTTCATGTGGGGGACAAGATGGAAGACGGAGGGGGCCAGGTCTGGCGAATAAGGTGGATGGGGAACAAGTTCGAATTCACAATCGTGAGTTGTTGCCATGGCAGTCACTGAGGTGTGGGCTGGTGCATTGTCTTGGTGGAAGAGGATTCCTCTTGTGAGCATTCCTGGCCTTTTTTCTTTGATCACTTCCCGTAGGCGCTTCAGTTGTCCAGAATAATGCTGTCCAGTCACTGTGTGGCCCTTCTGAAGGTATTCGATCAGTATGACACCCTGGGAATGGGAAATGGGAACACCCTGGGAAAGGAATGGGAATAAAACACTATGGGAATCCCAGAAAACAGAGGCCATGACCTTGCCAGCTGAAGGAACGACCTTGGCCTTCTTTGGGGTCGGAGATGACGTGTGCTTCCACTGCTTTGATTGTTCTTTGGTTTCGGGTTGGTAGTGATGAACCCAGCTTTCATCCATAGTGATGAATCGAGCAAGGAAATTGTCTTCATCAGCTTCAAACAGTTCAAGATTGCCCTTGAATACAGTGCACCTGGTGCGTTTCTGTTCAGGTGTCAAAAGACGAGGGACCCACCTTGCAGCAACCTTTGAGAATCCCAGTTCTTTGGTCAAAATTTTGTCTGCTCGCTCAATGGATATCCAAGTCTCTCTGCTATCTGACGACATGATATCCGACGATCTTGCATGACCATCTGCAGAGCAAGGTCAAGGTTATCTTTGGTTGTTGCTGTTGGGGGTCGTCCTGACCTTGGGTCATCGTCACACTGTCTCTCTGCCACGCTTGAATTCTCCGATCCAACGTGTGACTGTCGCATATGAAGGGGCACTCTCTGCTAATGTTCTCAACATGTCATCATGAATTTTTGAGGCAGTCATGCCTTTCAAATGCAGGTACTTAATGGCTGCACGAATTTCTGTTTTCTCCATTTTTCACTGAATCGTTGACCCTTGCTTATTCAAAAATCTTCAAAAAATAAGAAACATGTTAGAATCTCAAAATTTGGCAGGAATTCTTACAAAAGGTTGTACTTTCAAAAAATCATAGGTTTGACCATGCATCAACGCTTCTTATACACGATGCTTAAAACTTTTCATACACCCCTCGTATGTTTCTTTGTCCCGAAAGCTGAGGTCCTGACAACAGAGGATGAGCATAGCACACGGTTTGGTAAGGCCAAGACCGTCAAATGGACCCAAGAAATTCACAGATTGACCCCAGTCAATAACCGGACAGTTATCGTGCGTCAATTGGCAGCAGACGAGGGGATAGTAGACGTGGCTTAAAAGTCTCTGTTGATTAGGTTTTCTGCGCTTTAGTACGGATAGATTTTTTCCAAAAAATATTAGCAGACTGTTGTCTTTGCCTCAAGGAAATGGCCACATTGAGTCCGCATTGGCCCCAAATTAAGCCAGAGCCGGGAAACAAAAAACGACCGTGTTTCTCGTCATGAAAGGAAGCCAGATTCAGATCCATTTCAGATGGCTCTAGATTCAATTCAGATTCATTCCAAATGGCTCTAGATTCATAAATCCTAGATTCAGAGGCGTTTGGAATCTATGCCTTCTCGGGCGGACATGAAATGCACCTTAACAAGTGGAAATGATGCTAAATGGATGCCAAATTCGAAATCAGCGTTCCAGAATATCATAGAGACGATCTGTGGTTAAAAAAGCCGTCTTGAGTCTTCCGGGATCCAAAATGGCGATTTTTGCCATTTTTGGGTCATTGACCTGACCTGGGATGACACCGGTGGATGGGATGACCCTAAAACCGTAAAACCGGATACCACTGACTTTCTCGTATGACAAGCAACACAACCGTTTTTGTTTCTCGGCTCTAGGGCAATTAGGAGCCAACCACCAAAAGGGAGTTGTACCAGCCAACGAAAACTGTCCAACTTTAAAGACTTTTCATCACATATATTGGGTAACAAACCTAAGAAAGGGTACTGTTCGGTAACATGGAATGATTTAAGACTCTTCGGAAAATGTTCGACTTGTTTACACTTTTCATCTGAATTGATGGCCACACTTCGAAAATTTGATCTTAAACATGCCGTTCAAGGTGATTTTTTTTTAAATCCGTATATTTGCGATTCGAGATAGCCAAAAGTCGTGCTAGTTCATTTTGATCAAAACGAACTCAGCTCAGATGCTTGAAAATCAAATCAATGGTTGCTAAGTTATGAAGTAAAATGAGCAGTAGGGTATGGTGAAAATAGGCAAATTTACAGAAACTGAAAGTGCTATGTCACAAAAACCCCTCGTCAAGTCGATCTGAAACTTGCAGAAATGAAATTCTGGCCTGCTATTACCCCTAAGACTAAGTTTCGTCGAAATGCGAGACTATGGTGTTTGAAATGGGGTCAGTGCCTTGTCTATTTGTGGTGGAATGTGCCACCCTGTGGTAGCACCGACTTGGTTTTGGGGTAATGTTTGTGAGCAGTAACTACCCCGCAGTCTAATGACTTGGTTTTGGGGTAATGTTTGTGAGCAGTAACTACCCCGCAGTCTAATGACTTGGTTTTGGGGTAATGTTTGTGAGCAGTAACTACCCCGCAGTCTAATGACTTGGTTTTGGGGTAATGTTTGTGAGCAGTAACTACCCCGCAATCTAATGACTGCGCAATGGGGTAGTGGGGTGTAAATCGCAGTTTCCGATGCCATCAATCGCTTTATTAAAATATATTCTTAAAAAAAGATGTTTCCTGTCAAGGCTGCGAATTACACAAACCAATGAGACTAATAATGGCTCACGGACGAAATTTGTGACCGTGTTTGCCCACTGCGTACCCACCGTAGGTATAAATCAGCGTGGCGTCGCCGACGCTTCCTGTTTTCTATTTTTATTATTTTCGCCGTTTGTTTGCGCACGATGTGCGCAGGCTTCATCCGCATATCGTTAAATCAGCTGTGGTGGGGACAGAGGCTCCGACCCTTTTTGTCCAGCAACCAATTATCGGGGTTTTTGCAGTGATGCCTTCACGCCGCGGGATCTGCTAGCGATCTTGAGCGAGCAGAATCCAGTGCAGTTATGCCCGCTACCAGTATTGTACGACACAGTGTGCCGACTAACTGAAGGCGACTTTCCCAAACAGTACCGAATGTGGCGAGAGTGGAATTTCAAGAAGTTACACGCATATCATTGCTTTAGGAATGCATTGATATGCCTTTCCTTGTATCCGAATTCGCATTTGTTAAATGACCATTTCACTGGAATTAAGAAATGAATTTCAATTCTTTTTACCGTATGAGTTGGCACTGGAATCATTCTCTTTGGAAGTACAAAGAATTGTAAATGGATTGATTCATGTTCGGAAGCAAAAGAATCGGAATTAGAATCATTCCTTTCATTTTAGCAACTTCCAGTGCACTGGTAATGGAACATGGGCGCCTTGTTATTAAAAACGTGACCTTGTGAAACGTGACACTTAGGAAATACCTCTGGGGTGATGCTTGGGAACCCTGTCGCTCCAAAGGTGCTCCTGTGATACCAAGGAGGTGCCCCTGGGATGGCGCATGATGCCCTGTTGGCCAAAAAAGCGACGCTATGGTACCAAGGAGACGTCTCTGTAATGGTGTGTAGATGCCCTGTTGGTCAAAGAGCGGCCCTGTGACACCAAACAGATGTCTCTGGAATGGGGTATCGGTTCATCGCCGTTCAAAAGGTGCCCCTGTGGTACCACGGATACGCCCTTGTGACGGCGTATGGGCTCCCTGTCGTTCCAAAGCTCTATATGACATCAGGAGGCCGCCCTTGAGACAGTGTAAGGTCAGCCTGCCGATCAAAAGGCACGCCTGCGGCACCAAGGAGTTGGTCGCCCCTCCGACTGCGTAAAACTGCGCTGTCGTTCGAAAGACGCCCGTGTGATACCAAGGAGGCGTCTCTGTAATGGAGTATTGGCGCCCTGTCGCTCAAAAGAGGCTGCTGTGGTGTCGAGAAGGCGCTCCTGTGTTTGAGTGTTGACGCCCAAAAGGCGCCCCTAAGTACACAGAGGCATCCCGGTGAAGGACCATGACACCTTATTGTTCAGAATAACGTCTTTGTAACACTGAGGAGACATCAACGTCTTAAGAATAGGCCCCTTTTTGGATATGTCGTTTGTCAAAGAGGCACACAGACAGGCCTTACGTTCATGCTGGTGCTTGGTTCAGGATTTTGCGGGGAATGTTATCCATGGATAAAGAGATACTCTATCGTTAAAGAACACACATGTAAAACCGCATGTTCTTGTGATAGGATGGGCGTCCTTCTGCTAAAAGGGCGCCCCTACAACATCGAGGTAACGGCCATAACAAAGTACATGCAGGTATCGTATGATAGGCCAACATATAATATAGGCATCTCACTTTCAAGCGCGTATGAGTCAGAACACCCTTCCTGGGAGTTTGCCGAACTTCATCACATGCAGTCGAATGCTTCGCGCGATTTTGGCGGGATTACGATTGAGTTTGGCGTTATTCCGGCGCAATTTCGGCGCTTTGTCAGTGCGATTTGACGCCCCTACGATGTCGCTCTTGCGCCCCTAAAAATCCATCCCTTCTTGCCAGAGTCATGGATCTGTCCCTGCTCGGTAGTATTGCTATCGGGGGTGTCGATTTTCATTCTTTTGAGAGGGTCCAGGCCCATCCAATATTGATTTGTCTCCAAATGTTGGTTTGGGCTCCCCAGTATTTTCTGCCCGTTTTAAAGGGAAATGAGTCATTATAACGGCCGCACACATCACGCCAAGTGGGGGAGGAGTGGACCCTTCCCCAGGCCCGCATTTTTTGTGAAATTTATTGCACATCGCCTTCCCGACAGGAAATTTTATACGCTTTCAGTTCACCCTGAATTCCTCCCCCCCCCCTTAAGAAAATCCTGGCTGCGCCCTTAAACAAAAAGAACTGCCACAATGGGCAAAAGATAAGCAGAGAGTAAAGAATTAAGTCTGAAGGGGCATATTTTTATATATATCTTTCTATCTCCCATGTATATAAATACCTATATGCATGGGGATAAATGCATTTTTTATAAATAGTAACAAGAAACTTATAAGTTTGCGCTGGTAAAAATAAAGTGGGATACTTTCGCTGAGGAGTCCACATTCAGGTGGAAGTTAGGTTGTCGGGACCTCGGTTTGCCCCACCCCCAATCATCTACAGGAATCGACGCTCCTGATTGTTACTGAGAAAGCTTTGTCATAAGGCTTCAATGTTCTCCATTGCACAATATGCGTCCCATGCTTCACTTTGGCTACTGCAATGGTATTAAGTCTCAGAGTTAATTCATGTGCAAATGCAACGAAATCGGTTTGGAATGTTGGCATCGTTGTATCACCAATGCATCGTGTTGCCCCTGATACGTTTCATTGTGAAGCACTCCACCAGATCACATGGCGGAATGATTCAGGACTTCGACACAGATAGACGGTGCAGTGTACTATAACTTTTATAACTGCCGCTAGATGTCCGACGACCAGTGATAAATGCGCCCTGGTGGAAGCTTCCGGTACGAATTTTCAGGAGTGTTTAGCTCTTGCATCAGTAAAATCTGGGTCAGTCTCCGGGTAATCTCTTCACTCGAACGAACCCATCGCAGGACTCTGATGGAAGAGATGACGACTGGCTACCAGTGCGTGTGATGTCTCGCTGCGAAATATCAGGCTCTCGACCATGGCGGCGGCCATCTTTGAAGTCACTTTGTGACCTACTAGATAGCTCTGTTATCGGCGATCAGGAACGAGGTCGGTCCCGTGGTGTCTTAGTTTCAATTTTCCCAGTTTGTTGTTGAGAGCGCCGACAGTTCAGGCCTCTGAGATAGCGAGCGTTGCGGCAAAGTCGGCGGTTCTTGCGCACTGTAATTGCCGCCGCGGGCCGAGGACAGCGCGGCCGGCGGCCGGACGCTCGCCGGGCGTTGACCCATCCGCCGGGAATGTTGACCCACGTTAACAGAGGCCGGCAGATGGGCCGGCGACGGTGGGAACAGTGCGTTCGCACGCGGCGTTGGCCCGTCGGCCGATTGGACGGTTGCCGCTAGACTGTGCCGCGTCTGTGACATTCCTGCCGCTTGTGTCCTCTGCCGTCGGAGTCCAATTCGTGGGAACTTTTACTGGCCAGCTCGTCAGGCGCGATTTATGCGGACGACGGAGGGCGCCGGCCGAGTTTTCCACGGTCGCAGAAAGTAATCCACTCCGTGTGGATGGGTGATACCAGGGGTACGCGGGTAGCAGTCCCCCCCCGTTCCTCCACGTCCGCCCGCCGTCATGTCCCCTTCACAACCAGACAAATCGATAGCCAAATGGGCCGGACTCTCGTAAGGTCCGGCGCTGGGAGGCAGCCGCCTGCCCTTTGCGACTTCCGGTGGTGCCCAGCCAGCCTCACGATATCGAGGAAAGCTCTGGGCTGGATGTCCAGTGATCTGTCAAAAGGCTCGGGCATAGGTCTCGTCTGATGGTCATGATACATCTGAAAAATCTGTCCTGACAATGCTGTTCAGCCGAGCATCCGAACAACAACCTAGTTGGATCTATTTATGCAGCAGTTTGGGAGAAAAAACATGGTGATGATATTCCGAACATTTTCTGACTTCTAAATGCCCACCAGTCTCATCAATTTTCTGCAGGTTCGTGATGAGGTAAGTCGCTGAAAAATGGCACGTAGGGAGCAAGAAAACTGGGCAAACGAACACGCATCGGTGGCGCGTTTAGAAAATGATGCAGGGGAAAGCCAAACAAATTCAAAAGGGCGTCCGTTGTTTTCATCAGCGTTATTATGTACTGAGGCGCACACTGGAAACAATTTTACTCCCGATGAGAGAGTTAACCCTCTACACGGCTTGAGAGGACCAACAACCATTTTTCATTCCCGAAATAGGGATAAAATTACCCTCAGTCTGAGGGTATCTTATTTCTTCTCTGTGGCTTACTCCTTTTGACATGTTCTTGTTCTAGGGGTTAATCCCAAACCAAGGATTCTCATCAGGCAGGTAACACGCACCGCACCTACTCCCGTAGGTGGGGTCCTGAGACCCCTCGATTTTGGAGTAGGAGATCCGTCCACGTATTTACCCCCCACCTGGAAGGAAAATTACTCTCCTGTTGCAGATTCCCTTCCCATGTCATGCGAATGACTACAGTTTCATTGTACTCTTACTCCGTGAGAGTAGTCCCAATCCACCAACTTCTCCTCTCAAATCCAAATGAACTTTACCTGCTCCAAATGGGTAACAACACGTTGTGGCCTCACATGGCACTTATTGTCTAGTTTACTAAACAAATCACACACAGGTATACGCGCACCAAATCATAGGAACGCGCGACAAGAGACGCAAAGCCAAATGCAAAACCAGACGCGCTCCGCCAGAAACAAAACTTAAATCAAACTCGCCCTTGGAACAGCACGCAGAACCTCTCACTTGCCCATCACCGGCGACTTTGTGCGACATTTTGAAGCCACTGTCTGTTTTCAAGATCATGCTGGCCAGCAGAACCGCGGTGTTTTTACAATTCAGATAACTGATTTTATATACGAGCATTGCAAACATGGTTCCCCGAATGAACAATGTCGTGATGTCGTCAGATGCGGGACCGAACACCTGTTTCCCCTCCACGTATAGTGTGTTGCCGTCCACACAAGGTCCCCGGGCACAGTTCAAACACGACGCCGTACTCCTGTGGCAGGTGCTCCACTGTTTCCTCTGAAAAACATGCGAATTCAAGAACGAATATAAAGCAAGACTATGAAATATTGGAAAGCTTCATAAACAGATATCTGCCCGATGAAAACAATCTAACCCGAAGGAGATGGAAATGTTGGTTCCTGTCTAGCTCCATAGCTGTGCGTTTGCCATGACTGCAGGAAATCGCCTTTGATTCTCTGGGGTACCAAGTCTGCGTTTGAGATGATCATTAACAAGCGCCGAACCGAGGAAAGTTGAGTGCCCCATTCGGTTTTCGGCGATGACTAAAAAACCAAAAGGCAAAGCCCACTGGAATTCCGTGTACCTATTCCTGAATTTGTTGGCACCTTCAGTCAAAGTTGTGCTGTGAGGTTGTGCAGGGGTACTGAACTAGGTCAGACCAGAGGTCAACATCCAAAAATGCATCCATTATGACTTTTATTGGCGAACTGATCTCGCTGGACTTGCATGGGCAATAACATCTCATAGGGCCTACAGTTTTATATGCCGAATGATTAGAAGCAATTCAAGGTTAACGACCTTAAGTCAAATAGATGCACACCCGAGGCTTTTGTGACAGGTCCGCATTTCCTTCTGTTTTTTCTTTGAATACGGGGAAAATTGCACAAAAAGTTGACGCGACGCGGCTGACTGTACTAGCTGCCTAGCCATAGCCAATATGTACATTCCAAGCGGTTCTTTTGAGCACAAATAAAGCATCATTACGCCAATAATTGTCTGGTTCGGGCTTCTGGTCCTTCACGTAATCAGCTACAAAAACTAAAAATAAAAAAAATATACGGACGGGGAATAACTGGCGTGTGTGCGTGTGTCACCTCTTTGGAGCTTCAGAATTTGTAGCAAGACTTTTAAGGTTTTGCAGTCAAAACTTCAAATGAGAGCCCTTAGAAATGAGATATGATGCGACTGAATTTCGTAGTCGTAAAATGGGAATAGCAGTAGTTTAGAAACTGAAAGGCTGTTGATCGTAATGCAAAAGATAAAACTGACACAAGCAAGGGTGCGAGAACTCCTCCACAGTTTGGGGGGTGGGGGAGAAGCAATTTGGGTCAGTTCTATGTAGTCAACGCCCATAGGGCCAATGTTAAATTTCAAAAAAGTTGGGGCCGCTGCCCTCTGCCCCCTCCCCCCCCACTTCCCGCACCCCTGGACACAAGACTTTTGACACTTCAGCTCAAGAGGCTGCGTGCCCTAACCCACAAATAAACAGTGTTGTTTAGTTTTCGTCGCTGATTCCCTCCTACTTTCTTTTTTGAATACGTGGAAAGTTGTAAAAAAGGTTTAGATGATGCGGCTGTTACTGCATTAGCTGCCTAGGCATAGCCAATATGCACACTGCCACGGAACTCATTCAAATCCCAGTTTGTAAACCATCGTGTAGGTATGACAGAAATCTTGGGGGGCAACAAAATCAGGATTTGTTATGGAAATTTGAGCTATGTTAGGTCCAATGGTAAAGCATCGGCAAATTTGCAGTCCCGGGACCCTTACTTTCGCACAACTTTCCCAGGATTCGAGAATCGGCCTAGTTCCTAGAGCCATCCTAAAATATACAAAACTAGCCCAAATGTCAGATGCTGCTGCTCAAGCTCCATTCATGCCGTCAGCTAAACAACGTTTAATGAAACATGCCATAGTTTCCAGAATGGTCTATACTATTTGTACACCCATTCCAGTAGGTTATGTGCTTCTCTGCCTGGTGATATGATGCACACACTTGGTTATCTGAATCTACATCATTGTCGTGTCCGGACGGAACTTCGTATGGTATTTCTTCGTACGCAGAACTTCGTACGCAAATCTTCGTATCCGATTTCTTTGTACGCAAATTTTCGTACGCCAGTCTTCGTACCGCAAATCCTCTTACGCAGATCTTCGTACGCAGATATTCGTACGCGCGAAACTTCGTTTACGCAAAACTTTGTATGCACGTTTCTTCGCGTCCGCAAAACTTCGTATACGCATTTCTTTGTAAACGCATTTCTTCGTATTGCATTTTTTCTTATACGCAAAGCTTTGTATCGAATTCCCTCGTATACAGAAAACTTCGTGCCTCGTGTTTCTTGGGAAATAAAATGTTTTTGGGAAATAAAAAAGCCCTCAGAATTTTCCGTCGTGCTGATGATACGAAAGGTTTCATGTTGAGCTTTTACGCATCAGGGCTTCAAACACGACATGACTTTTAATGACGCAATGACACCTGATGGCGGCCAGAGGACTCAGTAGCCGAAAAGTTATTTCAACAACATGGTCATTTTCTTGCATATTAGTCGGAACAATTATTGCGTTTGTCATGATAAGATACCTCAGATGCGAAGAATTTCTCTGCCGTGCTCGTGGCCGAGGTGGTGAGGACGTTGACTTCGGTCGCGATGGCGCCGGGTTCGAGTCCCGGAAACAACGAACCGAGGCTCGAATTGTTTGGCCCGACCGTTCGTGATGTATTCAACTGGTAACTGACCAGAGAGGGTAAACCCGACGCGGGAAGGCTGTGTCCCAACATTGTGCGGCACGAAAAGATCCCTCCGCGGTCCTCTCTGGCTTAAAAGGCTGGGCATAAAATTATCCGTCGAAATGGAATGTCACTACTGGGTGATAGGTTCGGAGTAGAGGCAACAAGCTCTGCTTAGCATGTAGGTGCTCTGAGCCAAAAGACGTCCATGAAAACCATTCGGGTAAAATTTCCAAGAAGGAAGAAAATAAGAGCTCATCTTAATCTTTCCGCAAAACGACGCAGAAAAAAATTGTCTTTGCGTCCGAAAAATTGTATACGGAGATATCCGTATCGCATGGGCGGGGTGGGAGGGGGGCAGAGTCAGTTTCCCATAGGACTTGTGTTAAATTTTCCAGAAAGTGGGGAGCGTGGCCTACCCCGTCTCTCCCTGTTCCTATGCGTGTAGTCTGGTGCATCACTCTCATGGAATCCTATCCACGCACACAAAAAGGTGTTCTGCTGACCTGTAAAGCGGACTCTTGCAGATCTGAAACGGGATCTCCGTACAGACTTCATGTTACCAAATATCAGGATTTGCTTCATGCTGCACACCTTCAATCTGTCAAAGCGTGACACTATGGTGATGCTTGGAAAGAATAGCCTAAAAAGGATTTTTCTCATCCCTCAACATTCTGGGACACTCCTGCGTCCTTGTGCCTTAACTATGCCCACCGATCGAATGCTGCTTCTCATACACACGCATGACCAAGCCAGTGAATACAATTTACCTTCCTAAAAGGGAAGGAAGACATGCACGCGTAGTTGTGCGCGAAAGTGAAAATGAAGCAGTCGCGAAGTGCACATGGACAGTGAAATGAAATACGAAGGTTTGCGTATACGAAGAAATGCAATGTGAATATTTGCATGTACGAAGAAATGCGATACGAAGTTTGGCATATACGAGGAAATGCAATACGAAGAAATGCGCATACGAAGTTTTGCAGAGGCGAAGATGCATATACGAAGATCTGCGTGTACAAAGTTTTGCAATACGAAGATTTGCGTATACGAAGTTTCGCGCTTCTTGCGATACGAAAATCTGCATACGAAGCAATGCGATACAAAGATATGTGTACGAAGTTTTGCGTACGAAGAAATGCGATACAAAGATTTGCGTACGAAGTTTTGCGTACGAAGAAATGCGATACGAGGTTCTGTCATGGAACCATATCATTGCCTATGTCGTATACATTCTGAAGTATTTGTAAAGTCAGTCTTAAGCACTAAAAGTAAACAATGTTTGCAGACCCCATTGAAAAGTGCTGTGATCTATGTTACATAGATTTGCATAGGTCTACGCCACACTTGGTGTTTTTTTCTAAGCGGTGCTACTTTTTGCCAGGCCCTGCTGTTTTTTTACGTGGCGCTCAAGCGCCACCGGAGGAATAGAAAAGTCTGCATTTGGTTGAATACGTTTTGTTCTTTATGTTGTGTTCTTTTTTTGTTTGAATGTGTTTTTGCTGTTGACGGTTGGTTGTGCTTTTGTTGAGATTTTTGATCATATTTGTCCTGCATGACGCAATTGGTCTCATAGAAGGATTGGTGACGTAATGACGCAGAAAGTGCCAGTGTACTGCTGCCCGCGTCACCGCAGTACTGGCCGAGGAGTGCGCATTCGGCGTCGCCAGCGCCGCCGCGGAGCGCGCAGAGGGGTCGGCGCGACGGGAGCGGTCGGCGCCGCAAATGAATCTGTGCATGCAGCGCCGCCGACGCCGACGGCGAGCTGGCCAAGGAGTCTGTGTATCCGGAGCGGCTGGCGCCGCCGCAGGGCTTCGAGCAGTTGACGCTGCCCGTGCCGCTGCCGAACTGGCCGAGGAATCTGCGCATCCGGCGTCGTTGGCGCCGCCGCGAAACGCGCAGAGGGGTCGGTGCGACCGGAGCGACCGGTGCCGTGAATGAGTCGGTACATCCAGCGCCTCCAGCGCCGGCGGCAACCTGGTCGAGGAGTCTGCACGTCGGGGACTGCCGGCGCCGTCGAGGAGTATGCGCATCCGGAGCGGCCGGCGCCACAGCAGCTTGCCGAGCAGTTGGCCCTGGGGGGGGGGGGGGGAGGGGGGCTGTGGTTGGCTCAAAGCTCCTGGAGCACGCTTCGGAAGCCGTTGCACCCCGCATATTTGGGCTCTGGGAATCGTCGGCGGATGGCCCACACAACGCAGGATGGTACTAATCGTCGAACACCACGGCCGAGTTGTCCCCACTTAAAAAGAGCATTGTTTTTTGCATGTTATTTAGTACTTTTTCGCCTCGGCTGCACCTGGCATTGCCTGGTTTACCACGCACCCTGAGATGGATGATGAAAATTTCACAAGTGAATCAAATTTTCAAATGCTTCATTATGTAAGGAAGTTGCATTCTGATGTGCTCTGTGAAAATGACTGATAGTCGTTTTACTAAATGTTGCTTAATTCTAGACTGTTGTAAAAATCCATACATGGCTACCTTCCTGGCTGCTGTACGGGAAAATACGTTCATAAATAAAGGAATGGACTGTCTCAGAGAAAGGAATAACCAATCTCGCCCAAGCGTGGTACTGCCAAACTCAAGCCGACTTGGCAGTCACAAATTTCGTCTTGGACCTGGCTCTACCATCTGTTAATCAGTTTACATTGCAAATAATATCAAGCGCAGGTAACGCCTAGAGCCAAGGGTTTTTTTGTTAACTTGGTTGTTTTATTTATTTTTTTTTAAATTTATTTGTTAACTAATATATATATATATATATATATATATATATATATATATATATATATATATATATAAAATAAAAATAAAAAAATAATAAAAAATTAATTTGTTAACTTGGTAAAGTCAAGTTTGCTATTCATTTAGGGAGTGAAGGCTTTAGCCCTCCAGCTTTGGTTGAAGCCCTCTCCCAACATTGGAAAGAAAGTGGAAAGAAGAATTCTGTCTGTTTTATGGCTAGGATGAGCCATTCTCCTTGCCCAACCCCCGCCTCCCTCCCAACATATTTTGCAAAACTACGCCTCGCTTAGAACAAAGAAATGAGAAGGAATCAGAGTTTGTTCAAACAAGCACCGTTGAGACCATGGGTGTAGAATTGGAACAAATTTTGGTATGGAAAAATTCATTCACCAGGCCCCGAAATTTAGCATAACATATCTACAGTTCATTATTTTATATAGCAAGAAAACACATGAAAAACACATGAATTTTATAGAGCAAGAAAACACATGAATGGATCAAGATACTGGTATGGGGTCCCATACCAATAATTTCCTCTAGTACGGAGGGCTCCATACTAAAGTTACCCTTGGTTGAGACTGCTGGTCACCATTCGTAACCCAAGATGAGTACATGAACATGCGAACATTTTGTGATCTCGTTTTGTCTCGAGTACGCCATTTTTTGTATCACGTACTGGTTGTTTCCAGCCCGGTAATTGGTTGGTTTTGCTAGCGCCCTTAGTGCTGTATTTACACCCGTATAGCGATCGATATCGCCGATTTGAAAAATTCAAAATCATATGAGTGAATTGTCATTGTTCGAAGCCCCAGATGCGCTTTTCATTGATGTCATAAATCATGGGTAAGGTTGAGTATCCGCTGGAATGTCTCTTTGGAAAGCCGAAAAGATTAGACACACTCCCTTTAAGTTGTCGGACCCTCGGTTCGGCCCCCCCCCATTCGTTTACGCAAAACGACAGCCCTGCTCCCGGGGCGGCCCTGAACGAGATCTGAAGTGCATGAGGCACTGGCAGCGGCAGG
Source organism: Capitulum mitella (assembly GCA_030062745.1). Taxonomy (NCBI): domain Eukaryota; kingdom Metazoa; phylum Arthropoda; class Thecostraca; order Pollicipedomorpha; family Pollicipedidae; genus Capitulum; species Capitulum mitella. The sequence continues at coordinate 13,413,574 of CP099850.1, read as the reverse complement.
GCAAAACGTGTTTAAATGATAGTCTGGCCATCAATCGTCATTGCCGAAACGTCACTCATAAAACATTTGATCACCAGTCATATCCAGATAAAAATATATTTCCTTATGCCATCTCATATCGTGTTCTTTACATGTTAGAAGTATTGTTTCATGATTATCAGTTAAGACCGTCTTTTCATTTTTCCCATTACGAAGTTAGGCCGAGAGTTACAACGGGAGGCACCTTTCGGTGAGCCAGTGTAATTTTGTCCGAGGAGAAAACCCACTCAACGTTGTTATGAACACACAGACTGAATGAATCGTGATAACAAAGACGGTAAGCATTCGAAACATATTTTCAGTGCGTTTGATGCTTACCAATGTTTGTTTATAGTTTATATTTTATAGGTATAAAATATATATATTATAGGTATTTTTCTTCAGACTCAGGGGTGTCGCTTTGTATTCTTTTGAGAGGGTCCTGCCCCGCCCCATGTTGACTTGGGCCCCTGCAATATTGGTTTGGGCCCTCCAATATTTTCTGCTGGTTTTAAAGGGAAATGGGAAATAATAACGAAAAGAACGGCCGCAGTAGATAAGAGAAAGGCAGAAAGTACAGAGTAAGGCATAAAGTGATGTATCTATCTGCTTTTCTATCTATATATATATCAATATATATATATATATATATATATATATGTGCATATATACTATATATGAGGATATATACAATTTTCTATTTGATAAATAGACACAAAAAACTCGTAAGTCTCCGTTGATCAAAATAAAGAGGGCTAAATCCGTTGAGAAACCCACATCTAGGGGAGGTTAGGTTGTCGGGCCTTCGGCTCGGACCCCCTATTCATTTACAGAAATCTACACCACTGCTCTGACTGCCACGCCTTTTGTGGGAAAGAAACGAAATATGGACCTCTTTCATCGCACTGCATCTTTGGTTCAGTCAGACTTAAATGAGAATAATATTTCCACGTTCTGAATGTTTTTTTGTGTATTCCAGTTTTCATGGATTCGTAAAAAGGTTCACGTTTGAGACTTACCTTTTATGGGGATGATCTCCCCACCTCCATGCTGCCCGCCTAAGGGAGTCCAAGGAAAAACATTGCTCTCGATCAACAATGAAAAGGACGCATTGACTTGTCTTACTTTACCGTTTGTCATGGCTCGGGTCTCGTATCACCGCCAGCCCATGTCGGCATCATGCCTGTATCAACACGTAATCGGTAATGCGATCGCCAAGAACAAATGAAAAAAACGGCCATGAAACGTCTCGTTTGGGATTGGTTTCTTTTGCTTGTTGTTTCTTGATTATCTAGAATTGCTAAAACATGCACGTTTCTCGTCAACTGTCACAATTAGCCAAACGGCCCTCTAAGATCACCAAAATTTGGTGGAACCAAGCACAGTCCCAAAATCCTGTCAACATGTCGCCCAGTCTCAGCGTTCGTGGTAGCTTCTAGCTGCGTGGTCCGTTGCAGATTTCTCCGGCTTTCAGTTCATGGTAAAACTGTCACCCTGGTCCGGCTTGTTCCAAGAGTTAAGTTAAAACGCGCCGCGATACCTAAACTACGTGATCAACTCCACAAAACCCACCTAACCGCTCCTACATCGCGCTCAACACCACGCAGGTCTTACCTCTACGAAACTCTAACACAGATTCCTCGTCAGTCTCGCAGCCTGACGTTTCTCGCAATAATTGCTCCGCACGCGCCGCATCTGCTGCTCGTACATGCACCATCACAGTCAAATGAATCATCATTTGTCATACGTATTAACAAATGGCCTTATAACCATCGCCGTAAGAACGGGGATGGGGCCAGCAGGGGGGCCTTGGCCCCTTCTTTTGGGGACCGTTAGTCCTGTGGGAAAAACGTTTTTGCCCCCTCCCACTTTTCTGAATGCTGCTACAGGGTTCTGAATGCTCCTTCCTGCTGCTGCTTTTACATCCCGCATCCCTCAATAAACATGCTATATCTTACTCTTTTACATTTTTCACCTTTCCATTACATAGAAGGTTTAAATGATTAAAGCTGACACAATATAAAAACTGTCAGCTGATTGGCCTGTTATTACCAAGTTGGCCAGCGCTAGCGTAGCAAAATTTGTATTATTTTCATGCATGTTATATCTTCCTCAAACATGCTTAAACTTCCTCTTTTACATTTTTTCAACTTTTCCGTTAATTGGAAGGTCTAAATAATTAAAACCGTCAAAATTAAAAAAAACTGCCAGTTGATTGGCTGATTGGCTGATTGGCTAGTGAAGCAAAATTTGCATTATTTTCAGAATCGGCTGACCAGCGCAAGTACGGTAAACATAGTATCATTTTCACAATGCCGAAGTCAAACCCATTATCTAAGGCTTAACCTCTAGCACTTTTTGAGTGGTCGAGGAGCATGTGGTTCGTGCACGCGGTCACTATGCAGATATCTCGTTCTTTCGCACGCGCCGCGATAACATCTTTTGAATTCCTTTGACTCCAAAATGGGCAACAAAATGGTCCCCGATACGACAGTTAAAGAGATCAAACATATTTTCAAGACAGCAAAACGGGTACCTATGAAACTTTTGCTTCAACCCAAGGCACAGCTAACCTCGGGTCCCGTCCTCTTGGCAGTTGTTTGGAACGCAAAGCATTGATGCATGGGCAAACCCTAGTAAAAATGCGTTCCGGATGCCTGACGAGTCCAAACAGTAATCCTTTCTAAATGCCTCTAGGCATGTCATTGCACTTACAAGTGATACATTTAAGCTATTCTGTAAGGGTTGCGTTCGCATGAAATCAATACTTTTATCGACTGTCAGCGTTAAATCCATTTCTGTAGGTACTGGCTGATGGCGGCCAGGGCATCCTTGCGGAGGTCACTTCACACTTTGCCTTGGCGATGCTGTCCTGTCCTATCACTGCTTTATTCACGTGAGGCTGTCTCCATCAGGACCGTCCCTGAATCGAGACAAAGTCGCGATACGTTCCCCTTTTTGGCCGGCCTATGCCATCGACCCTTTCCGGACGGCCTGTACTTCTAAGTCTGAGTGGCGTTCCGTAGCAGTCGTGTCCTCTACGTGCCGAGGCGCGGCAGTCCGGGCATCAGCATCGCGGGCGCCGCTCAGCGCCGGCCCGGAATTTGGCCGGGACCGAGTGGCCAGTTTCTCCACAAATTTGAATTGTGCCGCGGTGCCGTCAGCAGCCGACCAACGGCGCTACGAGTCGACGCACCAGGTCATTCACCCAGTCGCCGCCAAGGCCGCATACCGGCGGGGTCTCTCCCTGCCCTGGGCCGGCGCTGGGGAGGGGCAGATCGTCTGGGACTGGCGGCCGCCGCCGATGATTCGCCGCGAGAGTCGGCCCGAGTCGCTCTGAACCGGCGTATTGGGGCAGGACCGACGGTCGCGCCCCTTGTCTGGCTGGGGTCGTCCGGGAGAAAACCGTGGGGCGGGAGCGGTGCACTGATCGCCTGTGGGAAGTGCATGACTAAGACTTCCGATGTCCTCATGGCATACATCTGGACTTTTGTGAAGTTAACACGACGCGTATGACTTTATGGAAAAAGAATTAGCCTGAAAGGATTGAACCCCTGTATTTATGAAAAAGTCCCGGCCATGGGGCAGCGCGAGAAATTTGGAGTGGTATGCCTCGACCGTCAGGCTTGATGGAATGATGATGGAAAACGGAACTGAAATAGAAGCACTGCAAAATGCGACCATTATGAGGCAGGAATGGGCCCAGAAAGGATGAATGTTACAACGTCTGTCCTAGGTGCTGTAGGTGACGAAAAACAGTCCCTGACAGAATCTAGACGTACTGCGCTGCGAAATGTGGCTTCCTGGTCGCACCAGTGGCGGCAGAAGCGGGGGGGGGGGGGGGGTACGGTATGTGGGATGGGGGCATACAAAGTGCCCCCGTCCAAAGACTTGGGGGTCAAACATATCTTTTTGCCCTCGCAAAAATGGCCGCGTGCCACGTACAAGTTTTTGGCAGCCGAGTCTGCAAACAGGAACTGTTTATGGCGTTACCCGGTTGCAAATCTTCTTTGTTTATGCCAGTGCGCCACTAAGTTCCTTGATCAATTATGTATAAAATAAATGTAAGTGTAAAAAATTTGGCCGTGTTTCTTCAAGGCTGGTGCAAATGAAGACGTATAAAAAGTTTTCCATGTCGCGTTTTGCGTGTTTTCGCCGATCGGGATCCAAACCAGCTCGTTTTATTTCTAGCTGAAAATGAAATTGTTCATTGTTGCTAGGTTTGAGGCACCCACTGATGTCCGGATTTCAAAAACGTTATGAAAACTGTGTCTAGACACAGGTAGGCAGAGACAGATCAAGTAAGGAGAAGACAGAGGCAAGCTCTAGACCAGGACAGAATCAGAACAAGATGGTTTTGTTAGTGACTGTAAGTGGCCATATGCCTCCCTATGCACGAGCACTTGAATCAGCAGCGTAGCCAGGGAGGTCCTAGAGGTCCTCGGACCTCCTAATTTTTGAAGCACAGGAAGGGCCCCCTGTCATTCGACTAAAGGGGCTCCCCTGGCCGGGAAAGGCAAACCCACTCCTCCGCAAAGGGCCCCAATCGCCAAGCAAATACTTCTTTGGCAGGCAGCGGTGTGCTCCTTGATCGAGAAACGTAAGTGGGCTCCCTGGTATGTGTGTACCTACCAAAAAGCATACGCGAGGACCGGGAAGGATGCTCCTCTGCAAAGGAGCCCCAGCCAGAGAAGATCCTCCTGCCATAGGATGGTGTCGGCGTGTTGGGAAGGGAGCCCAGTGACGTAACCTAAGTCAAGGGCCATAGGAATCTTATCATCCCAGCTTCAGAAATTCCCAATCCTCAACCAACCAAATTCTCATCCAATAGCACAAATACAAAGAAAGATGTTTTGAACACTCCTGTAGTTAGATGTAGATATGGATGCGCGCATGGGGAATTTTTCGATGAGAGGAGGGCACTTGTGTCTGGCAACAGTCGCACCCACGCGAGAAGTCCTCGAAACTTGAACAGGGTAATAGTACCCCTGCCGCACTCCCCAGCCTCTTGCCGTGAAACGATACAGCCACGCTATAAATGTCACCGTAACGCCGGGAAGCTGCACCGCCACTGCGTCCTGCGATTCCATTAGTTGCCACAACGGGGCGAGGAATGGGGGCGTTGATCCTCTCTAGCTCGCGAACGGTTGGTCACAAGATAAAAATAAGCATACTGTTGGAAAATTCGTGACGAATAGAGCTCGAACCTGCCTAACTTCATTTTTACTTCTGAACAGTATGTAAGCCATTTACGCCATATACATGTTTTCTCCTAGCCAACTATATGAAACCGTAAAACGGCCGAGATCTCAAGGGCTTTGATTAATAAAGCCTAGGCAAAGACACCAACGAATAGGTAAAACTGCGCACATGCCGACAGACGTCTAATTCCCCTTATTTGTCTAATATACACGAGAAAACGTTGAGTTAACGACGCAGTGATATTCCGCTACTACACGGCGGGCGCCGGTGTCGAACGCGGCATGGAATCAACGAGAACTTCTTTTAGCGTTTCTTTGTTTCGGCGAAATATGCTTTGCCATGTTATGCTTTGATACTAGTGGTCATTGTGATGGTTTTACGTGTTTAAATTTGGAAACAGTTCATTAGGTATCAGTCTACGCAAATGGCAGAGTTGTATTCGCGAAAGCCTGTTAATCCCCCAAAATATACATTTTTTAACTTTTTGACCTTTTAGGTATCATTCGCAACTGTTACAGCCAATCCTGTCATTTCGATGATAACAGGCCATTGATACTTTGCCCAGTTACATGGGCAGAATAACCCATCTGACCTTCCCGGTCAAAATGCTGAATACGTCAAACTAACTGCATCATGAACCCTTCAGGTTTTCAAAAAGACCATTATAGCCCATTTGGGACCCTTCTCGAGGTTAAGAAGGTCGCCGATGAATCCCCGTTCCAGGACCATTCTGGCTGGCCAAGGTCTCCTTATGCCTATCTATGTATTCCCTTCAGTTCTTGCCGTCTCAGGGGTCTCTGGCACTTTTAGCGGTCCTATGGACCCTTTGTCATGTTGGGGCCCCTGTTGCGGCCTTAGGGGCCATTGGAAAGTTTCAGAGTCCCTTCTTTCCATCTTAGGTCTTATTAACCCTCCCCATCGGGCCTGCGACTGCATCTCAGCTCTTCACACAGGACCGTGAAACCCATTCGGGGCCCTATGACATTCCAGGGGCCCCTATGGCGCTCTAGGGATCAGTCCTCATTTTGCCCGTCTTAGGGGCCCTGTGACCCTTCTGGCTGTCTCAAGGGCAATCTGCCGTGTTGGAACCCTGTTGGAATCTCAGGGGCTCTTTGGGAGTTTCAAGGGCCGTTCTATGCATCTCAGGGGTCATCTTACCCTCCCAGAGCCCCCATGCCTGCATCAGCAATCCGTCACATTTCCACAGATCCCATGTGAAGCTCATACGGGTCCCTTGGGAACCCCTCTCGTGGGGCTCCTTCTTTACACCTGGGGGCGATCGCCCCCAACCCCCCCCCCCATTGGATCCGCGCCTGCCGTTTTTCCCGCTCTCCCCTGATATGCTAGCAAATTCGCCGTGACTGGCGGCTAGCTTTATAACACGTCGTAGGACTTCTGAGTTGACCATCTTACTCAGTTTTGTTTTCGGGTAGCAGTTTCAGAGCAAATGAAGCATAATCCATCATAATTTCCGACCTCGAGGAGTCAGAGACATGTAACATGACATCCAGCCGTGAGTCAGTGGTTCCGCCGCCACCCACTGACGACCAGGTCACCGGTCGCCAATGGGTGGCGTTCTATGCTTTTATGCCTCTTCTTTTTATGCCACGCGCAGATGTACATACGTTGCCAAATTCCGCAAACGTTGGGGACAGCTACTCACGTCCTCTTCCTTCCTTATGGCGCTTCTCTTGGCTGGAATGCCTCCTTTGCTGGCAAACGTTGACTACCGGTAATGACGTGCTGGTTAGTGTTTCGGATGAAGGACCTCGGCTGGCAAAACTTTGAGAGTTTGAGCGACTATTTTTGTGACTTCTTATCCATCTACAATTCTTTTAAGTCGTAGTATCGTATTTCTATACATTAGGTATGTGCAAGATGAATCACTGTCGGAAATTTGGAACATCACGGATGCCAAGGAAGCAAACAACAGGTTGAAGGTGCCTAGTGTTGAAAAACTAGTTTGTTTTGTAACCCTAAGACAAGAATTTTCTCGGCAGCATCCGTCTACCCTAAATTACGATTGGTTTGCTCCAATGACAGATTGGCGGTTGATTGCCCGATCCAACATGTAATCTGCTACCGGCCGTGACGTTCTCATCCGTGAACAAGCAATAAGTCCTACTGAAATCAGACGTGCTGGTCTGATAGTCGACTAAAGTTATTAGCTAGTCGACTAAAGCTATTTTTCAACAAGTGCATTCAAACGGCACGTGATGTTCTCGTCACGTATGCTGGGCGTGCTTACTGCTCAGTAGCATGTTTCCAGTGTACGAACTAAAGCCGTGTGACAAAAAAAAACAATGTGCAACGAAATACCGTCTTCAGACTTCAGATTGCCTACTGGTTAATACCTAAGGTGAAGTCGGAAAACTGCAACTTGGTACCAATGTCTGCGTCATCTTGCGTGGTATTTTCTACCGGAAACAAAGTCGCTAAGGACTGTGGCCAAGACCTCATTGAAAATGTTTGGCCCTCGCTTAAGACAGCACACGCACGCACACATTCCTGTAGCGTAAAACTTGTAAATGGACTCGCGTATGAAGACAGGTATGAAACGAGAGGCTGTCTTTTAGCAGTCTGGTCACTGTCGCGATCAGCATATGGGCAATGGGCATAACGCCGGTTTGCGGGAACGCCAACGATGGTTACACTGTCCCTTCAGATGAGCGCTTCATTATATTATCCATGCATAATCGTGGACGCAGTGTCCACTCGAAATGCCAAAAAGCGAAATGCACAACGCCCGAGAATATTTTGCAGCCATCGAGAGGCACTTCACGCGGCCACAAGCGCGACAGTTGCACGGCTCAGAACGGGCGGAAAGCTCTGACGATCTCGCACCAGCAGACCCAGTCCGTGTTCCTGTCTCCTGTTCGCTCGAGCCTCTGCTCGGAGGCCTCGAACAACAGCTTGATCGATCTTGGCCTTGCTCTTGCGGCGGCAGTGCCACGGAGCCAGACGCAGGTAAGTCCCGGCACCTATGCACTGCACTGAAAACACTTGAAGAACCTTTTACGGAAAAAATATCGGAACTAGAACAGGTGCCGTTCTTTAAACCAAGGTGGCGGTGATCATAGCACAGCTTTTTAGAAGCTCCACGGTTCTTGTTGATAGAACTCAGTGCATTCTTGTCGAGAAAGCCAATAACGTTCTCAACCTTCCACATGAAGAACAATAGCACTTTTTCTTTTTGTAAGAGCCCATAACGTTTTTTGCTCTCAGGCAGAAGAACCCTCTCGGTTACAGGATAATCTAGGATAACGTTCTAGTGGGCGCCATTGCGCTGTTACACGTGGGCTGACTACTCAAAAATCTTCAAAACCAACATAAAGACTGAGCAACTGTATTGGCACGCCTGCCAATAAGAAATACAATGTTTTGGTACAGAGCTATACGTTTACAGAGCTATACAGCTTACGCCTATATACCGGCATCCGATAATGAGACGGATACTGCGGTAGCGGAACAGCATCTGGACCGACAGTGCTGGTGCTCTACATGAAACTGACGTTTACTTGAGAAGTACCGGCTCTGCCGCCCCAGTGGCTGCTCCAGTGCAGCAGTATCCATTTCAGTACCGGCTGCCGGTATACCGGCGTGGACTGCCGGTATACCGTGGTACCAAAATATTGCATCTCTAATCGAAATGACGCTAAGGATGCGGCACGAAGTTGAAAAATCACGAATCATCACTAAAATCACGCATTTAAGTTAATCAGGAAACGGAAGAGCGCTCTCTCGCTGCTGGCAGGCGCCTGTTCGGTGTTACGTTACAGACCAAGGACCTGCAGCTGTTTGCAGCATGCCTTGCCAACTTGCCCCTCGATCACACCTAACATCTTGTTTTGAGCGAACAGACGGAGGTTTCGGTTGTTCGGCGCCGTGCGCTTAGGTAAGACACTGTGGGCGATGGCCCACAGAAGCAGGCGTTGGCCCAAGTCGTCCGGGACGGGCAATTGTGGCGTTCTCCACGATGAAGAGGCCATCCCGTACCTTCACATTTTCGCCGAGCTCCCGATGCTCCCAGGAGCACTCCAGGCCTCTAAGAATGTTCGAACTGCTTCCTCAACTGTAGGACGCAAGCGTTTGTTGACTAGGGCTCTGATGATAACTGGGCTGAGAGAGTTACACTCGCCACATCATATGAAGTGTTAGGGTGGTTCGAAAAAAAATTGAGCATGACCAGGGAATGAGCGCTTGATATTTGGTATGTACATTCAGCAAATCGTCCGTAAAATTTTTAGTTACACGTTTTGAGCATGCGGGCTCGCAATGTTTAGGCGCAAACGCGCCGACGCCCGGCGTTGCAGTCTCCATAAGCCGCGTGAGACCGATCACCGCAGCTTACCCCAGGCGATGAGCACCGGGGGGACGGAAACGACCACGTATTGAGAAATAACATTTCGTCATGATTTATAAAAATCAATTCGTTCGGGTCTGGGGCTGTCTGGGGTGCACATTTTACCTGTGCAGTATTTAGGCTGGTCTTTTGAAAGGATTAGCAGTTGCAGCCAAGGGGGGGTGTCACCAGTGTTATCGGCCACAGGAAAGCCCTTTTTGCTAGCAACGACCCCGCAGTGACGCCACTGGGAGAGAGTCGCTGGGAGTCGAAAGTAAACAATCCAACGGCCACTGGCAGCGGTTGATTGTGCTGTGAAGCGGCGGGTCCGGTCGCGTCGCCGTTTCTGCGCTCTTAAAGTGCTTCATACCTGCGTGTCCAAAAAAGTTTAGCGCCATGTAACGTTTTGGCAAAGCAATGTATCGCAATAAACTCTCAGAGATAAGTGATCATGATAAATGCAACAAATCTGCCATCTCTGATTTTTTGGAATTTTCTGCGTCATTGACCTAACATCAAGACCATTTTTTCGGATATTGGCGGAATATTTCATAACATTTTTAGTGTGGAGCGAAGCAGACATCTAGTTACCGTCATTGGGCAAAGTATCAATGGCTTCCAGCCTTTGACCTGAGGTCGGGTCACGAATAACTGTTGTGAGCCAAAATGTATCGCCGTCGAAATCAGCGGTAGATTACTCAAAATGAGTAGAAAATGGCAGAACTGGCTTTCACAGGCGTGAGTAATACCAAGAACCTCGAAAATTTTTAAAAAACGCATATTTTGGAAATAAACAGACTTTTGCGAATGAAGCTCCGCCATTTGTGTAGATTGGTAAGTAATGGATTTTATCAAAATTGAAGCCTGAGAAACCATCACAAGAACCACTAAGACCAATAACTTTTACATGGATAGGCTTATGTAGAGAAAATAAAGGAACGCTAAAATTCGTTCCCGTTAATGTTTTACTGCGTGCGGTTGCGGCGCCCGCCGACAACCGGCGCGAAAATTGCCGTGTCTTTAACTGAACGTTTCGGCGCATATATTGGACAAATCTTTGAGATTAGACGTGTATCGGCATCTGCAGGCCTTTACTTGTGCGTTGGTGCCTTTACCCATGCGTTATTAGTCACAGTCGTTGAGATTCAGACCGTTTCTCGGCCCCATGCCCTCGGCTATGAGAAAACATGTGTAGGACGTAAACTGCTTACATGTTATCTGAAACTAAAAATGAGATCAGTTTCGAGCTCTACTTGCCACAAGCTTTCTAACGAGTGCTTATTTTTATCGTGCGACCAACCGTTCGTGAGTTAGAGGGAGGGGCGGTCAACCGCCCCCCAGTCGAGGGTGATCGTCGCCGACTGACGGTCGTGCGCGGGATATATGACGTCAGTGCCTGGATTTACACAAGTTTTTTGAAAGGGTCATGGCTGTCCTTCATTAACTGTCAAAGGAGTTGACTTGCGTACTTTCACTTCTTAACTTGACTGATCTGATCTTTAAATGTCAAATTATGGGTTCACGTTTCCCGTGTTAATTTCCACCAGCAACTCGAGAACGAGCTTGGTTTCTATGCATCTAAACACCTTGCTTGCCAGAGGCGTATATCCTCAGAAGAGACGTATTATTAGCGGCGGGAGCTTTGTGTAAGCAACGTAGCCAACCAGCCAGCCAGTCGTGTAGTCATCAATTACCCTAGTTCCAGAGAGCTCATGATTTGAAGAGCCCCACTTGCAAGAGCCACCAGGGAACAACAGGATGAAGCAGAATCAGAGAACCGTTTTTACTGCCAGAAATAAATATGGCGATTCAGCTGCGCGTCAAATGTCGATTTTGCCCGACCCTGACTGGGGTTTTTCGCCACCCTTCATTGAGTGGGGGGAGGGGGCGTTACCACTCCCACTCTGTCTAGAAAATCAATCGCCAGATTCCCCTGATTCAAACGTCAATCAATAGCACCAAGACGTGAATTGCTGTGGCATATCATTTTTGTCATTATTTTTAGGTCACTGAAGACGTGACAGGTAAGATGGCGCTTTTTCCAGGGTTGTGCCAAAAATGGCGCTTTTTTCAGAGTTGCCTAATCGCAATGAAAAGCAGACTGAGGCTGAAGTTTGCATGACAATAGGTCTCTGGCAGTTTGTTAACATATTGAGTGCCACCTGCCCAGGATCATCAAAGGTCAAGGTCACGGGCCAGGTCAAATTTCATGTTCGTGATCGTCATGCAATACATGATTCCAGGCCCATCTGACCCAGATTTTAAAAAAGAAGTTTTCAAAGAGCTTTGAGGACAAGTCAAGCATTGAAATGGCTTGATATATATATATATATATATATAGAGAGAGAGAGAGAGAGAGAGAGAGAGAGAGAGAGAGAGAGAGAGAGAGAGAGAGAGAGAACCATCTTACAAATGAAACTTAGAGGACTGAAAATAGGATTGGCAAGCAGGCCTAGGACGTCGCAAACCAGCGTAAAACTTGCGTATAACTCCACTGCCAGAGCACAAACATGCCCAACCTACATTTTAACGCAGATGGCTTTCTAAAAAAAATCGTACTATGCGGGTACCACATGCTCCCAAACCTAATGGTGACCGCTTTGCGCCACTCTCTCCTGCACCGTGGAGCTGAAGGAATGCAGCGACAAAAATCGAGGGCAACGATTCTACTTCAAACAGCGAATAGCGAGTAGCGGGGTAGTCGTGCAGTCGTGAACAGACATGAAACATAAAAATGAATTGGGGTTGCCCGCCCGCACATTATCTTGGGGACACCAGATCAGTGCGGGTGCCAGCCTCATATGGTCGCATGCTTAAATTCACAAATCTTGGCGGGTCCCCAACCAATATTCGGGGTGCCAAAACACCCTTAAAAGTACAGAAAACTACATGCATGTGAAGTGAACAAAAACTGAACTGAGCATGCAGAAAGCCATATTCTTCGGAAATGCATCCCACAATGATCAGTGGGTCATTAAATGCACCTCCGCAAACATAGCTTCAGCCATAGTCCCTAAGCAGCCTCGGCTCCAGCTGAGTCTTCCTTCGGGAGTCTTGCCTGGATCCTAGCCGGGACGCTGGGACATTGGAAAAAGTGTGGCGAATTCAGCAGATTTTGAAGTTCTTCTTCCCTTAGAATGCCAAACAACAAAATTAAAAACTGAAAAAGTATACCAAGTTCCTCCCCCGTTCCTACCTCTATGCACGCCGAGGTCTCTCTTCGCTGACTCGGTCGCAGCTGAAGTCCCGAGCCTCTCCAGGGGTCCCAGAAGCCCCGTTTGGCAACCCCAGCTCCGAAGCCCGGCCAGGCCGGCGCGTCTCCATTTGCTGTGGCCGATGTCAGCCGGCGGCGGCCACCATGGGCACCGCCGCCATTTTGTAGCGTTGCAGGCCGTGCAACCGCGCCGCGGCCCGGGCGGCGGCGCGACCGCACTGCTGGCGCGGCGGCCATGAGCGCGCCTCCCCTCTTCGCCCCTCGTCTCCCGGACGCGCGCGCCGGCCGGGGTCGACGCGGAAATTTACGAGCTGGGGAAGGGCCGCGTGGGCCCCTCACGGTGAACGCAAGGGGGAACCGGGAACCAGGCGACACACCAGCGAACGTCTGCTGCGTGAGGCTCATGCATGGTCGGGGGGTTGTGGAATGGTGACCTAATTGTCAAAGGGTCACTTCCCTTCGTGGAACATACCCGCACGGCCTTACGTAGGGTAATTCCCTATGGCAACCACCCACGGTTACCCGTTCCTTTTCAGTGTTTTGTCGTGTGCGTTCGATTTGCACGATCCGGTTCTTCGGCTTTTTCGACGGTCCACGGTGAGGCCTAAGCGTTTAAGAGCAATTTAGTGTGGAACAAACATTACAGAGCGCCCAGGTTAGAAAACCTTGCATGAAAGCAATATGATACGAACATGATACCATGATATACACCAGGTTTTGTTACATAATTAATCATGAGGTCTCTGGTGTCTGAGGATGTTTGCCTTTATGAAAAATAGGCCAGAAACTCAAAGGCATGGATATAGGCCACAGCACGCAATATAGTCTTTGTGCCTCTGAAAAATGACGCCATTTTGGAACTACTTTATGCAACCTAGTTTCTGTTCAAGACACATAGGACTTGCCTTGCAAATGACTGGATGGGCAATGGCGAGCGTTCTTTACAAAAAGGTTGTCTATGTCTGTCACCGCTAATGTCGACTTTTGTCTTCATGTCACAACATAATAGCTGAAAACATAATTTCAAATGGGCTCTGGGTGTTCTACTTTTTGAAAACTCATTACAAATTGACATCACTGCCACTAAGATTAGAAAATTACAGCTGTAAAAACCAAAAAAAAAATGATGTAGAAAGGAAACAAAAAAATGACTCCTGTAAAAACCGAAGCAAATTTCATATATATATATATATATATATATATTATATATATATATATATAACCACTTAATCATCCATGTGCATGCACTAAAAACTTCACTTCGAGAGCAATTTTGAGTCGCTTCATGTCTTATGGTCTGAACATCAGGTCAAAGGATTTCCAGCTCAAGGCAAGGCAAACAAGGAAGAAAAGGATGCAGAAATATTGTTTCACCAGTTTTTTGGGGATTAGTGAGTAGGTAATATGCAGCTGCAATATATATATATATATATATATATATAACATATATATAGTTCATATCAGGGCAAGGAATTCGTTTCAAATGATGGAACTTGATCTTTTGCCATGCAACGGAACTGCTGCGGCAAGGTGGAAGGCCAGTTCAAGGTGATTTGAGGTCAAGGTCGAGGTGACCGTGTATGCCCTTGAGTGACATTCTCCGACCACTTGGGCACGATAATGGTTACGTGGGCCTTATAAAACGTTGCTTTGTAAATGCCTGAAAGAACCGTGAAAATTACGCATAACTGGCTTCCACTTCGTTTGACCTAACTTGATAGATGGAACGTAAGATACCCTAAAATGGTCTGAGTTAAAGCTGAAGAGAACAGTAAGGGTTGTTTGCTCTTTTTCTATTTCTTCGTTTAGCATGCCAGGTGTGGAAACGCGTCGAGGGTCACACCAACCCCTCCCCCCGGAATGGCGAAGGTAGCGAAAACCAGAAAGCTGGCAAGCATGAGAAAACAGGCACGATGCTCCCTTTACATATGCTGGCCATCTTACATCATTGCCCGGGTTCTTGCACCGTTTTGGCTCGCTGCGACGAGAATACTCCCTTGTGATGAGAGAGCCCTGCAATTCTTTCTGAGGACACTGGTCGTAGCCACGTACCAGGATTTTTGCAAACGGAGGGTAAATGTAGCCTTGTGGTTATATTAAGAACGACCTTGACGGTAAAATGCTCATTTAAGTGCAGGACCTGTGAAAAACTTTCAACTCAGGGCAAATTCTGCCCTCGGATTCCGAATTTGTTTCCAAAACTATCGATTGTCCGTCTGCACCTCCCGACGCCGTTACGGACCGAGTACCGCCGACGCCATTGCGAAACAGGAATTTGCTGTAAATGATATGAAAATCGGTTAATGTTGAGGATTTAATCGGAGGCACTGCGTCCCAGTGCTTTCCACGTTGCGCCACTCGTGCCTGTGCGCCCTTAGCGGCCGGGGAGCCATAGACTGCCGAAGACGACCGCCGTCCAGATGGGCACATGTGGGATGCCTGAGGTCGCCATAGTGCCCAAAAGCGCCGGAAACAATAGAGCTCCGCCGAGCTACCGTTGAACCGGGACCGGGGGAACCAGCAGAGTGAACAGACGACGGCTAAACACTGAAATGTGACAGCCAGGCTCCACTGCTTGGTTCTCCTATTTTCCGTTTCGGTTTTGTGGTTTTTCATCCCAGTTTTGCGCATTTCCGTCACCCGAAAATTTTAAGTCCAAAAGAATACACGGGGCCGGCTTCGTTGCGCAACACCGTGATGGAAAAACGCAAATTCATGACGAGAAATCGCAAAGACGAATGGAAAAAGCGAAAGTTTGAGAAGAAGGAACGAAAAATTGAAAAACGAGAAGTCCCAATAATGTTTCCATATTTTAATTTTATTGCGGTATTTCATCACAGTCACGTCAACTACACTGATCGCATCGTCCAGGACCTGAAGCCGTGCGACATTAATTTTAAGTCATCTTGAATTTGAGTGGATTTTGAGAACGGGAGCTCGGAGGGCTGGTTCCAAGTTTAGGGTTTAGCGCTGTGGTTACCTTGGCTGGTTCGGTGGAGATGGAGGGAGAGGAACAAGTACCCGGAGAGGAGAGCGCCTTGGGAGAAGGGCAAAGTCAAGGTAAGCTGAACAGGCATGTTGATCACTGCAGTGCTGGTAGCTACTTGCGGAACTTTTACATCTCTCATTTGCGTGATTACCGGGAAACATTTACATGACAGACAACACTCCGCCGCTGCCCTTTCCGCTGCCGAATCCGCCGGAGCAGCAGCAGGCGCAATAGGCGCGGACGCCCAGAAGCTGGATCCACTTCAAAAAAGCTGTGTTCCTTTCTGAACTGTTAATCATGGGCGCAGCCAAAGGGCAGCAAAGCGGGGTACCAACCCTTAGGCCTTAGGCCGGCATTTTTTGTGAAAACCACTGTACATCGTCTTCCAAGCATGCAGCTTCCGTATGGTTTCAGTTCACACTGAGCTCTGCCCCCTTCCCCCCCGCAAGAAAATCCTGTCTGGCGCAAAAGCGCAAAAGCTCAAAGCGCAAAAGCGTAAAAGTGGGAAATAGTGATGCAAAAACGTAAAGGCGGAAAATCGTAAAACAAAAAAGCGAAATGGAGCCTGACTTCAACGCGAAACGTCCGGCCGTCGAAACAGCTCGCCAGCGCCTGGGGTTTCCGTGACATCACATGGCCTCGGGCGCGTTTCAAGGCCACTGTACCTTCCGGCGCGAATATCTCCTGATTTACATGTCGCGCAGCAATTCGAATGGCATATTCGTAATCAGCGTCTGCATTTCTATCGGGTGAGCATGAAAACAAAAAAAAAACACTATTATTTAGAAGGAAACCATGAAGATTAATGTTTTTAAATCTTCAGGATGATGTGAAGTTCTGAAGAAGTTGAATGCCACTTTTGGATATTACTCAATAAGTAATATCTAAAACTACTTACTTACATGTACTGATAGTACCTGTCATTTCGTTCCCTATCGACGTTAAGTCGACAAATAAAAAACAAATGTGTTTCCTGACATCCGACCTATCCAATGTGATCCATCCTTCAGCTCAGGGCAATACTGATAACCTTCCACGTGATACCAGGTGAAGTGGAAGGTCACTCATTTCATTGGGTCGGTGGGTGGACAGAACATGAACCTCAGCAAGACACTGGTGTTTTTTTCGTGACAGTTTCAGGTAAAGTTGGTACAATGCGTGATTGAATTTTCCTGTGCCAGGTTTCGCAATATTTTCGCATTTGACCTGACCTACAAGTGACTAAATGGTGTGAGGAAGAAAGGTCGTACACGACTGTTTAGGTTGCGTTCAAAGTAAAACGCTGTTTCCCGTGACGGCGGTCAGGTTAGGGGCGCGAAGAGGAGGCTCCCCCCTCCGCCCGGCCGGAGACGTAAAAAAGCGTGCGGTCAGCGGAAATAGGTCCATCTGATCTGACATGTGAGGTTAGCCGTAAGACGGATCATGTAATGCGATTTGCAGGCACAAACATTGGAATACGTTTATTGAAACACGATTTTCAAGTAAATCCTTTTTTGACCTGATTTTCAAGTAAATCCTCATTGGTGCTCCTGGCTGATGACTTTTACACCGCGATTAGCAGCTGCTTGGCCTTTATTGGTGCATTTGTTGTTGACTTTTACTTGGCGATATCGGCGCGGTGGGATGGACGAGGTCTTGCCACCAGCCATCTGTTCTACCGCTTATGGTAGAGGTGTAGCGCTGAGGACCACCAATCAGTGCACCGATGTGCCATTCAACCGCTCTCCGCCGAATCCTGCTGCGGTGGCGCGACCGTGACCTAGTGTAGGGCAAGGCGAACGGCCGCCGCTGCGGCCTGGCTGGACTCAGACCATAGACCATAGGCGGACTCAGACCGTGGTCGACTGGGGCGGTCGTTTCGCGCGCGGTCGCGCAAGGCAGGCGCCGCGATCGAGCTGCGCTGGCTCGAGGACAGCAGTGCCGGTGCGGATGCCGGGCTGGGCGACGCCTCCAGATGCGACGTCCCCGCGTCGAAAGGGTCACCCTTCGACGCCCGTGCGAGGGGATGGTGCCAGCCTCTCGGTTGCGGCAGCGATGCGGGCCGCTGCCCCGGTCCTGGACCCTCACCGTACCAGCTCGCAAAACCATCAGGCAGACTCAGCAGTTAAACTACGCGACGCCGATCAACTCTACTGGGCCGGTACGGAAACTGGTCATTGGTCACTCAAACGTCCGATCTCTGGTACCGAAGATGAACTATGTTCTCCAGACTCTGGGCCATAACCTCGATGTGTTGTGCGTTACCGAGATAGGGCTCTCCGCTCCGACCGCAGATGGATGCTTGTGTTCCCCGGCTATAGGGTGGCGCGCCGTGACCGTCCGGCTCAGCCACCAATCAGTGCCGCGCGCCGAAGCGACGGTGTGGCCATCCTATGTCAGGACGGCCTGAGCAAGAACGTTCTACCAATTACCAGTGCAGGGTCATCCTGCGAGTCGCTGTGGGTCTCGATTGCTGGCAGTGGGCGTCGCTCGGTTGATGTTGGCGTGGTGTGCCGTCCACCATCCGAGCAGATGTCAGCCGGTCTGGATGATCGGTATGACCAGCTGCATTCCGCCGTGAGCCTGCGTAAACCAGCCTTTTGCTTAGGCGATTTTAACATTGACCTCCTGCATCCGGACGGCCCCGGTGTGCGCCGATACAGATCGGTTTTAAATGACCTCAGCCTGTCTCAGCTCATCCGAACACCGACGCACCTTTCACCGACGGAGTTGCTCTTGCATCATATAATCACGAACGCACTGCACTTGGAGTCAGCCGTTCAGGTGCTGTCGGAGCCGATCGCCGACCACTTGAACACCATTGTTAGTGCACCTTTCTGCCGCCCTCGCTATCGTCCGACGCCCTTCGCTGCTTGTCCGTGACGTAAGGTGAATTGAGACGCGCTCTGTCTTCAGTTTTTGCAGTCTGACTGGGACCAGGTTTACCGTCAAACGCCGATTGACCGAAAGGTGGGGAAGTTTATGCGTGTGTGGTGGAGTGCGGTTGATGTGCATTGTCCTCTCAGAACGGTAACCCCTCGTCGCTCCCATTACCCATGGCTTGAGACTGACCTGCGGCAACCGGTACAGGAGCGGGACGACGCATATCGGAAGTGGCGTCAATCCCGAACCGAGACCGATTTGACCGCATACCGACGCCTTCGTAACAGCGTTAAGAGCCTTTTCGCTCGGGCTAAGCACGATTTCCTGTGTGACACTGCTTGCCGACCGTGCCAGTTTTTGGAGGGCATGAAAAGCTTCGCCTTTCATCCCGCCAAGGGGGGAGGGGGTGCCGCCGGGGCAATGTCCGCTGAGCAGGCTGATGGCTTAAACCGCCACAACGTCCGCCGGCCCTCGTATTGCTGCCGAGCTGGCAGCGGACAGCCACGGTGGCACCCCGCTTCCACCTAGACCACCAAGCGTGACCACATCAAGTCTGAGTCTGTGTCCTTTGAGCTATGAGTGATATGTCCTCCCTGAGCTATGAGTGATATGTCACCGTCGAGGGCGGTAGGACATGAGGGCGTGCCGTTGTATGCGCTGCGAAAATGTTTCTCCGTTCTCGGGCCACATTTATTTCATCTGATCAACACCTTTATCGCCACTTGTGTTTTCCCTTCCTCCTGGAAGATGGCCTCTGTTCTTCCTCTTCATAAATCAGGCCTGCGTAACATCGCCAGCAATTTTGGACCCATATCAATCTTACCTGCGCTGTCGGAGATATGTAAAAAGATCGTGTGCACACAGTTGTCCTCTTATCTCACTACCTACAATCTTTTAGCTCCATCACAATATGTATGTAGACCATGTCACTCGACAGAGAACGTCCTGGTTAATGCTTTTGAGTGGATGGTACGTCGGACTGACGGTGGCCACGTCGTCGCCGTCACCTCGATTCACCTCAGTGGAGGTTTTGATAGTATCGACCATGACTCCCTCCTGACCAAGCTCCAGTAGTGTGGCAGCGATCCCAGGTGGTTCGAGAGCTACCTGGCTGATCGGCAGCAGGTAGTGAGAGGTGGTTCTCTCTCCCTCCCTCTCTCCCACGGTGTTCCGCAGGGGTTCATTGTCTGTGCTATCCTTTTCAGCATCTTCACGAACGACTTTCCGTCCTATCTTTCTCACGGACATGTAGAATCCTATGCCGATGACACCCAGCTGCTAGACTCCGCACATCCTGATCATTTATCCGTCCTAAAGTCCCGACGAGAAAAGACTGTCCTTGCTGCCAAATCCTACTTTACATCCAACTCCTTGAAAATGAATCCATCCAAAACAACCCTGTTTCTTATCGGCACAGTCCATAACCTCGAGAAGACCACATCCTTCCATCTTAACTTTGCCGGCCACTTACTAACCTCTTCTCTGTTCCGTGAAGATGCTGGGGATCACTGTCGATTACTCCTTGTCCTGGGAGGAGCACATATGCAAAGTTATCAAAAAGCGGAACTCCATCCTGCTCTGTTTGTATAAGATAAATCACCACCTTACGCCCGAGGTCCTGACACTCCTAATCCGGTCACATGTTTTCCCCACATCCTTTACTGCCTTCCGGTCTGGGGCGGGGCCGCGTCGTGCCACCTTAGCAGAGTTCAGACGGTGGTGAACTTTGGGGCCAGGATCGTCTCCAGGACTCGTAAGCGGGATTTCAGTGTCGGCGACCTTGAGGCTGGCGCGCCGTACGTGACCTAATTGCGAGGCGCAACAGCATCGATGTCTTCGGAGCCCTAAACGACTCGCGTGCTCCGGTGGCGGTCTGGTCCCTGTTCACTCCACCTACCGCTGTGTTCCAGCGTGCCACCCGGGCGTCGGCGGCCGGCGCCTTAGAGCCGCCGACTTTCCGTCTATCTGTCGCCCGCAGAGCTTTTTTGTATCGCGCGGCCTCGTCCTGAAACCGCCTGCCGCTGGACATCACCGCCTCTTGAATCCTTGGAGAGCTTGTACGCAAACTTGACGAACTATTTCCTATCCCTTGACGTGTCTGATTGCCTAATTTTATCTGTATGACTATTACGCATGTGCCGCACTGAAATGACTAGAAGCAAACAGTAATCCACGCGGTGGAAAGATTCGTAAATAAACTGAACTGAATTGAACGGAATATATATATATATATATATATATATATATATATATATATATATAGAAGGTACAAAGATAGATAAATACATCACTTTACAATACATGTTTTATGTTCTGCCTATCTCTTATCTATTGCAGCCATTCTTTTCCATATTACTGCCCATAACCCTTCAAAACCGGCAGAAAATAATGGAGGCCCAAACCAACGTTGAGGAGGCCCAAATCAGCAACGGGGTGCCAGAACCCTCACAAAAGAATACAAATCGACACCCTTGCTACTCGTGGTAGTTAAGCGTAGCAACCAAGACGATGCGCTCGTACCACGACAGAGATTTCTGGCTTCTCTGTCTGTTTCAGTGGCGGCGACAACTGCTTACGGAAAGACGCCAAAGCCAGGAAACTTCCCCCGGGACAAGAAAGGTAGTGGTGGGCTGGCAAGTGGATATTTTTTGTAGGGGAGACGGATGGGGACGTTCTAACCCACAATTTATTTTAACATTTGAACTTGTTCACCCGTGACTTATGATCCTCCGGGAGATAATACGGAAATCTAGCGAGGAGAGCATGGATTGTAGGGTATATGTATTTGCGTTCGGAAATCAGGGGACCGCTTGCTTTCTCTTTGCTTTATTACTGCCTTCATATATTTTGTATAGATGTAATATTTTACCACGCATCGGACAACCCCATCGGACGAGCGCATAGGTCCCCTCGCCTCTGGATTTACGCCTGGCGACCCCGCAGGGACGTAGCGAGGGAGGGGCCAAGGAGCCATAACACTTTTGTTGGGGTTGAAAATTCAACGTTTCTTTATGCACCAAAAAGGAAAATAAATAAAAAATTCAGGAACTCGAAAATAATATGGCCAACATGCGAGGATTTCTCTGCTTTGAAGGGTTAGGCTTATCTTGGCCCCCTCCGTATACCAGACTTCATCTAGCCTACCTGAGCCAAACCCGAACAGGTCTGGTGTGAAAACCCTTGTCCTGCATCTTACGTCACGGGATGTACTTACCATAACTGAAGTGATCTGTGAACTGGAATGAATTATTCCGGCAAGCTCTCTTATCTCATTACGTCTCCATTATCAGTAGGAAGATGCAGTCGAACACAATCAGGACGGACTTACTTCGCTCTCGTCGGCCATCGTTCAGCCATGCACGGTACACGCTGTTAAAATGTCGTCTCCGTCATCGTCGATGCCGCCAGCCACGCTCTCACAGAGCAGGCATTAACTGAGTCGCCGTAGACCGTGTGTTCCAGGCCGCTCCTGTGCAGCGGAGTGGGAGGAACAACGAGCTCTTCGCAACAACGTGCATGTCGCCCCGCCAGCCGAGAGGCTCATCATGTTTGCGCCAATTACAGACCAGCGCTGGCCTAGGCTGTCCTCAGCGTCCGACCTGTGACTCACGTTCGGGATTTCCCACTCGGAGGCGGGCGCCTGTGTCGGCGGCATATGTCTGCGGCTGCCGGCCGCTGTCGCCGAGCGGACGTGCGACACGCGCCGTTACTCGCACTAAAACAATGAAGGGACGACAAGAGCGCTGGTGGCGGCGTGGGCACCTTTGACAGCCCCCCTCCCCTTCTGCCTCCGTTCCGGCGCACGACATCCGGTCGTCGCCGCCGCGCCGAATTCTCAGACAATGAGCGGGCCGCGGCGGCGGCGCTGCCAAGATCCGACCTGGTCCAGACGTGGGCGGCGGCCAATGAAGTGACATCACCATGCAACAGGCTTCTGCCGGATCTGCCGGCCGCCCGCCCGCGGCGGCAGACGCGAACAGCGGCATTTCTGGAATGTTCCGCGCTGGCGAAAATGCCATGTTTGCCTGATGGCCAAACCGGCTACCAGTGTCAAAAGTCAATGATTAAATGTGCGTTCGTCAAGTTGAGATATATGCTGGTGAATCTGTGAATGTGGTGCCGAGGTTGCCGTGGCCTGTGTGTGTGCTCTTTAGAAATCTACCATGAACTGCAGTCATAATGAAACTTTTTGTCCCGTTGACCAGGGCTGCATTTAGCCGAACCATATAAAGTGCATCGTACCGTTTGGGAAACGGGCGGCAAGACAGTCAGTGTATCACGAAGGAAGGGTTAAGAGACCGAAATATTACAATGGGCCCTTACTAAGCGTTATCTACGACATCCAAACTAGTGAGGTACAGTTGAGAGGCCGGACTGGTCTCTGCCCGTTACACCTCGTTGGGCGAATTGGAGAGACCCTTAGCGCGGCTCTCTGTTTGCCCGATCTATGGGCACCAGAAAATAACAGTAGTCGGCGCCCCTTGGAAGTGTTCCCACCGCACTGCCGTCTAGCTACTCCAGTCTCCGCCCAGCGGACAGGCGGAGCCGGTCCAGACTCCAGGACGGCGGCGCGCGCGGCCCGAGCCGACCACCTCCGACAGCAGCTTCCGGCCGGCCGCATTCCTGCAAGCCATCACACCGGAAATGCCTGCCGACGTACACGGAGGCAGCGGTGGCGCCGCCACCGCCCCGCCAAGGACCGCCGTCGGGCCGGCTTGGCGGGTAGGCAGTGCCGTTGATGCTGAGACGAAGCCTCCGGTGTGCCTCGCTGGCTCCGATCCATGGGCGGGCCCGATCTGTTACAGAGGAAGCGCCAGCAGCGCTGTGGAGCTGCCCCCTCGCCGCAGGTCATACTGTTCGATGTCCTGTCTGATGAACTGCACGGCTTCCTGTCAGATGCCCTTTATGTTTTGCGGTCTGATATGTACATGCGGGGGTTGAAGTTGCGGTCGGAGCCTTTTGAAGTCATTTCGGTATCGTAGGCTCAGGCCTCCCACTTCTCAGAACTCCAGAAATCCACGTAGTTTGTAAGCCAAATGGTACCAAAAGATGCGCAATGAAAAATGCCTCAGTCCACTGCACTTCGTGCCTTTTCAACATCACAACTTCCTCAAAACAATCTGAAACGATCCAGTCACCCAACGCCTCGACAACTACGAGTTCGGAGCCACTCCGCGAAACAGATCAACATCAACTGTTAAGAATCGACGGTTGACTGTGAGAGGTGGAAGGCCTGCGCCTAGAACACCGTCATTTCTTCTGATGTGACATCACGTGCTTGAATTTTCCAAACTTGCTGGGGTCGCCTCCGTACCCTGTCTGCTGCTAATCACTACGACAGTGTTCGAAGAACCATGTGGTGTCCTGTTCCATAGGCGGATATAGGTCCGTACATTCCATAGTAGGACATTCCATAGGTCGGACATCCTATTTGCTGTTTAGTCCAACGTCCTGCTTGCTGTCTCGTCTAACTGCCCGTTTTTTCCTGTCTGGTGTCTTGCTTATTGTCCTGTTTGATATTGTGAACTAAGCAGTGTCCTGTCCGACTTCCGTTGCCCAGGTTTCAGCTATCTGGACTACAACGTGATCGGCATCCAAGCTTGTAGAAGCGAATGGTGCTTTGCTTGGCCGATCACAGGAACTGCACGAGGTATGTGGAAAAAGAAGTCCCGCTCGAACCGTGTTGTGAGGTATAACTGCAGGGCTGTGGTAAAAACACCAGCCGATGATACCCCCTCGAGTGATATCACTATTGGCACATCCTCAGTGATGCAGTCTGTCGAGCCACACAAAAGCTTGCTGTGAGCCAGAATTCCTGTCCAGAGGAATCTCATTCCGGTACCAGATTTTCTGCATTTCAGAGAGAGGGAGAGATAGAGACAGACGATGATCCGACGCTGCACCAGGTTCGACGCGGCCGTCGCGCCCCGGAATGCGGTCGACGCACGCACAGCCGCTATTTTTACGCACCATCAGAACCTCGACGCGGGCCAAATCCGGCGGGCAGCGCCAGCAGCGGCTGGTTCCTGTTTACAGTCCGGCCCCGGAAGCGACAACCGACACCCTGCAGGTGCAGGACGCTGCTAGCCGGGCGCGGCTTCTGCAGGCCTGCGCCGGCTCCATTCAGACGCTCTGAAGTGCAGGCGCACCGGAAATGCCCCTCCCCTTCCCCGGCGAGCTGACAGGGTGCCGTGGCGGGACCCAGCACAGCGCCCACGCACTTGGCCCAGCTGATCGCGTGACGTCATTGACGATAACGTCACGCACTGAAGATCAGCTTACCAACCAGGTCCGGGTCGCCACCACTGACAGTCGGCACAAGTGTTGTTAGTTTCGAAAAATTCCAACCAATTTCCGACCAAGTTCCGAGGAGGAAGCCATGAGAGTGTCCTAGATTGTCCAAGATCCAAGTCCGTCTAAGAAAATTCCGATAAAAAAATCAAATAAATAAAAAAATAATAAAAATAAAAAAATAATAAAAAAATAAATGAAATAATACAGAAATGGACATCCAGTCAACAGTTCGCCATCTTTCGGATCGGGATATGAAAAGTCAAATTTTGTGATATGCCCCCGGTATATGACGAAATTTATGGGAAAATCAGCATTTGTATGTAGTTTACCTCATATTTAATGCACAGGAAAACATATAATGTTTGCTTTTGCAACATATATATGATCGTTATTACGTATTCCTACAAAATCGCTATATATCTAGTGTAGACCGCTTGGTTCAGGGGTGGCATGACCCCCATGCCCCCCTTGGCTACGTCCCTGACAAAGATCAAATATGTAATGCAAAAGCAAACATTATTTGTCTTTCCTGTGCGTCAGACTTGAGATCAGCTCATAAACGTGCTTTTTCCCATAAATTTTGTCATATGCCAGTGGAGCATGACAAAATTTGACATTTGACCCGTTCTCAGGAAAATTCTGGCTACGTGTCTGGTACCTACCGATTGGGTAACTCAGTTTTTGCATTGGGAGCTATACATAGGCGCGAGAGCCATGGGGCCAGGGGGGCTTCAACCCCCCAAACTTTTTTGAAATTTAACATTGACCCTGCGGGTGTTAACCGGAAAGAATTAACTCAAAACGCTTCTCCATATCCCAACTGAAGAGGAGTTCCTGTGCTCCTGCAGCTGTAACATTTTGTCTTATGCTCTGCATGCGGCATCGTGCTAATATGTAATGAAGCGAGGTGATGCAAGTCTGCGCTAAGGATGCCATGGTAGCACAGCAGCCAGGACCCACACTAAACATCACCCAGCATGTGACCTAATACCTCTAATCTTGATCCAGAACAATGAGAAAACACCTGCTTTTTAATGAAACAGAAGTTTCCATCACTAGCATTTGTTCTTAACCCGTCCCCGACTGGGGGGGCAGTTGACTGCCCCCCTGGGGTTTTTCTGGGATTGCGAGAGAACGAACTAACACAGAGTCACGACACTTTGTGTACCTTTTGCTTCATCAATTTTACATCTCGTGTCAAAATTTTGACCTCAGGTCACGTCAGGTGCCTGACCTAGGTCACGTCAAACAGACCTATGTCAAAAAAGTTTAGCTCCCTGTAACTTTTTCGCAAAACAAGATATCTCAATAATACTTTCAGGGATTAGTGAACGTGATAGATACAACAAATCTGTTATCTCAGATTTTTGGGAATTTTCCGGGTTATTGACCTAAGGTCAAGCCCATTTTTAAGACATGTCGTTTTTTCGGAAACTGACGGAATATTCCATAACATTTTTAGTGTGGAGTCAAGCAGACATCTAGTTACCGTCATTGGGCAAAGTATCGGTGACTTCCAGCCATTGACCTGAGGTCAGGCCACGAATAACTGTAGTGAGCCAAAATGTACCACCGTCAAAATCATCGATGAATTACTCAGAATGGGTAGAAAATGGCAGAACTGGCTTGCACAGACGTAAGTAATACCAGGAACCTCAAAAAGTTTGAAAAATAGCGCATTTTAGAAATAAACAGGCTCTCACGAATAAAGCTCCGCCAATTTTATAGATTGGTAACTAATGATTTTTCCAAAATTTAAGCATGAAAAACCATCACAAGAACCTCTAAGATGAATCAGATTGACATAGATCGTCTTTTGTCGCGAAAATAAAGAAACGCTAAAATTAGTTCCCGTCAATTTGTTACTGCATACGGATGCAGTGCACGCCGACAGCCGGCGCGAAAATTACCGTTTCTTTAACTCGACGTTTCGACGTATATATTGAACAAATCTGAGAAATAAGATGTGTATCGGCATTTGCGGACCTTTACTTGTGCGCTGGTGCCTTTATTTATGCGTTATTAGTCACAGCCGTTGAGATTCAGGCCATTTCTCGGTCTCATGCAGTCGGCGATGAGAAAACATATATATAGGGCGTAAATTGCTTACATATTGTCTAAAACTAAAAATGAGACCAGTTTCGAGCCCCACTCGTCACCAGCTTTCCAACGGTATGCTTATTTTTATCGTGCGACCAACTGTTCGCGAGTTAGAGGGGGGCCGCCAACTGCCCCCCCAGTCAACCATGTTCGAAACGGACCGACGGTCGTGCGCGGGTTAAGCGGGCAGGGTTTTAGAGTTGTCTTTTAGAAGTCAGACAGCATTGGCCCCTACACGTGACCTTAGTTTTGACACTCCATAGCCAGTGCAAAAACGTACCAATGGGCTGTTCGGTTTGTCAGGTATATCCACATAGGCGACTCCACTAAAGTTGCTTTTTGAATAGATACCAGCACATTGATTTGCATCAGGCATGGTTATGATCTTCACACGCGTTCTGCGTAGTCATTCACAACGGAGTGCAGAGCGTAAAAAATAAACGGTTTGAAACAAACGCAAAGGACAGTGGACGCAAAAGTAGCGCAGAAATGCCACACTGATGTTGGACCGCCTACAACAGCTCAACTCTGCACACACACCAAGCAAATCTTCATCAAAGTCAGGTCAGAGTGACGAGGCCGGACACAGCGCGAGTCTGCTGACTGCAAGGTGATGTACTGAACTTGACAAATCTGTTGCACCACTGAAAAATAGAGAAATGTTCATTTCTACGTGCATTTTTCATATCTACACAGTTTTTATTCCGTTTCCTGTGACATGCGGGTTAATGACAACAACGACAGAACAGCATTGAGACAGAGTAGGAACACCCACATGTGGTTGCAACCAGCATGCAACAATTACTAATGAAACAACCAAGTGTCAGTCTTTGAATTCAGGCCTTCTCAGCAAGCAAAAAATCTGACCTGCAAAAATACAGGGTGTTCCATAAGCAAGGATACACTTTAAAATAGGTCGGACGCGGAAATCCATATTCAAAATAAAGCAAATAATGCTACGTCGTGTCTAAAAATCCGCGAGATTCTATCAATGCCAAATTTGTCGACTTCGGGCCATTATGTACCGCACAGCAGCGGAAAGAACCAAATCGCTCAAATTTCACTTTCAAACAAATTCGGCAACTGCTGCTGCTCGCCTTCACTGTTGCACGTTTGCACGCTAGGACAAGGTTTTTAAGACGGAACCAAGGACAGTGCAGGACTTTAAGGCAGCTGTGGAAGCGGTCGTAGCATCCACCTCCAAGTCGACCTGCCAACATGTTACTGAAGAGTTAACCAGCAGGGTCAACATATACCTCCAGCACCGATGAACGCATGTCGAGGGGAAATGATAACCGTGTTTGCTCTGTGTTACTCAGGACAGATATCGCACGTCCACTGTCTTTTTGATGTGGATGTTTTGATGTCCACGTAAAAGTCCCACCTTTTCTGGTTGCAGCGAGGAGTCTTACATTCGTCTGGGCTGAATACAAGCTGATCTGTGCCACTTTAAAATTGTTCCCTTGATTTCGGGGCACTTTGTATCAGAAGATATCTTATAGCCACTGAGTATGAATGTACATGACAAGCAACCAGGCCAATAACCAAAACTTGAAGTACGTCATGTGTACTTTATGGGAAAGTTTTGTAGGAAATTGCTAGAAAAAAGCAGAAAGCATGACAAAAATTGTTCCAAAAATAATGTGGGATGGGTGATTATTTCCACACAAATTTGGTTGCCTGAAGATTTACAGAACACATGCCTCTACAGATGCTACAGGCCCAGTCCGCAGACATGACATGGTAGACTTTGGTGAGATGTCATTGGGGCAGAGTTCTGGGATTTCAGTTCTTCATCAAGTTCATAGCTGAATACTCTAATCGGTTTACCGCAACAGCTATTCAGTTTTTGGCAAAATGTTTACATATCATATGACTATTCCAACACCCATCATCGCTGCTGAATAGCACTACTCATTATTCCGTAAGAAGGGGAAGCTGTCCAATTTGCGCCAGCTTTTCGAAAAAACGGACACTGTGACTATGGTATGGTCAACATTGTCTTATTTCTTTCTCATATGCCTTTTTCTGGTCTTTTGATCACCATAATATTCGATGCTTTAAAACTTCAGTCTTCGCCTTCTATTTGCTATTCATTTTCTAACAAGACACTGCAAAAGGCGCAGTTAGGGCAACCCTGTCATATTTGCGTCACATGATGTATCTAATTGCGCCACCATAGAAATTACATGTAGTTCTCCAGGTATCCTGCGGCGGCAAAAGGTATAGCAAAGCACCATCTGCTATATTATGAGCAGTTTCACTGTTGTTCTTTTTGCCAATACTTGCAAACAGGTCGGGAGCGGTGTTCAGACCCCGACAAGATGCTGGGCAGCCCCATGGATAATGGATACATAGCCCCAGTGGACGGGGGGCTGAACGGGCTCCGCAAGGGAGGAGAACTAAGGGCTGCAGCCCTTCCAGGAAGGCTCCTGCCTCACTCTCAAGGTGTCCCCTCTGCAGCCAAAATCCCCCGCCCCGTGTGATTATCGCTTTAAATGGGTCCCAGGAACGTATAAAACACTGGAGCAACGATCAATACACCGTTAACTAGTCTTGCCCCGATTGTGCTACTGACGCAGTAAGGCCCGGCAAATGGTGGCGCAAAAAGGGCAACAATGGCTCTACCATAACAAAACTAGTCTCGGATAAAAAACGCGCGAACGTATAATCTCTATTCTGGTCAAATGGGAAGCGTAATTCCACCATGGAGGCACTGTATAGGGACAGTTTTCCTTCGCAGTCTTAACAGCACAGTTACGCACGGGTAACACAAGCCGGAGAACTGTTTCATACTTCCACTAAAACATCGCGGAGCCACCACACCTCTGTACCGCTGACAGAGAGGAAAAGGAAGGGGTCAAATCCTCACCCCTGCTGTTCGGAAAATTCAGATTCTTGACAATTGTGGCGCGTGCGGCAGATAGATTTTTCGTCGGTGACGAGGTTTGGTGAAACAGGATTCGTTCGGACTGTCCGAAAACAGTGTCCGAATTCCTTAGGCGAGATATTTTTTTGACGTTGGTGAAACAGAATTGTCGGAAAACCGGGGTCCGAAAACAGAAACTGGGAAACCTAATCTTGGTGAAACAGGCCTCTGATCGGGATATCCTTGGAGCCGTACCGGAACGGCCCTCCGCTGGAACGGTCCCAGCATCTGCTACATACACAGGCACGAGACCATCACAGCATGAGGGCCGGGCCGCCGCGACCGTCTCTCCCTGCGCGGCCTCTCGCCGCTCGGGAGCCTTCGCGCGGTGACGTCACGGGCATTCCGTCGGCCGCCCGCCGCCCGGCTGGCAGGCGGCGCCGGCGGCCCACGTGGCGCCGTGACGTCACAGGTCCGAGGCCAGCCTGCCATGACGCACTGTGGACGACCACATCGGACG
The DNA here is from genome assembly GCA_030062745.1 of Capitulum mitella. NCBI lineage: Eukaryota > Metazoa > Arthropoda > Thecostraca > Pollicipedomorpha > Pollicipedidae > Capitulum > Capitulum mitella. The sequence continues at coordinate 13,383,164 of CP099850.1, read as the reverse complement.
TTCCCCGAGTGGCCAAAACGACAGCGGCGGCATTCAGCGCAGACATGTTTTAATTCGAGTGGAAGCGACGAAATCAGATGATATCAGATGTTTCTCGCCATTTGCGCTTGCTGACACATTTACGAAACGAGTGACGAAACGTCAGGGTCTGCTTTGCTTGTAGAGTGAGCTCCATGACCACTTCGACTTGGAGTGTCGTGTAATCATATGCATCGTCCGTGGTCCTCAGCCATGGTTTGGTGTTTGCATGGACTCTCTAGGGACGGAACGTGTTCCGGCATGGGGGGGAGGGGCACCGGCTACTTTGCGAGCCGTTTCTTTCCGTGCAACGCCATAGGGTTAATGCTAAATTGCGCCAGTTAAGGGGGGGGGGGGAGACGGTGTCCCCCTGCATCCCCATTCCGCCGCCTGTACATGGACCCGATGTGTTATTAGTGCCGGGACACTGCAAAATCAGTGTAAAAGTTTCACGAATGCATCTCGAAGCGACTACACCATGGTTTCCGTAAGACGCATTTTCTTCGAGCGATTAAATTTTCGCCAGATAACAATCTCAGTGGTTCATCAAGCTTTTTGTAATTCCTATCCAAGCTGTCACTAGACACCTGGAAACGTTTATCTTACTGTGCAATTAGAAGATAAGTAATTCAATTACAAAACCTTCTGTAGCATGCTCTTAACGTAGATTTACTTTTCGCAGACAGCGGTAAGCATAGGGAGCATTGTGGTCGAGCAGGGGCATCGTCATCAATCATCATTTCGTTAATTAAGCTGCAGAGTCCTGTTCTTTGCTTCATTTCGACCATGGGATCCCTATTGTCATTACTTTAATTCACAAAATAGTTAAGCCATGCAAGACACAAATCAGACGGCGAGAGCAATGTTTCAGAATCGCGTAGAGGTTTCCGCATCTTTTGTTTGTTGACAAACTGAATTGTGTACGTCGTCGGTTGTCTGCTTTACGTCGTCTTCACCTGTTTAGCAGGTGCATTGCACTTTGACTTCGTAACTATGACTTGGGCTTTTGATGGGCACTTAACATTCCTCCATAAGAACAATATTTACGACTTTTTTCATTTCATGTTTTGGATTTAAACCTAGCCTAAGCACGGAGATATTTTTAGCTTTACCCCTGGATAACAATATTATTGACCAACGAAGCGCAATGGACTTCTGGTGTGAAAACTAAGCTGGGTATCTTTAATATTTAGGGTTTAGTGTATAAAGTTTGACTCTAACACAGGGACCTGTGTTACGCATTAAAACGGATAATACTACTGGTTTCACGAATTTTCACTTCATATGTCGGCAGAGGATATACCAAATATCACGAGCTTCGTGTTCGTCATGTCCACCAGTTTGCTATTTACTTTACACAGATAAATTGTGTCATACGTCCATGTATTGATCAGGTACTGCAGTACTGCGCTGTCGGTAACAGTCGGTCGTGCACGACTGGGTCCACTCGCCACGCTTGATCACGCCGTCTGAAATACTTCTGACATCTCGCCCGACTGCTGTTGCGTGACCGCATCCATGCCACCACCAGAAACGCATACGTGGAATGAGTAAAGCGGTGTTTCAGAATCGAAACAGGCAAAAGCGCCCTTTCTTTGTGAAAGCATGGGCCCCACCTGCGGGTGCTTGTTCTTGTGGTCGGCAATCCACGTGGCGATCGTCAAACTTTCCTCTAGATTTGAACTCGGGGACCTCTCAGTATCATCAACAGTGACCTTGGCGGCTGAAATTTGGTGGGAAGGTAGACCAGCACTAGAGCTATTTAGCGGTACCTCATGTGATGGGCAGGCTGCAACGGGTCATGTTGTATGTGGCCTTCACGTTGCATCACGTGCAGCTCATGTGCGCCTCTTGTACGCCTGTGTTTCCATTGGGCTAGTTGCCAGAGGGCACAATGGTGGCTTGGAAAGGTGAACGAGCACCTGGCAGTCAATTCCAATAGATTCAAGCCGAAACGGGAATACAGCTTACACGTCCAGCGCGAGGTGCCTAAGCGATTAACGCCTCGCTTTCATTGCTGCAAAGCTGTTATCGATGGGGTGCTCAAAACTGACGAACAGGAGCACGTGATATGTAGCATCAGGTATATGTGGCTGTTTTCAATGCCAATAGACTTCAGACTTCAGGCATTTATTGAGGTCGTCTACTACCCACGATACGAGAGCTATTCAGACGTCTCGTTGGTAACTTAAACGGAAAAGATCAAGAAAAGGTCAAGTCAGGTAAAAGCAACAGGAAACAGTCACATAGTCACGCACACTCGTACACACATTGGCCAGTCAGTCAGGTGCACGACGCAGATGGCGGTTGAAATATGAAAATGGCAGCTCCAGCAGCTCGGACGGCAGTTCATTGTAAAGCGCGCCCGCCCGGCAGCAGAACCGCCTCCTACCCATCTCCGTGCGAGGTCGCTGGATTTGAAGCTGATTATTCTGTCGCGTTTACCTGTCGCGCGCCTCGGCCAAAGTCAGCGCCTCGGGTTGATGAAGATGCCAGCGCCTCGGGTTCGCCCAGAAGACGTATTTCGTGCGTGAGACAAAGAGTATGGTAAATTACTAAGTTCTCCAGCCTGGGCCAACCCAGCCTATCAAGCAGATCCGAGACATGGTCGTATTTTTGCGGCTGAAAATAACTAGCCGCATAGTTCATAATTTTTGGATCCGAGACAGGTTCGTTTGCGTTCCATTACCGTGCAGCGAAATGCAGTACCGGATCTGTGAGAGCACCAAGGAGTTGACCTGCGCGGAGACAGCAGTGGGTCGCAGGTAGCTCCACAGATGCGATAGACCACTCATGACTCCGAAGCAGCGCCTAGTGACCCGAGAGACGTGAGTGACCCGTAAACAATAACCTAGTAATCAGAGTCTCAGCTGAGAGAACGGTCGAACACCGTTCCTAAATTTTGGCCTCAAGAACGGGCAGTAGGTCAAAACCGTGAAATTTTGTTGTAAAAGGTGGAATGCTGCGCAGATTCTGTGTCCTGCCCAGCACCATCAGTTGAGTCTTCTCGGAATTTAATTTTAGCCCGTTAACACGGAACCAAAGGTCCATTGATGCCAAAACACATTCCATGTTGGTGACCACGTTCTTGATTTCAGACTTTTCGAAACTAACCAAAATTTGCGTGTCGTCGGTGTACTGTACCAAGGCTGCGCCCTCTGCCAACAGATTTAGGTCATTCGCGAAGGCGTAGTAGAGGAGAGGAGCGAGAGGTGATCCTTGAAAGACACCGATGCTGTTGGGCAGGAGGCAGCGTTTTTAGTGACATCCAAGGCATCAGTGAGGTTGGCACGCTGGGTGAGGATGCGAAGATAGGCGGATTACCAGGAAGTGTCAGTGCCATGAAGACTTAATTTTAACAGGAGTTGTGAGTCATTCACATCAGAGCATTTGCTCAAGTCCAGCAGAGCGGGAAATCTCTCCGCGGTCCTCTACAGATAGAATATGGTCAGATATGGAGCATAAAACGGTTTCTATGGAGTAATGGGAATGGAAACAGTGTTGACTGGGAGACAGGAGGTGGTTTGGAATAGGTAATTGTAGAGCTGCTGGTGGACGGCGCGCTCCACAATTTTGGAAATGACCGGAACGATAGAGATAGGTCGAAAGTTGGAAGTATCACCGGGCTTGAAGATTTGATGTACGATTATGTATTATATTATGTATGTTGTATTCCAGGATTTAGGAACGCCGGACCGTGAGATGCTGGAATTGACCAAACAGAAGAGCACCGCCGGGATAGAATCGAAACACAGTCTAAGCAAGCGCACGCTGATACATCATTGCCATGGGCGGAGGAACCATTCATATTAAAGACGATGACACACAGCTCCGACAGAGTCAACGGCACCAGCGCGAAAATGCAGGCACCCACACGCGGGAGGCGGCAAGGAAGGTCCGGTGCTCCCCATGCACCTCACTTCTCCCATCAAAGAACCGGTTCAGCTCGTCACGTGACTCGTCTGGCAGCTTCCGGTAAGACTGTTTCCTGCCAACTGTCGACCTGATATGCCGCTTCACAGACCGGTGCCCATCCTAGCCTCAGCTTGGCATGTGCAGGACGCACGTGCTCAGATGCATCCCTTTGCCATTCAGGCCAGGCGATGTATGCACCCTGGCAACACAAACAGTTTACGGTGATTCCATTCCAGACAGCCGATACTACGCGTAGGTTTCTGAATCGTAAGAGAGCGGGTTCAAGCCCAGCCGGCCGCGAGAAATTTTCGTAGTGTGCCGTTGCGGATTTCTTTCCCTGTGCTAGTGTGCCGTCGCGTGCATGGTAATATGACATACGAATATCTTTTACTTCTGAACGGGGCTAATGCTGGTAGGAAGTGGTTGCACAGGTCTGCGTGCGATAAAAAGCTTCGATTTTGGCTCCCAACCAGCGCGATATGTATCATCAAAGAGGTTCAAAAAAAAATGGAAATGTCCTTTTTGCTTCGTGAATCTACAGGCTACAGGACTTCCAGTGGTAACTGAAAAAAGAACAAAAAACAATATTGGGAATGAGACGCTGGAACAAACGTCTGTGCCTGGTAATAGATTCATTGAATACTTTGGTAATCTTGAATAAACTAAGATGATACCATGTTGACGATGGCCATGACGGCACCGCCGCTACGCAGTTATAGTGACATACAATTCTGTCAACGTTTGGGTTTGCTCTTCCAACATAACAGCATTCATCACTATTGTTAATCAAAAGAACTGAACGGTCAACAACGTCTATCCTTTACGGAATAAGCACATATGGGCCGTCAAGCACGGACGGGAATATATATTTCTCATAAACGTCGAGGCGATTTAACATTATGCTTATCAGCGTCGGAAGAAATGCCTTGAAATCCATCTTAACTATTTACCATTTTTACCCGTCGCTCGGAACAAGCAGAGCTGCCATTGTTGTTTTCTCCCAATATTCGTTTCCAGCTTCGGATCCTGACTGGCTAGGTCCGTTCCATGCTTGTATTTAATGTTTGTACTGTTCTTCATTTTCAGGTTCCTTGATCTAATCTTGGAGAACACACGTTGCGCGATAAAAGTTGCATGCAACGGCGCCATTTTACACGACTCGTAACATGAACGTTTTTAATAAGAAAGTTTAATTTGATTAAATTCAGCCATTTTTAAGAATTCTGTCAAGAATAAGAATACTGGAAACATAATGGGGATATATGTAGCCAGTGCACCTGCTTATGAAAGAAAAGTGTTCTCGTTAAAGCTGCACACGCATATAACTTACATGCAGGTAGGTAAAACTGTCGCATGTATGCCTCCAGCAAAGCCACAGTGTATAATGATTAGTCTATCCGTGAATTAACGCTATAGCGTGTTTAAATTAATTGCGCTGCAAACAAAAATGTTCTGTGATGAATGATAATACGCGGTAGGCTTATTGCCACGAAGTGTCCAATTTATTTCATCGTGACGAAATACGAGATGTGCGAGAACTAGCTGTCTTTGAGCTTTCTTTGAGTATGTCACATACAACTGATTAATAGTGATGTAAGTCGCAACGTAACTGGGCATTAGAATCAGTCGCATTCATTTCCGTTCCAAAAGCCTGAAAACGCGTTTCTCAAGGTACGGCCATTTTCATTGGAAACGAGCGCAAAAGATCAGTTGTCAAAGGCACTCGGATGTGATGTGACTGTCGTGTCTTGTTTCACTGTGTATAAGGTTGCATATAATTCTTGTTTTTATTACACCCTTTTTTGTGATGAAAACGTAAAAGAAAACATTATCTTTCACCGGGTGAAAGGTAAACAGTGTTTACACTGCATACATTCAAGGCAGTCCTGTGAGCTGTATGCAGAAGGCAAGTCATTCAAACGTTCGCTGCGCATAAACAAAGGTTGCGGTCCCGAAACGACGTTGACGAGTTTGACCACCGTTGGAACTCTGTGGCCCGGAGTGCGCCGCAGCGTCGCGAGGCCCTGGCGGCCGGTCCGGCCGGCCTGCCGGTCGGACTGGCCGCGTCGCCGCCGCCGGCATGAACGACGGGACGCCGAGGCGCCGGCATCTGCGGCCGGCCAAGACCTTCGGCCGTGGCACCTTCTATTTCAGGGGCCTCCTCAGTCGGCGCGTCTGTATTATTGTTGTGTGTGTACATATACATATATATATATATATATATATATATATATATATACATATATACATATGTATACATACATATGCATAAAAGAAGGCAACGGAAAAACGTGCTCTATGAAGTTGAGGGATTGAATCAAAATACTAGTCGTTCTGAAATGCATTGATGGACACCAATTTTACTTCGTTTTAGAGTGTCACGCAACATTAAATATCATCGGACATGATGGCCTCTAACGCGGATTTCCGCTGTTCAGGTCCGCGGAGGCCTGCTCCACATATGAGCTCGGGTCCCTTACAGGGCAGCGATTTTTATTTTTATAGGTTATCAAAGGGTCCTTTGCAGCAGAGAGAGAGAGAGAGAGAGAGAGAGAGAGAGAGAGAGAGAGAGAGAGAGAGAGAGAGAGAGAGAGAGGAAGGGAGAGAGAGAGGGAGCATTATGGATTGTGAAAGGGCTAACGGATACTCCTTTAGCGTGACAGAGGCCACTGTACTGCCAGGCAAAGACCACTTTGCAGGGCAGCATGGGCCTCTTAACAAACCGGCAGCCTCAAAGGTTCCTTAAGAGATGTGCAGGGACTCCTTTAGAGTCTAGCTTGGGAGGACTTGACAGGGCGTCTTCAGGCTACAGAGTCTACAGGTTTGTGTACAGGGCTGCAGGGATCCGTCTTCGGGCCGTCAGAAAATCCTCTTACAGAGCAGTAGAGTGCCCCTATACGGGCCGGCAGGTTGTCCCTCTACCTGCCAATGGGATGAACCGTTGACCTGTAAAGTTGGCAGCAGGGGTCCATTTAGAGACCAGCAGGGGGACATCTGAATGCCCGTAGTCAAGTGAGGCCATCAGAGGTTATTGACCTTTGATGACCTCCGGTGACCTTAGATAGGCTTACTTTTGCGCTGAATTTGATTTCATCTTCCATTTCTGACTAAGTAAACAGTAAATTATTGTTTCTAGACGAACAATTTTGGTGTTAAGGAAAGCGTATGTTGCAGGCAACAGATACCAATATCGGGGGTCATGACCTGACCCAAGGTCATGCGTGGTCTGGCAATATGATGGTAGCGTATGTCATTGGTCATGTTTTCGACAGTATGTCAGCATGAAAACTTCGCAGAAATTCGCTGAAATTTAAGCAAAATCTCAAAAAAGCCAAGTTACTCCTCAAAGTTACAGTCCTTACAGTCTTTTCCTGACCTGAACTCAGGTCAGAGGCTGGAAGCCATTGGTGCTTTGTCCGTCGACGGTATGGGGATGTCTGCATCACCTTACACTAAAAACGTTATAAAGGGATCCGCTAAATTCCAAAAAAAAACGACGACATATCTTGAAAATGGGGTTGACCTTAGGTCAATGGCTCGGGAAATTCCGAAAAATCCGAGATAGCGGATTTGTTGCATTTATCATAATCTCTAATCCCTGAATTTTCATTGTAATATCATGTTTTCCGAAAAAGTTGCAGAGCTTTTGAACATAAGTTGACTTGGTCTAGAGCTAGGTCAGACAACTGACTTGGCCTGAGTTGAAAACTAGGACACGAGGTGTAAAAAGAAGCAGGCAAAATGTGTATAAAGTTCTGTTGCGCTGCGTCCGTTCGTTCTCTCGCAGTCTTGGAAAAACCTCAAGGGGCGGTCAACCGCCCCCCTTGAGACGGTTGACTAATAAAGAAGCCTTACTAGTAAGCAGCCGCTTAGTAGAAACTATCCTAATAATGGTGTTCGTGGTCAAAGTGCCCCCCATGCAGAGAAGTCAGTAAACCCCTTCGTGCTTCGTGCGGAGGGGTTTATTGACTCCTGGGATTTGAACCGTAGGGAGCCCCCTCAGTGCTAAGGTCGGGGCTCTAGACCCCTAATACCCCTGCCCCTGGGTGTGCCTCTGCCTCTAGTGCTGCATGGTACTGTGGGGTCGGAATGAGATGCTATTTCGGGTTTTAAACTGGACTGTGGCTCCAGTACATGAGGGAGTTGGAAATATAAAAGAGAGGTGACTTAGCGAAACTGACACCTGTTGACCTTCCACGCCGTGACGACCCTGTCAGCGAGGAAGATGATATCGCTGTGCGCCTGCTTCGTGCCATCGGAGCCCCACAAGCCTTCTGACTGGGTGAAGGTACCCGCCAGGAAGTACATCACAAGTGAAGACATCAAGCTTCGGGCGTTACCCGGACGGTGCGGTCGGGATGGGGGCCACCTCTCTTCCAGACGTGGCGAAAAAGACGTCGCCATCAAAGGCCATCTCCCCCTGCGGAATGTGGGATGTCCCGGCCAGACGCTGCATCTGTTCCATGCAGCGGCGCGAGGCTCAGATAACGGGCCAAATTTCCGCCCTCAGGCAGAGGAGGCGGGGCCGTGGTAAGGGGTCCGGGCGAGGGTCCCTGCCATCAGGGGTCGGTCAGCTCGGCTGATCGCCGGGACCCGCCGAGCCCGTGTCGACCACATTCCTGCGACGGGAATGCTAAACGCGGCCGGTCGAAGATGGGATGCTGTTTACGAGCGCGTCACTGCCGGCGAGGAAGTCTGGAGCAGCGAGGCCCTAGTCCCGGCCCTGGTCCCGCCGTCAGACAGGCCAGATGAGCGGGACATCCGTTTGTGCGACGGGAGCAGGTGGAAGGACATGAGCCCGCTGCCGGTGCTGGGCGGTTTGGCTATTGCCGTTAGCTCGCTGTCTTCCAAAATAGGGTGTTCAGCTCGCACCTGTCCCGGGATAGGGTCCGGTCGTCGCGTCTCGCCGACGTTTGTCCCTCGTACTGCATCGTCCATCAAGAGAGCAATACTCGTTCTCGTTCGCTGGGCCTCGTTTGTGGCGGGTGTGGCGAAGTAGTCACGATGGCAGGGCCGCTGTGACACAGTCCTCTCCGACACTGGAACTGGACGTTCCTGGGGCGGCTCCCTGTAACAGAGTCCGCGCCAGGCGGTGACAGGACGACCCTGTGATACATTCCCAGTGACACAGTCCTCCGTGACGCTGTAACGGGGAGCCCTGTGACAGTCACTTGTGACTATCCTCCGTGACACAGCCCCTGTGACACATTCCCCGCGACACAATCCTCTGCGAAGCGACGGCAGGACACCGCTATAGCAGTGCGCTCCGTGGCGCAGAATCAGGGCAGTCCTGTGACAGTTGTCCGTAAGGTGCTGACTGGAGCACCCGTGGCGTCAGCCGAGCCACCAGGTACGGCAATTTCCTGCCTCACTCCCGTCGGGGGGGGGGGCAGCTGTCGGGGAGGCTGATGAAACGGCAAGTGTACCGGCGCCCGGGGGCACGATATCCAGCTGTCGGCACGTGCCACCCCGCTATCCACGCGCCACCCGTTCTCCGGCTGCGGGCAGAGATGGAGAACTGATGCGGTGGATACATTAGCTCCAGGTCCCTGTGCTGCGCACAGCCTGGTCCGCGGCGTTTTGATCGCTTGGATGCCGAGCCTTCCGACGATGGCGAAATGTAAACGGGACCACTCGCGTTCGTCCGCAGATAGTGAGATTCAGGACGGTTGCCTTACGACAAAAACGCTTAGATTTCTAACAGTACTTGCAGTCAGATGGTCAACTCCACCACTTCGTAGCTTATTCCGCGAACGTTGCAAGTTTCAAGGGGATGAGAGAAAGGACCATCCACGCGTTTAAACGAAAAATATCAAATAATCACGATTCAGCTTTAGAAACTGCTTAATTTCTTAAACAGAAAAATCGGTTCATCATGCTGCTGTTGCTCTAGGATCGATGACATTGATGTCTTCGATCATGAAGCAACAGCAGCATGATGAAAGTCCTCCTAGTATCTGAAGCAGCCAAAACACGATTTGGTTTTAAACATGCAAGACAATATGTCGAGCTCCGTGTGCGCTGAACATTGCTCCCCTTTCTCCAACCAGTTTTGCCCATTCAAAACCATTGGTCAGGATTCACCGCTTCTTCACGTTCACAGGTCAAACGTCATCCGGCTCGACACCGATATCGCGCCCAAAACCTAGACGCATGCGGTTATCCAGGGGATCATTCGTGGAACGAACTAAATATCCAGTCATCCGTCGTTTCATCCGCTGCCTTGTCAAAGCTGACGCAGCTCCACCGAAGCACGCTTCTCGCCGCCAACTGCGATGAATGTCCCTCATATGCCGTGAGCACGCCTGATGGGACGAGACCACGAGTCCGCCACAGATGTCAGTCATTTCCGATCGTCACAGTCGCTTTGGAAGTGATGAGAAGGGCAACATACAGCCTCCGACCAGTCCCAGCTGCCGGAAAAAGCGGGACTTCTAGACGCTGAAAGTTTTCATAACTGAAAAAAAAACAGAAGCACCACGGAGGCTGCGTGGGCGCCGAATGACGCTAAAGTCGGTGCGTCTCTAAGTCCCAGTAACCAAGTGACGGAGGCTGCAACGATATGGTTGGAGAATAACGCCAGGCCAACCATTTTGATGCACCTATCTGTTCCCGGGTGAAAAGCTTCTGTTGTATCAGAAGCTAAGTTTCGATAGAAGACGCGTCATGGCCAAATGTACACATCCAGGTTATCCCTTTTTCACCAGCGGGTTTACCATGTAACCGGTTCGTTGCCCGAGACACACGGGTAATACCTGACGTGAATGAAATGGATAGTATTCTACTGTCTAAAAGTCTGAAATGTAGGTTTCCGGTTCGTATTTCGAAATCGAACTTTTCAGTCCTTAATTTGTAAAGCAAAACGTGTTAATATTAGCAATATATTCCGTACCCGTATGAAGTCATCATTACCTGTAACGTTTGTCGTATTTCCGTGTCCTTAAATCTGTCGACAGTCCGGAGAAACAAGAAAGAAGAAATGCGCTTCCTGACACGGGAGAAGTCGGCATGTCGAAATTCTTTTCATCGATCGAACGTGTGGTTCTTTTTATTCATGAAACCAGCTACTGATACTTTTCTGGACATTCAAAGTGGGCGTGGCCACCATGTCGACTCATATTCAGGTATTCGGCATATCATATGCCATATGTCTTTCGTGTTCCTTCTGCGATCACCTAACTTCGGAGGGCCATGGGTTTTGCCGGACCTGCGAATATCAGGAGATGTCACCAAATGGGCCCAAAGCTTAGCTGATACACAACATATGCAGGTCTGCAAAGCAGAGTAGCTCAATCCTTGAAATGTCTCCAGAAATCCATCCCGTATGAATCAGACATATTCAGCGTTACTCTTTTCCTACATCCATCTTGAACGAAATTCAAACCTATTAGCCTCGCAGGAGACACTTTGTTTTTGACTCATGTCACCCGCTGAGTGCTTTTTCTCAAAAACCTTGACACCGAAAAAGCAAAATTCTGCGTATGCTCTGAGGGATTTCCGTCGAGTGAATCACACAATGACCTGCGTGTGATCGCAGGAAATTCTGCTGCGTGAATCAGTCACGCAGTCTCGTGAGGTCGCGGCCCCCGGACGTGGTGGGGTAAGGAATGCATGAAACATCGATGGCCACCCAGGAAAGACGGCTTCCAGGCAGATCGGCTGTCAGTTGGCTGGCAACGGAAATGATTCCGTCATTCATAGGACGGAAGCAGGTCAAAAGGATATGGGATGGCAAGTGCCTTAATGTGATGCGCCCCATATTAAATGAACATTAATGTGCCCATCAATAAGATAAATATGCGTTAAAAACAGTGTTCGGTTATAAAGGGTCTCCTTATAACAGACTGGGGGAAGGTTTTGACATCCCGTCCCCCAAGGTTTGTCAAATGTTTCTAGAGAATAAATAAACGAAACGCCACAAAATTCCGTATACCTTTTCCTTAGTCCTTCCTACACCTTATGTCAAAATTATTATCTTTGGTCAGGTCAGATCTCTGATCTAGTTCAGGCCGCATGAACCTATGTCCAAAAGTGTTAAGTCCACTGCGACTCTTTTGGGAAACAGGATATCAAAGTAAAGCTTTCTGGAACAGGAGACCTTGACAGGCGGCACGAACCCGCCATCTCATATTTTTATTCCGGAAACTTCCAGGTCACTTAACGAAGATTAAACCCATTCTCAAAACACGTCATCTTTTTTTCGGAAAGTGACGGAATTTTTACGACGCTTTGAGTATGAGGTGATGGAGACTCCAAATGGTCGTCATTTGGAAAACTATCAATGACCACTAACCATTGACCTGAGGTCAGGTTGCCAAGTTGGTGCTGTTACGAGCGAAAATGCACCGTCGTCAAAATCGGCGATAAATGACTTAAAACGGATAGGAAATACAGTTAAATCCGCTTATAATGAATCCGCTTATAACAAAACTCAGGATAAGTCCAATCAGATCAATATTGAGGTCATCAGATGTCATCGTAGGTCCAATCACCTATTGATATTTTTGGCAGAAAACTGTGATTATCAAGTCGGTTATGTAGTTCGAAAGAGGTGAGACGCAAAAAGAAGACCCGATTTACCTATTTAATTGAGGACATGAGACACCGAATTTAGTTATTTCATACGAGACTAGAAGTGACGGCAAAATGCCGTCTTTTTATGAGGCAGAAGTCGCGTTTTTTCTCATCGCACCGCGTTTTTGCTAGATAACCCCGAAAAGTTGTTTAGGATGCGCATCAAGTATGGACTATTATATTAAGATCAAACAAGGTTAGCCTGGGTAATACCTTCACGCATACAACTCAGGAATTTCTGGTGACTCGTATTATCTGCCGCATTACCGTTGAAAGAAACGGTACGGGATAAAATACAACATCGTTTCGTTGATTACCCTTCTACATCATGAAACCCATGCCCCAAAGCATTTTCTTCACGTAAATGGGATAACGGGTGTCGGGCGCGGCCGCATTGTAAAAGTCTTATATTTGATGGGAAGTCATTTTAGCGATGGTCAGGATTTCAATGTTGGAGACGAAAAACAAGAGGCCTGCGGCATAAATTTGGACGGAAATAAAACATTAATGTGATTCTTATTGTTTGTAACCATTACAGAGTATGTATACATTACAAATAAGCCGCATTTAGCAAAATATCAAATCAGGTTGGCCTGGATCATATGGTATTAGGTCAGTTTTGGACAACAAGTTCTTGCGATATATCAACAGTTCTAAAATGTGTATGGCTGCTGATGAACATTCAGAGACTGTAAAATGATTAATTACATTCAGTCGCGGGTTCCAAAACTCTTCGTGTAAACCGTGACCTGGCCCAAAGCCACGAGTCAAAAGGTAAATTTACATGTGCAAAATACTAGAGAAGCACCATGTCATATGTTCAACCTTCAGAAGCATCGAAAAGGCTCGCCATCTTAATTGTCAACGTGAAAAGGGCGAAAATTTAGCCGACTTAAGACCACGACCTTGACATTTCTTGAACTTGAGACGGCAGAATTGCTTCACCTGTCGTGTTCTGCCAATTTAGCAAGTTTCAAATTAATCGACGCATTTTGCAAAAAGTTGACAATCTACTTCTGAAGCATGGCCTTACTTGACTTGTCCTGGTCCAAGACCTGAGGTCATGTTGAAAAATTGGCAAATGTGTAAAAAGAGTGTATGAAAAGGCCCCCTTCAATGAAATGAAAAATTGGCACAATGAAACGTTGTTGAAAAATTGGCACAATGAAATGAAAAATTGGCACAATGTGTAAAAAGAGTGTATGAAAAGGCCCCCTTCAATGGAATAGGTCTTGTGAGCGTAGGTCTTGTGGAAGAAGGTCTTCTGCACCCCGTTGTCAGTGAAGTAGGTCTTCTGCACAGCCGGGTCAGTTAAACAGGCCATTCGCACACCCCGCCAGTTAAATAGGTCTTCGGCAAATCCCCGTCTGTAAAGTAAGTCTTCTGCATACCCCTTTGAATGAAGCAGGTCTTGTGAGCGTAGGCTTTATTGGTTCTTGTGGACGTAAGTCTTGTGAGCTAACCCCCCTGATGCGCCGTCGGCCAACCTCCAGCAGTAGGCGAAACCTAACGCTGGGTGGATGACGTCAAAACCCCGAGCCCCTATCCGGGGTGTAAACTCGGCACGGACTTTTCTTTCATTGAGTATCTACGTAAAACACCGTTATTTTTCACCCGATTTTTACCACACCTTTTCGCTTAAGCTGGAACAGTCATCTGCAAAATTCCATTATATTTGAATTGGTATTATTTCTATATATTTTCGTGATTTATATACGTTTATATGTATATATTTTATACAACTATATCAAAAATATATTTCCATGTATTACATATTATATATATGCCAGCAAATATTTACCATTTATGAACATAACTAAGGAAAAAAACATCTATTCTTTGTGACGACGCAAATTATATTCCGGCACAAAACTACCAGATGCACTGCCACGTGGCTATGGACATGGGTTTAATTATGGGGGGACGGGGGACGTGTCCCCCACTTTTAGGCCTGTGATGCGGGCGCCTCCTTTATGCCACAAAAGAAATGGGCTTTGAGGGGAAAAAAAGAGCATCTCTTAAACCCGACCTCAATGAGATACTGAAATCGATGTTCTCCTTTTCTGTTCCTTTTTTTTTTTTGCTGGGGGAGGGCTTTTTGACCTCTTTAGTAGCCACCGGGCTCCAGGCACGCGCTCCCCATGTATTCATCGACCATTCCTCGTGGACATGGCGCCCCTGGCGCGTAAGCGCTCTCGCACAGGTCAGGTAATCCTCACATGCTCGGCGCCCCATGCAGGCCAGGCGGCCCCTCTTCTTGAACAGATAGGACGGCTGTAAAGAATTTGGCTTCTCTCACAGACCAGACATGTCTACGACGCAGGTACTTGCCACAGGTCAAGCGTCTCTGGGGCATTGGTGCGGTTTTCGAAAAATGTCAAAATTATGTGCTAAAAAATGTGCTATTTTCACACTTCCTTCCCCCCCCCAAAAAAAAACACTGGATTTAGGCCACTTCAGTTTTCACTAACAGAGACGTTGATTTTGATGCAGTACACTAAATGTTACAGTGATGCCGGGTGGCCTATTAATTATATATATCTCCTCATCCTTTTCAACGGGTTGAAGCCATAATCCTCGTTAGCCATTACACTTAGTCAGTCACGAAACGGGACAACCGACTTCAACTGGCTTCAAAGCTAATTGTAGCAATGGGCCTGCGCGATTTGCGTCACTCCGCAGTTTGGCCGTGATTTGTGAAATGGTCGCGATTTGTGAAACCTGTGATTCGTAACGCTACATAATGTTCTGGATCTAATAATTAATGCAGGGCGCGGAAAACTTACATTTGTGGGTACGAAAGACGTCAGAGGTGCCAATGCTGGTACATGTCGAGCCCGGTTCGCAGGCCGGTGTCGGGTGTCCAGTGTTCGGCCAGGTATAAGATATAGACAGCATGGGAGAATGAACATTTCGGTTACGCTTAGCGCAAAGCCTAACACTGGACGCAGTAGCTCGATTCATTTGCCCAGTCACGGCTACCCGGTCGCAAAGTTTGGGACTAACGAAAGACGTCAGCGAGTGCTAAAAAATATTGAGTAACAAACTGGATACATTTTAGTGCTTCATTTTAATACTCGCTGGGGAGTCGCTCCAGTAAACTCACAAAGGAGCGCCACGCTATCGAGGACCCGGACGTCTTCACCGTAGGTCGTGCAGATGGCGATGTAATTGAGACGCATCTGAGTCATGCTGATCTGAGGCATGATTTTAGGCGACACAGCGTGTTGAAACTTCTCTCCGTGGTGCCTGCTGTGGCCGAAATGGTGAACATGGGGCGAAGAAGTTTCACGCATTCCGTCAGCATGGCCCGCCGACTCTTTGACCCCTTGAAAACTGGGAGTGACGTCATGAAGCATTTTGAAGGCATCCTGTCCACCACAATGACGATGTAGTATCTGTACGTGGAGCTTCAGTCGGTCCAAGTTCCGACTGAAGTGGGCAGCGGTGCGTGCGGTTACAGTAAGGTCGCCAGCGGGCAGTGCCAACTCGGACTCAGCCAGGACCTTGACGTCATCGACAAAGTACGTTGCATTAGGGGTGATTTCCAGGCCGTCCATGGCCTCCAGATATACGTGCCGGTATTTGTCCTTGGCGTTGCCGTGTGGTGAAGCTCGGCGCCTTCGTCCAATCGTTCTGGAGGACGCGCTCTGCGAGCCAGATGGGGTGTGTCGATTTACGGTTTTTTAGCCAACGTTAGGCTCAATTGTGGAGTACTATTTGTGGTAGATTTGCAGTCCCAGGACCCTTACTGTCACACAACTTTCATAAGATTCTAGAATCTGCCTTAAACTAACAGAGTTCTGATGCTGCTGCTCAATTCAAGTTGCCAGCTCAACAAGATGTAATGACACATACCATGGTTTCAAAAAATGGTCGAAACAATGTGTGTACCTATTCCAGCAGATTTTATGCTTGTCTATCTAGTGATATGATGCAGGTACTTGGTTGTTTTGATGCACAGCATTGTCAGTGCAGTGCAAATCTTAAATGTGTTTGAAATCCAAATCACTATAAACTAAACATTGTTTCCAAACCCAATTAAGAAGTTCTGTCTGTGGCACCTGGTCCTATTTTTGCTAGATGGTACAATTTTTCCAGGCGGTGCTCACGCATCACCTGATATCAAATTCCGCATGTGCCTCGGAGGCTCGGCGCCTTTAGCGAGCGAGACGCCCCGTACAGATCAGGCGCCCCTCATGTATTTTGCGCCCCTCTACAGACCAAGTGCCCGTACGGGACCTGGTGCCCCACACAGAACATGCACGAACATCTCACAGCGCCAGGTTAACTGTGTGCATTTTGATTTTCATTTAATGTCTTCGTTTTTTTTAACACTTCATCAGGCTAACCATATCTTGAACAGTACATGGTTTGTTTACCCAGAGGTATGAGGAAAATAAAAAGATTATGTTAGGATAATAAATAGAATAAGAGTAAAATAAAAACAGAAAATAAAAGGAGGAATAAAACGAAAATAATGCCAGAAAGAAAAAAATGGTGGTCCGAGTAGCTGGTATTTTAAACTAAAAAAGCTGCAATGGCGGCCATCTTCATAGGCACTATTTTAAAGACACTGATACACCTAAAAACCCTTTACCCTGGATAACCGCTTTTACCATCAGTGCCCAGATGAGATAGGCTCCGTGAGGGAAAGACAGATGTGCCGCAGCTGTTTCCAGCCAGTTCATGAAATGAAGGTGAAGAAAAAGTGACGTCCCAAGCTTTAAATTGACCGTCACATTGTCACAGGAACGCAAGCATAAATGTCTCGCTCCATCTGGTCCCTTGGCACCGCTTATGTTTACGTACATGTATCTAAAGACAAAAATGTCTTGCTGTGCGTGCCTTTACATTCGTAGATCTAAGTGAACTACCAGTTTCATTCTGAACAGATGTGCGCGTGTTTGAGATCGGCGCCCCTCCTGGACGAATGGTTCCTCTCACTTTTCGCCGCGTTTCTACACCCCAGATTATGAAGTTATTTGCCTCCAAACAGCGTTATGAGTGGGGCATAAAGTTACATCGTTCTGCTTACTGGAACAAAACTAACTCGGTCTGCGACCTCCCTTCTAACACTGAACAGTCACTCTACAATAACCATGTAATAGGACAGCGGGACAAAATACGAAACATTCAATGTAATACTTAGGCGATGGCGTCGTGACATGCCCCATGGTCGACCGATAGACAGGAGAAACCAAAGTAGGTGCTTATGTATGGGTACTATCTAGCATTATCAAGCAAGTGCATCTAACTGAGCAAATATCTGCATTCATGCTCACAAGTCCTTGCAATTTTGCATATGAGGGCGCAGTCCTGTGTAAAGTAATTGTAATTATATTATGTAGCTGTAATTATATTATCATATGCGATAGAAATCATGCTATCCGCAGTAACCACTTATCATGTAGTCTGTACATCCGGAAATGGTAGTATCATATGAGATAGTAATTATGTTGCCTGTAGTAATTAGTAGTCATGCTCTCTGTATAACAGAAGGAAAGTTACCAAATTAACGAGAGTAACTCAACGTTGGCGACAACATAACAACAACATGACACAATTCCCCAATGAAGCAACCATGAGAGTGTCCAGTCAAGGGATTTGCTCGTCAATTGGCATGAATCGTGGCTTCCAAATACACCCACCGAATATACTCAGGGGTGCGTCTCGTGAGCGTTTTCGGCAGAAACAGTCTCAGTCGACGGAAAGTCACTGTTCGCATTGACTGGATTAGGAGTGAGTTTGTTTCATTTACATTCACTTTTCATTTGACTGTCTACAGTTCGTTTAAACTTCCTGTTCTTGTGCACGGTAACTTTATTTTCCCCACAAGTTCTGTTGGTCAAACCAAGTCCGAGAAGCAGCATCACTATTTCCTTATCTCTCCTCCCAATGCTTGTAATTATCAGAGCACTCTTTTCTCTCGGCGAATGACATCCCACAATACCCCCGTGTAGGTAAGCGTTAAACATTAGCGGTAGCAGGAAATAGCATTTGCAGTATTCCTCTGAGCATACTAGACTGAAAACGCTTGTGGGTGATTTTTTATTCAGAAACCATGCCCAATATGACAGTTTACTCACAGCAGCGCCACAGAAGTCAGCTATCTGCAGTGCACTCGGATGACCTGGCTGCCTGGACTCACTCTCCTCTGCTGAGTTACGGACGTCGCCACCAGTCGCAGCGCTGGCCGCGTCCGTCGGCGCTGTTCTGACATGCCAGCGCCGGCGCATTGGCCGCACTGTGTCTCAGTCTGTCGCATCTTGTCGTCAAAGGCTCCGAGGCTCCGGCCGACTTGTTTCCACGTCTGGCTGGAGTTTTCCGCCGGGAGAAGATACGTTGCGTTCGTGTTTCATCGCGCCATTTAATCGAGCACAACACGGGATATTACAATCGCCAGTTTAATATGTTGACCGTTTGGAATCGTTCGTTTAATATAATCACATCAAAACCTTCTCGATGAAGAGGCTTTAAGATTTGCTATCAATTTTGTTAACTTCACGCTCGTTCACTTTCGAGGTAAAATCAAGCACTATTTGCTCCGCTGCGCATATTCCTTTTCATTTTCGCCATCATCCATTGGTCGTCATTCAACCATTCACAGGTTGCCCAAAGCCGTTTTTATCGTGACAAGAATAACACCGAATGGTGGTACACTACCATCAGCCCAGCAACCTGGCTAATAATCCTAAGCGCATCGATGGAAGAAAAGATGACGTTCAAATATGAGGTTTGCATCAGACGTCCACATTCATTTCTAGAGCTCCATTTCACAGCCCAGAACGCGATGAAAACGACGCGACGCGAACTGGAATACGACCATGACGCAGCCAGTACTGCTAGGAAGAATCCATCACAGTACGGCTGGTTGTCCCGAATCAGATAGCGATGCAAGCTTGCGAGACGGCCGGCAGTGGCGGGCGCCCCTTCCAATGTCGTGCGGTAACCTACTCGTCAAACTGGCTGTGATAGGACTTGGTGAACGCCGATCACCAACCGATTTGACGGGCAGGATGGTCCAAGCATGATCTCCACGCGCACTGCGTCCCACAGCTCCCGGTTCCTTCTCGCATCCATCCGATGAAGCGACCGCCCACCGGAGTACCAGTCCTCCAGCGAGCTGCAGCTTCGCTCGGTACGGAAGACGCTGCAGTCGTTCTCGCCACGTGACAGTGCAGCGTGCCGCGGGGCAAATGACGTTCCCTCTCACCTAGAATGGACCACTGGACGTAGAAGACGTCCTCATGGCGACGGCACGGTGGGCAAATGCAGCCCAGCTCATCAAACGTGGCTGTGATACGAGTTGAGATACGCAGTCACAGCCATTTTGACGGCCCGGCAGCACTCGGCGACATTCGGAGCAGAGACGTCGGCGCCGGCCGGCCGCGGCCGACGGCGAGCACCACGCTTGCTCATCAAAGCTGGCTGTGATAGATTCAAACCCTATGACAGCGCAGTTTGACGGCCAGCGTAGCCCTCGGCGGCGCAGCCAGACGCCGAAACGGACAAGGACGCGGACACGGCTCAGCGGACGACTCTCGAAGATCAGGTCACGGAGAGAGCGGAAGACAAAGTAGTGAGAGGTTGAAAATCTCACATCTCACTACCCATGTCTTTCACTCCACAAGGTGACGCATCTCGACGCCACGCGTCACGCGCAGATAGGTTTCCTCGTCGTCCGGCCCCGACGCTGATGGCGGTGACTCGGCCAGCGACGCTGAGTAGTTGTGCTGACTTAGGCTCGGCGCAGGTCGCTGAGCGACCGCGCCGGAACCCGTCGCCGTTCCCTGAAACATAGAGGACATCCTCTTATCGGTCCGTTTAAGCAGATGCAGCGGTCCGTGCGTCATCTCACGTATGACGGCCGCGACGGCGCTCTCAGAAAAACAACATCACAAAAAGCGTAACCACGCGGGGCGGCCGGATAGGGAGCACTTCCGGTCGTGTCGGTGAAGCCCCAACACATGTGTCAGCCACCGGGCACGCCACTGTATCACTTCCGGGAGGCGCCAGCCGGCGGCATCCACCGCAGAGCGACACGGCGAACGGGCCGCCGCCGCCTCCGCCACTAGCCTGCGTCTCGGCGCTCGGCCACCATTTTGTGGCGGCCGGCGGCCATTTTGCATCCTGCCAGCCTGCAACGTTGCAGCGTCATGAGCCGGCGGCCATGGGCCATGCGGCGCTGTCATTGGTCGGCCGCGGACGCGAGGACCAACCAGTGAACCAGCC
The DNA here is from genome assembly GCA_030062745.1 of Capitulum mitella. Lineage (NCBI taxonomy): Eukaryota > Metazoa > Arthropoda > Thecostraca > Pollicipedomorpha > Pollicipedidae > Capitulum > Capitulum mitella. Next base: position 13,362,422 of record CP099850.1, on the reverse strand, counting down.
AGCCGGCCCGGCCCAGACACCTGCCTGGCTGGACACGGCCGGATCGTGCAACAAAATGGCCGCCGATCAGTATTAAGACGCCAGCCGAAATCTATTAATACCGAATCGGCGAGTGTTTAGCCCGGTGTCAAAACAGCCGGCCGTGAGTTTGAGGCCGAGCCGGGTTAAATATGGCCCGTGCGAGGCCCGCCAGCCAGGCCGGGACAGATTAAACCCGCCTCAGGGTTCCAAAATGCGCCCTTACAACGGCTGGTCACCGAACTGCCGCTGCTTATATCCCCCACCGTCCTCTGCACAACAGTTCGCTGACGGTTTTAGTACACATCTTGAAAGAAGGACGATGTTCGGGTTCGATACACGGTGACAGTGGTAGCCGGAATCGGGCGCTGCGTCTTAGCGTAGAAGGTAACATGCGCGGGGATGAACAAATCATGAGCGAGGAAACAAACAGGAGGATGAACAAATCCAGAACGTTAGGTCTGTTAGTGTGTATTTTTGCTTTTGCTGAAAATTACATGAACAAAGCGCGTCACAGATAAAACGCCTTAAAATAACATGCCGGTCGTAACTCTACCTGAAGCAAACAGACAAAGCTGAAATCATTCTTTCAGTCTAATCCTGGGCACTTTTCTTCATCAAGAACAAAGAGGCTCCTCCGGCGCAAGTTAACGGCGCGACCCGGCACGGAACAGAACCGTTCGGCAACCCAACGAACAACCCGTTCGAAAACCCCATCCGGAGACCGATCATACTGGCGAACGCCTCATGTTCCAGTCCGCCCTGGAGGCCGCTGACAGGCGCCCTCCTCCCAACTGGCCACCCTGAAGGGCCCCCGAGCGGCGGCCATCGCCACGTGGTGCGGGCAAACATGCCCTATCAATATGCACGATAGCACCAGCCGGCCGGCCGAGGGCGCCACGCCGCGCTTTGCCGCCGCCATTCGCATTCCTACTGCTTTTTGTCGCCGCGCGCGCGCGCACTCACCGCGGCATTGTGACGTCAGAGGGGCCCCAAGCTGCGCGCGCTCTCCGGCCTTGGCTCCGAGGACGCACACCACGCGGCCAGCAGGCACAGTGGCGCCCCCTGGCTGTGCTGCTCGGCCCAAATCGCGACGTCCGCCATATCGGGCACCGACATCACAGTACCGCACCGCGCATCGCCTTCTCAGTCTTCGCACGTCGCCGACCCCGTGGCGTTTTCCCTTCCGAAAGGCAGTACCAGGGCAGTACGGTGGACGGGGCGAGGCGCTCTGCTGAGAGGGAACACGCAGAGAACTGCTCCATATTGAGATGTGCAGGCGCACGGGACGTCCCTTCCCCACAGACTATCGGGCCTCAGGACGACAGGGGGAGTCAGGACTGGAATGTCTGCAAACAAAGGGAATTCCATCGAAAACCTCAGTTACCCCTGCACATGAATGGATTCCCTAAGGTCTCTCTGATACAGCTGATTCATTTATCACATTTTTCTGGCCAAAACACAATTCCATGACCCTGAATCTGGACGTTTTCTGTTCCAAACGTTGAAACAGAATAAAATGGACGAGTCCGCGACACAATGGAAATGTGGAGGCGTCAGTCTGGTTTGCAGTTCCCATTTTATACGCAATATCGTAGAAAACTGGTGGGTCCCAAGTAAACCTGCGTTTATACCTCTGAATGAAATCCTGCGCCCAAAAGCACCAAAGACAAGTCGTTCAAACGGGCATGTCAGCCGACAGATAATTCGAATTGTGTGCCTTGTCACGGGGGGGGGACGACAGGGGTGGCACCATTCAACAAGGACATGGTTAATGAAGCATCTAAAGAACTCTCAACATTTCACTTTTCTGATTTTCTGGGCAGCACTCATTTCACTGCCTTAATGGACCAACCAGTCAGCGTACACAGATGTTCACAGGAACAAAGTCCTCAATTTAGAGTCAGACCGACATAAAATGTATTTTATATATTTATAATTCAGGATTCCCTCAGTCACTGAAATTCATACGCATGGTCCGCATTAGATGACGTACTTTGAGCTCAAGTGAAAAGCTTGCCGTCTGAACAGTTTCGGCGATTTAGGTGGCTTGTTTTAAGACTGCACAGCGGAGACCAGCTGCTCGTCGGCCCTTCCACGGCAGCCCGCCTGCTGCGGCCGCCTGGCAGGCGCCGCTGTCAGCGGTCCCGGCAGCGACGTGGGAGCGAGCCAGTGGTGGCGCCAGCCGCGCCGCACATCGATCACCGCCGGCAGAGACGCGCGCAGACGGCCGCCGCGCAGGCGCGGAGACGCCCCGACCAGCAGCACGGACCACCCGCACCCGCCCGCGGGACCGGCCCGCACTCTCGCAGCGCGGCCAAACCTCAGAGTCGCCTACCACGGGCAGCAACCAAGTCTCGCCACAGCAGAAGAGGCCAGGCGGAGACAGGCGAGCGCGCTGGGGATTCCAAATACAGGCCGACGTCGGCGCCGCCTCCAGTCGAGCGCCGGTCAGGACGGCGGCCAGATACAGGCCGCCTGCCAGCCGCCGGGCGGATCTTCCAGACATCGGCAGGCTGCCAGCGCCGGCGGCCGCTGCCGGGAGTCACCCGCAGCCTGGGTCTCGACCCCATCCAGCCCGGCGCCGCCGACCGCACGCCGGCCCTGCCGCAACGCATCGACCGCCGCCGGCCTCATTTTTCGAAAACGGATTACGCGTCAGACAGCCGCGTTATCGACCGGCGACGCACAGCGGTCGGCCATCGATACCGGCAGGCGGCCCGGGCCGGCTTACCGGACCGGCGGCGGCGCTGTTCGGCCGCACGTGCAAGCGCCGTGCGTAACAGCGGCACTCGGGCAAGGGGGCCGGCCGCATCAGCGCTGCAGGCCGGTGCATCGCCACAAAGCCACCCCAGTCGGTCGCGGCCGACGGTAAACATGAGCGCCGATCTGCGGCGCAATGGCCGCGCTCGCGCCACTTTTTGTCGCATGCTGCACACGGCCGGGTTCCAGACGCCAGGCGGCGGGAAGGGGAGGCGGCTCCGAGGCGGGGGAAGGTTCCGGGCTCGGCGAGCGGCCGCTCTGCAGGCGGGCTCTGGGCCAGACCGCCGGAAGCCGCCCGACCCCGCCCAAGAGTCTCCAGGGCGCGTCGGACTAGACGGACAGGGCCAATGTAGAGCCGATTTATAATTTCTGTACCAATATACAGGGGTGCAGTGCGACGCGCCAAGGTGCCGAAGAGAGTCCTTATGATTACACATACCTCTGCTTTTTAGTTGAGATTTACTTGCAGTGTAACTGGTGTGTGCGGGGAGTCACCAAAGACGGATGTTCGGATGGTTTTATTACCCCAAGGGAGACCTGGCAGCAAATCTGCACAGGATTAACACCTGCATCTACCTACCCAGTCAGTCACTTGGACCGCACCTTCACCACCCACCCCACACCGTCACTTTAGACAGCCCCACCACCACTGTTCACAAGCTTTTCAGATTTATGAATAGCAATAACTGATCTAAACTGAACACAGTCAACTAATTCGACTCGCACACTGCTGGCCTTCTGTTCCGATGCGTCCTGTTGCATTGTAGTTTAGCTATGAATTTCTCTCTACTCCATTGCCGCACAAAAGAAAGAAAGCGCGGAGGGTCAGAGGGGTCACCTGAGTCCCGAAGTACAAATTACTCCCGTCTGCGCTAATGCGCACCGAACATACGATTCCGCGACCGTACTCCACGCCAAAAAGCAACTTACGCAAATGCGAAATCTAACAACATAACATATTAGAAGATGACCAATCTGCACCTGCCTCATCTCAACGACGTGGGATCAACCGGCCGCAGCTGACCTGTCGCGCAGGTCTCGCTCTTAGACTTCTCCTATACTGGATCTGGGTCAGCCTCGTCCGAGCATTTCACCCGCCTTGGGCACATGCCATTTGGCTGAAACAGGAGGAAATTGCCGAAAATTGGCTAACAAACTCATTTACTACACGGCGTTTCGCCGCAACGCTTTGACATAAGTGTTTGCCAATGCCACAGCGTCGAAGCAAATCCCGACGCTTCCGCAACTCTGGGAAGCTTCATCAAGGGCGTTTTCAACTACGGAGGGCGCACTTTATGTAGGCAAAGCCAGCTGTATCCGGCAGAGTACTCCGGAATCCATCCGGAACCCTATTCAATGTGCCGTTCTGCCATGGGCGACTGATTTGGGCAGTCTCGCTATCCAACAGACCTTGCTGAATGACGGCAGTCGAGCGGCGCTTAAAATCACTTTAAAACACGTTAAATCGTACTGCTGACGCCTCATCGGATTCGTCACCCTATTCAAGACGACTGTTATTGTCCTCAAGAGATGCTGTACTGATTAAGTGAACGGGGCTAATCAAGATGGCCGGCGCGACCAGTTTGGCCATTTTTTGCCAGGGCGATATCCAGCTATACACATTTCTCGAATCAAACCCTCCCGAAACCAGTCACTTCCAAAAGCGGCGGTGGAGCGAGTCGAAGCGCAGCAGTGCGCCACAGGCCACTACAGCGCCCCGCGGCGGCCAGGGCGGGCTGGGCCAGGCTGGCCCGGCGCCCCTCCCCTGCCGCGGCTGCGTGCGCTTCCAGCGCTGATCAATACGACCGCGGGGGAGGCGGGGGAGGCGGGCGCACCCACGCACGACAGCTGATCCGATCCATCGCGGCTCCAGCGGCCAGGCGGCTCCACGGCCCGCCCAGCCGGCGCAGCCAAACGGGCCACAAGCGCTGGAACGACCGCCTGACGCGCTAGCTACGATTCGGGCACGTGAGAGCAAGAGCCGGCAGCTTGCCAGTGCGCCCTTCTACTGGATACAGGCATCGTTCACGACTCTTTCTTTATCCCCACCCTTAGTTGAACACTGCAGAGTTCTAAGACGATTTTTGACTGTGATGCTCTCAGACAATCCCGAGAGCCGAGTAACCGAACATTTCCCGTACTAGTGTATCGACCTCAAGGGAAAACCGGGAGAAGTGGAACGTGGAAGAACCGGGACCTGCACTGTCCTCTGAAAATACACTGCGCAAAGATGCTATGGCCGACATTACATATCTCGTTTGCATCTGGCAGCAGTACCATGCTCCTTTCTTTATGGTCACTTCAGCCACTGAGGACGTAGAAGAGTGAGGGTCAAAAACTGTTATTTTTTGTCTGGTCATTACGAGTGTATTAGCGTTCATATGTGTATTTCGTGACTTGAAACGACTGACTTAATGGTGGTGATGTTAAGGATGTTTTATGCTTGCAATCAATCCCTAGTTGTTGCTGTCATTTTGTCATGGTGGTGGTCCTGAGTCTGTCGCACAGTGGAAGGAGAAATGGGACATGGTACTGAAGATGTAGCATGCCGTAATTCCCAATACGGACCAGCGAGGGCGTTTTGTACATGCCACCACACAATAATTTGTTTGGTCCCATTTTTCTTGCAGCAAGTCACACCTCTCCCACTGAAGTCCCATTTCTCTCGACTTTCGGGTTTTTTAAAAACAAAAACAAAAATGTTTACACGTTTTCCGAAACATGAAATGAATACCTGAGTGTAGACAGATGCAATAATTTTCCCTTTCAACCGATAAATAGGCTCTATTTTGGTAAACGGGTGAAATGGAGCACTACATGTCTCGGTTCTCCCCTAAAGAACGTCAGCAAAACGGGCCGCCATCAGCCGCTAGGTTTCATGATACACTTACCGTCTGTGAAGAGTCTGTCGAGGCAGGCAACCCCCAAATGGAGCCTTCAGCATTACGGCATCTGAGAAGAGAAAACCATGTTACATATTTGCAGTCGCGCCTTCGGACAAAACGTCCAGCTTTTTCCTTTTGGGCTAGATGCAAATTAACACAGCAAAAATGGAAGGCCCCCGTCGCCGACTACAGATTAGGCTGAAACTAACATTTTGAGGTTCCGCTGATGACGGTAGTGGGACAGTCTGGGCTGGAGTGGGGAACGACGCTTATAATACATAAGTCCAAGAGTCATCTCTACTTCCATCCACATTTATAATTACTGCATTATTTTCAACTGAATCGCCCATTCCGAGTTACATGTATTTACTTCATAACGATCATCGTCTGTAAACTAATTCCCAGACCACATCATGAATATATTTCGAAGTATGGTCAAGCATGCCTCCTACGACGGCTTTCTGACGACATTCGGTAAACACCTGAACTGCTGACTCAGCAATACGAATGCCAGTGGAACAGTATGTGACGTAAAACCAAAGCTCGCTCCATCTCTATATCCTGCTATGTAATCAAAACGTCCTGTATCAATTGCCACCTAGCATCTGCGTATTCTAATACATGGGCGCAAAATCGCCGTGAGAATAAATGGAAGCAGCTTTCACCATTACCGATGTTTGATATCCTACACAATACTGGCCCTGGTCAGAAAACTAAACGCGTATGGGAGACGCCCATCATTCGAAACTTTACCAAATCCTCGTAGAAGTGTTTTGTTTGCACAACGAGCTACGTGAGCATCCTTCAGCACGGGTGCAGGGAAGCTTGAAGTTGGTGTGTTACAGCCGATTTAAAGCAATCATTTTTCCCCAGGCAAAATGCGATAGGATTAAGACAAAATGCTCGAAACTGTCGGGACCATCATCCTAATCGTCCTAGCCTATCCTGTTCAGCTTGCCCCAAAGATCGTGGGTACTATCAAGCTTAAAATCCGTTCTCCTTACGAAGACATATGTCGAAATGTTCGTTTGAACTCGGGATTTTTAACTCCTTCGTTACAGACTATAAACAGCGGACAGCGCATTGCTGCGTTCCATTTCCATAAAGCTGCTTTGTCGCACGCGCCTCCCAGTTTCCTTCTTCCTCACCAACATCCCGCCCCAGCTGCTGCTCTGCCGTCTCCGCGTAGCATGTCATACCCCTCAGGACCCGACACCGATACCAGGGCAAATCTCGCCTGGGCTTGCCGACCCACCAGCCATGTCGTCGCTGGGCGGCTACGACCCCTGCCCCTCCCCGTCCAGCGCCGCGCCACCACCGCTGGCCCCATTCCCATTCTTTCTCCAGTCTTACTACGTCGTTTGCAGTTGGACGCGAGCCAAGAGGCAACGTCCAGCCGCCGCGTGCTGCCGCCTGGCGGCCGGCGCCGAAGCTCAAACACGCGCGCTGCCTGTTGTGGAGGGCGCTGGCACCGAACGCCAGGCCGGGCGGCGACGGCGGCCCTGGACGTGTCCGGCTGGCGGAGGGCGCCGGGCCGACCAGACCCAGTACAGAAGTTGGCCCCAGCCATACTGCCCGGGCCCGGCTCGAGCTTCCTGCGTGACCCTCGCACCACCGCATCGGCGGCCGCTGGAGCCAGCCCGCAATCACGTGACGACGGCGCGCGCCGGCCGGCAGTGACGTCAGTGGGCGCGAGCCTGGACTAGGCCGGCCCCGCTCGAGGCGTACCCCGCACCCACCGCTGACCGTAGCTCTCATCCGGCAGCGGCCCGCACGCGGCCCAGTCCGGCAACCGGCGCGCCCACAGCCTGAACGCCTCCAGCGTGCGGCACCGTCGTTAGTTGGTGTTCGACGTTTTCCGGTGCCGCCAGCGGCCATATTGCGCCGGCCACCGACGGCCGAGACGACGGCCGAGATGAAGGCCTCGGCGGTCAGGTGGCCACCGAGAGGTCGGAAGACCGATGAACGTGACGTGATACCCCTCCCGGACTTCAGTTACAAACTGGGCAGCAGACCGGACCATGCCAGGTCCGCAAAAATAGCCTAGAGGCAAGGGAAAGCACGGAACGAGAGCCGATGGATGACGGGCGACCCGGCGCGCAGCAATACACCACCTAAAGTATCCAAGGTGCCGTATCAGTCGAACTGCACAGATCTACGATGTCTTCTTACGGGGCGTCGCGACTCGACAGGGACGGGTGAATATCACAACGCTCAGAGGTAGGACACGTCTGTCGCACCATGAACATCCATCTCAAGACTGTTTTATTTGCTCCGTTGAGATCAACACGCGTCTGCAGCGAATATTAAAATCCTTCAGAAGTATGAAACAAAGAAAATGGCCACTGTCTGATCTCGCCAGCGGTTTTCTGGGCCCCACAAGTTGGCTAAGGGCGGCGTCGGGGATGGGTTGGACAACGTAAAACGTTTCTTACATTTCCTGCTACTAACGCTAAGCATTTGTATTTACGACCTCCGCACACAGGGCAAATGAGCGCACGAAACACTCGAAACTGCCGAGTTTGCCTTCTTTATATCCTCCAACAACGGAGGAGATACATAACTCGACGTACTTGGCTGTGCCCACGAATACTTCAGTCACTGAAACAAGTTCCATTCACCTATTCCAAACACAGATTCTACAGATTTCGAGCCGCTTGATAAAAACCCAATTCACCTCCATACGCAAATATGCACCGATGTCCTACATCAATGAAGTTATATTTCCCAGATTAAATCATTAAAAACACACCAAATCACGTCCTACGCTTTGCCTCGAAAAGAAACGCTGCCTGACACACTTTTCAAAGAACTAAAATTTGAGAATGTTTGCGGCAATCAAAGGTGGTAAGTAAGATATTCGCGCAATTTATGCGTGGTACAGACACCTTTTGGGATTCAAAACTAATCTTCAGACCACACACAACAGCATTTCATCTTTAACGGCATGACAAATGGAAGGAGGTGTTGCTACACAAAATTTATAAAAAGGGCCAATCCCAATCGTAGCATAACCGTAACGACCACAACTTGGCGAAATCAAGACCATGAAATTGCTTTTGTCTTTTCGAAACTGCAGTTGTAAAATCGAGCCCCATAATTTGGTACGATAAACATGAAAGTTTTGGGGACTGGAAAGACAGCCCTACAACGTGATTTATTCCATATATACCGCTTCAGTACTCTGTAGTTCCCCGAGGATTTTAGCGATTTATCCCCATTTTCAGGTGCACTATGCACAGCTGTTACTCGGACTTAATTTGATGAATTGTAGCTTTGGCATGACCTATAATTGTACTGTTATGAGCGAAGACTAAGTTGCTAGAATCGTACATGTTTGGGAGAACATAGCCTCAATGCGCAGGGTCGTTTTTTTAAGTTTTTTTTTGCTTTTTTGCTATTTTCGAATTTTGAGTTCCAAATCGAAAAAAAAATTCGCGTTGCTATCCACTATTCTTCGGAAACATGAGTTGCGTCTTGGACAGTGACACATTTTTCTACCACGCATTTCGGGAGAAAGGTCCTCAACTTTGAACGTCTACGGTCAAGCGGGAAACTGGTACAACTTAATGAGGAATGCTTTTGATCAAGTGAACCATATGATACTCCGACAAAGACGAAGCATTCCCTAGCCCGATGCCTGGCCCCGTGTTGATGCCCTGCAAGGTGGCGCGGACTGGGCCGTCCTCAGGGGGGGGGTTTCCCGTAGCGAACTCCGCCGGCGGGCGGCTCCAAAATGGCGGGGTGTGGCCCAGCCAGTGCTCGTTACGTCGCGTTCCCAAGGGTGAACCCAGAGGATCTAGGGGACTCCCTCCACTGGAACGGCAGCGCACGCCAGCGCCCCGCCGACCGAATACTGGATCTCTGAGGTCCAACCCGTCCTGCCAGAATCGACACAACGGACTCTGGATCCGCCCACTTAGCCTGAGAAAAGACACAATTCTACCGCCTATTCGCCTGGTAGAATTCTTCACTGCTCGCAGAGCTTCATGTCCACGCGACTCCAACGCCAGGGACTTAATTAAGAGTTGTTCAAACCATATGGCTGAACGACAGGGTAGCATGACGAGACGTTTACAGCATGATCAGAGTCTAGAAACAACTTGAGAAATTCGCTTCCACACGATCAGGCTAACACTGTCTCCCCAATCTGCAAATGTATCTGAGCGTAGAATATATGGTCTTGGATATATAATCATTTTTCACGCTTTACAGCGCAAAAAATGCGGCGGTAAACGTCGTCAATGAATTGCAGATATTTAGGTCTACAAATACCGATCTGCTCAATAACCGTGATGCCGCAATGTTTCTGAATTGCCAATGCTGAAGCACTGAAGATACATGAGTTAACACGACCGTGAACAATCGTCAGAACGGGTGACAAATGCACAATTACGGGCGCGGCTGAGTTGTGACGTTCGTAGTCTAGAAACAGGGGAACACCTTCACTGGGGGCTGGAGGGCCAAGAGTTGGATTAAGTTGTGATGAAAGACACTGATGTGCAATGGAAGGTGGAAGAGGCATATTTACACCCACTATACATATGAACTTAGCAAGCCAAGTCCGCCACGTGAGAATCCCGACAAGGCAACAAAGTTGATAAAGAGGAGGCAAGGCGTCCTTGAGCCCGAAGACTACTGGAGTGATATTAATTTTCAGCCTAATGGAAAGAACTGGTCTTCAACATGTTTCCAAATGTGGAATGTTTGCTTATAGCCCAGGCTTCAATGCTTGCTTTTAGCCAAAAACTTCTCTGCCTACTTACGGCCTATTGGCTTCTGGTTCCCGGTAACGAAAAGAAAATTGACATCCGACATTTGATTTCATACCAGCAAGTACCACAATCGCATGCTTCCCGAGCAACACCTATGATAATATAAGGTGACGTCCAGTGGATTTTCGGAAGCCACAGTCTGGCATTTATAATGCAGGCAAGGCCCGGGAGGCAATGATCGTCGACAGGCGACTTGACAAAAAGAGGGTTCATCGACGCGGAATCGAACGCGCGCACAGCTACAGCAGGAGCGTGCCGTCGCCAGCACGGACGAACGATCCAGCTGGGCGTCCGAGCCATCCCTCTCCGCAGGGACAGGGACGGCCCTAGACCGGCCGGCAATAGGTGAACCGCCGCAGCGGCAGCGGCACCCATCCACAGGCACACTCCGCGCGCAACGTCTGCCGACAGGGTCAGCCCACCGAGGGGCCACTTAATGAGAGCGCCCAACGAAGCAAACGCGGCCAGCGAATGGATCCACGGACGTTAGTTAGACAATAGTGTCGATAAATTTCATCGACGACTGTTTTGATTTCCTTTGCCCTTTTTCGATAACGACACCGATTATCTACAGAAACCATGCCTTTGTACCAAAAGCAACGTTTACGAAGTCACAGACTAATTCTAATTTTCGAAGAATATTACCCTTAAGCTATTAATATGAGCCTTACAACTACCCAGATGCACACCCAAGGGGAAGCACCCTACTCCCTCGCCTCCGGACAATACGGTACAAAATCCGGACACGTGTTCCCTGTTTATTTCACAGGAAACAGAAGTAGTTTTTACTTCAAAAGATTATTTTAAACACTCCGCAGGGTGACAAGGGTCAAAATCGGAAGCTTGAATAAAACTGGCCCGATCCCGGCCCCGTGCGAAAATCTTGGGAACGCCCCTGGTACTACCTCACCTCACCACCAGACCGACAAACTTTTATCTGCCTGTCCGCTGGCGGATGGACATTTACATGACAATTTCATCGCCACATGAAGGAGATTTCTAAGGAAATGTGTCACTGGGCTGCGCAGAATACCTCGTTATTGGGGTAATAAGGGGTAAAACCATGGCCTCTGCTACCAAGACGGGGCAAGCGACCAAAAGTGTGGGATTATTTTGTGGGCTGAGACGACTAGGCTACTTGCAAAACGTGTAAAATAGTTATGAAGTGCAAAAGCACTATCGCAGAATTTCATTATCATCCGCAGAACACACATTAGATTCATATCGGTGAGACAGACAAAACAGGCCATGTTCCAACAAAGCAGACAAGTAAAAACCAGCAAGGACAGAAACATTTTTAGGCGAAGAAACATTGAAAATAAAGGAAAGAAATGAATGAACGACAGAATTATGGATGCACTGTGGGACTTGAAACCTCACTTGAAATAAACGGCGGAACCTCAAACCCTTTTTTCCGTAAAATGACATCAGAATGCGTTTAACTTGTCTTCTGAATCCGGCTGAATAAAAGGATATAATTCTGAGTTCTTCATGCGCCTCCTCTCATCCCCCTTCCCAAATCCCCATCCTTTAAGATATTATATACAATCTATAATGTACTGCAATTTAGTGACAAATTTATCGGTAATCGACAAAACGGGTAGAATTGTTTCGTTTATCGATAAAATCAGCAACTTTATCGATTTCCATCCCTTTTAAACACCAACGGCGTCAAAGCACGAAGAATCCGTCACATGGCGTTCCGTGACGTGACGCAGGGCCCACCAGCGAGCGGATCCGGGAACACAGTCCGCGTCAGCCACCAGTGACGCAGTCAGAGGTACCCTGAAGCAGGTTCGCAGGGTCGCAGGGTCGCAAGGCCGGACGCCAGGACGATCTGTCTCAACAGGGTCGTTCGCCGGCAGGGTCCAGGCGCCGTCGCCGGGTGATCTCATGCAGCCCGCCACGCCGGCCGGCGGTCGTGCAGACCGGCCGGCAGGGCGCCTTATAAAGGCGACGGCCAGTCGGCCGACGCGGCGCGCCGCCGGGGAATGTCGCGCCGCTGAATCACACGGACGCCCAGCAGGCGCGCCCGCAGCGCCCCGTTACCGGCGCCCGCACAACGCGCAGCGCGGGTACGCCCGGGGTCAACCTTACCAGCGGGATCGGTCAAAACAACGCCGTCGGATCGCACAATGGTCGTTTTGGAAACGTGGTCGTGAACCGTTTCGGGAAGAGGATCTTTACACTTACCACTTTCGAAATTACTATCCTGGGATATGTGATTTCATTCTTTTCCTGTAAAATGGAAACATCCAAATTTGGTCGCCTGCCACAGCGTTAAAAAAGGAGGATTTTTTCTCAAAAAAAACATCGAAAAGGAGAAATTATTTGCCTCAAACCTTATCTAATCCAGGTGAAGTGCATCACCATGCCACAAAGTCGTATCTCAGCTTCTGAACAGCCTCCTTGCCAACTAGCGACGGTGGATCGTCAGCTTGGCGACGTTCTGCCTTCATCGCAACAAGCCAAGTTCCTGGGTATCCTCTACCGACAGCCTTCCCGCCCAGGTCACCCGCCTTTGCCGTCCGCCGAGAACGACGTCTTCAACCATCGGCTGAAGTCCGCCTGGCAATCTGTTCCAGCGTCACCCTCCTTCGCCGGGCCGCCTTCCTCCTGGAGCCTGTTGACACACGCATCTGCACAGGAAGTGGGACGGTTCCGGAGGGCCGGCCACCGTCGGCGGGCCACGACAAAAACGGAGCGCCGAACGGAAATGTGCCGGGCCCGGACGCTCAGCGCGCCACCTGGCGGCTAACGCGTTCCGTCGCGAGGCCCAGCGGAGACGCGCCGAGCCAACCCCGTTTCCGGGGCGGGGGCCGCCGGACGCCGGCCGGACCACAGCCGCCGTCGACTGTTCGTTGACCGGGCGGCTCCGCTCTCACGCCGTCCCAAATCGCTTCTCACGGCGGCCGCCGATTTCCGGTGCGCGCGGCTCCCAGGCCGGCGGACGTGATCGCCGAGCTCTTTGGCGTCCGGCGCCGCTGAAGGTGCTTCCGACCGGGCGAGCAGGCTGACGCCGTCTGAAGGCACAGCCCAGCCACGCAGAGCAGTCGTGCCCGTGACGTTTTCCGCTCGTATTCGCAGCTCCACGGTTTCGAATGGACGTCGCTTCACAGCAATGTTGGAACAGCTTCGCTGCATGCACGATACACAGCGTATCTTCTAGCCCGAGGGCTGACGCGAAAGCTGCGCTTTTGAAATCGCTCACAGTGTGAGATCCTCCGCACGCGAACGGAAAACGTCCAATCGAGGTGAACACGCTGGATCCAGGTGGTCAGTTCACAGGACGACCCTGGCAACGTTTTCATATCGGCTCCCTTCGGACATTCTTATCTAACCCTAACCTCGAGGCCTCCCAGAGTAGTTAACTATCGCTGTATGGCCCCGTATCAGTTCCACCGCGTCCCCAGCCAAGCCCCGCGACCGCCGTTACGCGCAGGCCCGTACGCCGACCCACACGCAACGGAAGCACAAACAGGACGCGCTGACGGCGAGGGAAGTGCCAACGGCCTCCCCTGCTGGCCGCGCGCCCCACTGCGAGTTCATCCGCCCCGGCTCGGGACCTGTAAACAGAGAAGGCCCGCTGGAGCGGCAGGATGGCGCCCGATGCCGGCCCGCAGAGCTGCAGGTTTGAACCCGCCGCGCGCCGCCAGCGACCGACCGCGTGCACGGCGCTGCACTGGGCGGAATGCCGGCCGCCGGCCGTCGGCCGCCCAGCGGCGGCCCGCAGGCCTCTCGAGCAGCCAGCTCCAAGCGCGCCAGGTCGACGCAGCGACTCGTCACCAGCTTCAACAGCGACGTCCGCGGCGGCGAGCCTAGCTCAGCCCCTGCCGCCGGCAGCCGCAGTTCCACCGAACCCAGAAGCGCGACATCGAACCTCGACGTGTCCACGGCGAGACGTAGCCTGGCTACTAGTCACGCCATCTTAGGGCGTCACAGCTCGGCTGACGTCATCTGCAGGGTCCACCGTCCAACCTGCCCAGGCTGGCACAGGGGCGCCACACCGTGCCCAAACGCCTGCCGGAGCGGAGCAGCCGGCCTCGGCAGCTGGCGCCGTGGCGCGCCCAGCTGCCTCCGTCCCGCCAGTCCAGGCCCGGAGATTCTCCCGAGGGCCCTGTCGAGCCGTTACGCACCTGGCCGGCCTGCAGAGTGGCCGGAGGCTCAAGCAGGGCGAGCACTGCCGGCCGCCGGCCGACGGCGCTGCAGCGCGGCAATCGGTCCAAATGCCTGGACCGATGCCATGATGTTCTTGTTGAAAATCACAGCTAAGGTTCCAGTGGCGCGCTGCAGAACTTAAAATCCAGACATGATTTTGCGGCATGCTTCTGGCGTTTAGACTTGGTAAGTCGTCTACGTTAGTTTCAGTACCATTTGCTTCTAAACTGTGTTTTGCAGCAAGGTCTTATTTCCATTTACTTTTATCTAAAAACTGACCTCGCTCCTTCTTGATGCTTCGGAGCAACAGGGTAACTTGGTAAGTGACCTAAGCGAGTTTCTGAAGGCGGCTCTCGTACATAAAGTTCCATAGCACCAGAGCACCACGTAACGGGTCCGGTGTCGACACAGTCGACGACGACGGCCCGGGCCGCGGTGGCCGGTCGCCGGCCGACAATACCCGCCAGTAATTACCGAAACAGTCGGCACCGCAAAATGGGGCCGCTCTACTCCGCCCGAGACATCAGAATGGTCGCCGGCGGGGCCCCAGCTGGACGGGACACCCAGGACGTCACAGCCCCTCGGAAACCATTCCGTAGGCCGGCAAACCAGATATCCTCTAGATCTAGTCCGGCCAAACCCCAGAGCTACAGCCCTCAAAGAACATGATACACCGAACCACATACAAAATGCATGGACTGCACTCACAACCGCACACAGCGACAGCGGAAGAACCGAGCGGTCTACGCGGGACAGCACGCTCTGACTAAACAAGCCAACGAATCTGTTGACCCCGGCACCGCTGCACCCAGTGCCCGCACAAACCTCGCCCTGGCCGTGTGGCCGCCGACCGTTGCCGTGAGCGCTCGTCATTACATTATATGTTTGTGCTAAAAGTGAAATCGAATGACTCAAAAGAGCAATCGCACAGTGGCTGGGTACTCCTAGCTCCCCCCCCCCCCACTACTCCTTCGGCACCAAACTCGGCAACATTCTTCACACAAATTAAGAGCTGGACATTGAGTCACTTGTTCACTTTCCAAAAATCAAGCACACCCTACTGCAAATGTGGAGGCCTAGAAAACAATGCAATTTCATGCTTCATTGTTCACTGTTTGAAAATGAGAAAAGCCTACTTTTAGCGAAATTGTGAGACATTCTAAACCCAAGTTCTTTCGATAACCAAAACTCTCAAAAACTTGATTTTCAAAACGGCACAGGGCTCGACAATACCCAGGTCGAGATAGATGCCCACGCATTTCAGCTTTTTCAGTTTGCGCACTCGACGCTATTCCTGTGGTTTTCGGAACTGGAGAGGCGGTTGCGAGCAATACGCTGAATTATGCGGACGGTGCGGTGCAAATCCTCGCACGGCGTCGATCACATCTGGTTTAGGCCAATCAGTACATGGGAGAGGTGCTTCGTAATATACGCAAAATGCATTTGCACCAATCACATTCGTACATTTGTGTTTCGTTTCCCATATGTATTTGCGTTACGGTGTTTCTCCACTTCGTTTCGTCAACTTCAATTCTGTCGGCCAGTCAATAAGTCGTTGAGCGAGATCAACGACACCAGCTCTGGTTACCACGAAAACCGCCGGGTCGCACACGGATTGGAATCCGAGCCCGGCGACGGCCTGCAACTGCCGATGCTCCAGACAGCAGAAGCTCAGGCTCCAAAATGTCGGTTACTGAACCCAGGTCGGATGCCTGAGGTTTCCGCGAGGTGCCGCAGCTGGGAACATAGACGGGTGTGGGAAGAGCTTCCAGACAACCACGCAAAATGGCCCGCCTTCGCAGTAGACGCGAAACGTTCCGCAATGTCAGGCAATCAGCGTGCCTGAGGAGCCGGCGCCGCTCACCGGAGTCCGAGGCGAAATGTTCGACGCCGGCTAACCCAGCATTCGGCCGCTCGGTCCGGCTCCGCACCAGGCCCGGCTTCGGCCGGCCGCCAGCTCCAATCCACCACGCTGCTGGCGGCGGTCGCCGCTGCCGCGGAGCGCAGTGGCGGCCCGGGCGAAGCTGACCGACCTACGCCACCACAGAGTCCATGCCTCGGGCTGGATCAATGCCGGCCACCCCTGCGACCTGCGCCCGGGGGAGGCGCGGGCGGCCCCCCTCCGCCGTACCCGGAACCGCCCGCCGGCCGAGCCATTCCCAGAGATTTCCCAGAGACGTCGTTGAGCGTCGGATCCCAAGCCCAGCCCCCCTTGAGGTCTGGCACCCGGCCGCCCGACCGACGTTCGATCGCCGCTCGGCCTCGGCTGCTCGGAGCGCGGCAGCCGGCGTGCCGCCAGTGCGCCCGGCCGGCCGCCGTCGCCGCCGCGGCAATGGCCGCCTGTGCAGGTGAAGGCCCGCAGGTGGCAGCTGCTGTGCATTCCAGCGGAGAAAACGCGCCGGCATACCGCGCCGGCGGCCGGCCACGCGGCGCTGAGGACGGCGCGGCCGGCCCACGACGAACGCTTGGTGCCGCCAGCGGGCCACCCGGCCTGTTGCGAGTCGGGCCAGGTCACGGCAGGTCAGAGTCCCGTCATGTAAGGTCACACGAGGTCAATGCAGGTCAGATCAGATCATGGAGGGTCGACCAAATCCCTGAAGGTCAGATCAAGTCACTGTAGGTTAGAGTAGACCAATCGGGCTACAGCAGACCAAATCAAACCAAGGCAGAGTAGACCAGGTCAGATCATATCAGGTCGAGTAGCACATCAGGTCAGATTCAGTCACGGTAAGTGGGATAACATTGCGTGATACAGGTAGATGGACATCACTGTATGGAAGTGGTCATAAGCCCAGCTATTATGGAGTAAGTTACTGACATGTATTGTTCTGACAGCACAAGTGACATACATAGAAATGTATGTATCTATAATTCAGTTCCGTGCTTCACTTCTGATGATTCCGGATGAATTCTGGTTTAATTGGTCGCCAGAGCTTAATCTGGTTCCCATTTTTGCGCAACAACGCCATTCATGACCACGGATTATCGTAGTCAGGATAACACCGATAGAAGCCTGGGAGCACAGAAGTGGCCGAAAGAAATGATTTACCATCACTATCACGGCGAAGCCATTGTTGGGAATGCGCATGTGGCGGTGCAAACTGCCAACTTCGACTGCATCTTATCTCGACGTTGTCAGTCCTTATATCAACACAGTTCTGTACGGCCCGGACGGCCACAACGGCTCTGTAAAGGCAAAGCTCGTAGGAACCTCATTTATTTGTAAAATGCAATCTTCGACGACACTGTGCACTTAACTGCGCTCTCGGTTTCAGTCTCTCCGACGCCCCCATATTGAACAGGACGAGTGCCCATTCTGACACCCAGTGGGTGGTAAGAACCACGAAACGTCATTGCCAGTGACGAAGTTTCGAGAAATCCAGTCTACAGACCACTATGACAACGCCAAAGCAAAACCACAAACACGTGCCCTAAAACGGACTATATGGTATAATATCATCAAAACAAAAAAATATGATAAAAAACACTTAATGGTGACTCGAGCGATTATCCGACAGATGTCAATGACAAGATGCCATGCTCAAAGTACAAGGACTCCACCTGGACCCATTACTGTGATAAATTCTTCCATATAACAACTGCCGAAATATCGGATTTCAAGTAGAAATGTCAGATTCTGATAATAACGCGTCCCTGGTCTTCGTCGGGCAGAGTCCGCCATATATTCTGAACGAAGCAACAGCTTCGTGATACTGACCGCCTTGAATATATATTACAATTTCTAATAATAGTAATACTGCATATCATTGGATTATGTAACTGCACATTGTGTACTGTAACGTATACTGCAATTCTTGTACAGTATTGTAGTTGGTAAATGTATACGTTGTGCATGTGCATGTACCGTTATATGTGGTGTTATATACATGTATGTATATATATATATATATGTATATATGTATATATGTATATATGTATATATACGTAACATGTGGCGTCATGAAACAAAGTTCTCTGCCACTGATGTGGACGGGCCGCGCGCAACGAACATGACACCTGAGCCGAACTGGAATTCGACTTTCAACATTCATAGCGGTTCTGAATTTCTTTGCTGCGTTAGACAAACATTCAACTAATGGCCTGCCGGTCGTCTGGAGGTAACGTGTTCACGGACATTTTTTTAAAGAAATGTTGGTAACGATGCGAAAATTTATGTTTCTTCGTAAATTTTCGCTTCATTGGGCCAACTGATGAAAAATCGTTATGTACTCTGTGCGCGACTAGTCTCATCGCGGCTGTCCCACGGAAGCTCCGTCAGGGGTTTTTAGTCCCGTTCTCCCCTTTTCTCACGTCCAGTCTAAAATCAAGGGCAGATAGCAAAAATCTGGCACTACTACAGGATAAACCTAACATTTCTGTACGTTGCTTGCAAAAACATTTTGCTCAGTGAAATATTCGGCCCACCATCTGAAAAAGAACAGGAACGTTCACGGTTCAAAATACATTAAACGCAGTTCACTGCCTTGCGAAATGCCACAGGCCCTCTACGCTCTTCCTTCAGATATCTGAAAAGCGGTTTAAGATAAAAAATCTGGTTGCAGGACAGGATTAAGCATAGGACTTCCTCTACTTCACCAACAAAATGACTACGCTAATGCCGAAATTCAGTAAGCCATATGAAATGAAGCATGGATTGCACTAGCAAGGTTTCGGTTCGTGCAATATAATATATATTCATTTTATGGATGGAAGAAACTGTACTACTGAATAAAATCCGAGTCGTATTTCAGCCACGACTATGGTTTTGAAAAATTGTCGAAGACGGCTGAAAACGAATTAATGACAGTTTTCGCAACATCTTAAAAAGATTTTATTTCCGCTACGTGATATCTCTATCAAGCTCTGTATGATTACCCACAGAAATGTCTGTGTTGGCAGTTACATCTAAGAACCCAAAAAAGTGATAAGTTTTCACCCGAAATGCCAGCAACAATCACAGGCCCACGCGGGGGAGAGGTCAGCAGATCCCCCGAAATTTTGGAGGGGCCAGTAGATCAGGGAAACAACCAATAAACAGCTGGCCAGCAGCCCGTACCTCAGCGGCCCGTGGGCTAAAGGCCCATAAACCAAGGGCACATTGGTAAGGGGCAGGGCCAGGGGCCCGTAGGCCACGGGCCCGTATGCAAGAGGGACCCTTAGGGCAGGGTCCGTAAGCCCGCAGGCCAAAGGGAGGCCAGGGGCCCGGAATCCAGGAAGCCGTTGGCTAAGGGTCTTTGGCTAAGGGGCCTGTAAGCTAAGGGGCTGTTTGTCAGGGGCACGCGATCCAGGACCAGGGGCCGCGATACACGCACAGGGGCCACCGATGGGCCAGAGATCACACAGGGCCATCGGTGGCCTCTGTGCGTGTGCCACTCAAGCAGTGGCCCGTAAGCCAGGGCGACGTTTGCCAAAGGGGCTGGCAGGATGACGACTCGAAAGCGAAGAAACCCGTTGGTTGAGGACCGAGGCTAAGGTCCGTAGGCCAGGTGCTCGCATGCGTGAGGAACCAACAGGCTCCTACGGACCTTTGCAAGTCAGGTTCGCAAGTGAGGGGCTGTAACCCAGGGGACCACATACCAGAGGGGCCTGTGGGCCCGCGGTCCGCAAGCCAGGTGGCTGCTGGTTAGGGGCCTGCAATCCACAGCCAGGGGACCTTGGTCGGGACCCGGCTAGGGACACATGGGCCAGGACTCGCAAGTTAAGCAGGGCCCCGGCGGCCAGGGGCCCATAGGCAATGGGCCGGAAGTGCTCAATGGTTGGACCCGTGGCTTACGACCAGGAGGCTAGGATCTTGTCGCTAGCAGGGTCCCGTGCGTCAGGGAACATTAACGTCAACGTCAGCTCGTGGACCAGGCTGTCCGTTGGGCAGGAGCCTGTCGTGGACTACGGGCCCGTAGGTCATGGCCAACAGGCCAGACGCTTTTTCCAAGTTGGGAAGAGGCCCGTAAGACAAATCAAAATTTGGTCCGGGGCCCGTTGGTTAGAGTCCAGCAAACCCGTAGGCATAGCCTACTTGTCAGGGCCTCGTGGCAGGGGTCTGTAAGCCACGGTCCAGCCGCGGCCCGACGCCCGTGGACCAGCGGTCCTGAGGTGCGCGGCGGCCTTCCTCACTCCATCGATTGTTCCCTCCCGTATCTATCGCCTTGCTTTTTACATTATCCATTTCTGAAACTTTTCCAGGCTTTTCAGATATCCTAGGCGCTCGGACCACCAACACAGATTTTCATCTTCGTTGTTTTCTGGGCGGGAGGGGGACGTGAAACAAACAGTGACTGAAATCCGAGGAACTCGGATGGATGGGGGGTCAGCTCTCATACCCCTGACCCCTAAAAATTCCTGTGTGCGTCCAAGAACACGGATCAGAAGCCTGCTAGCCATGACTGAAGAACCCGAGGGGCTTTGAATGAGCGGATCTAGATCTAGATCTAGACCCCCCCCAATATTCTGACATTTCAAACCTGGACCTGTGGCAATATCTGAAACATAAACGGGTTAAAATCCTACTCAGGCCTCCCAATAATTTCAGAAATACCCTGGCATGCAACCACCCTCTTGCAAAAGGTGCAAACCATGCGGCAGGTCGCTTCGGGAGGGTTGTCTTATCCTATCGCCTGTCTCACCTCCAACACCACGTTGGAGACCTGCGCGCCGCAAATGCAAATCCAGCGATTGACAGGATTTGATCGCAAATCCCGTCTTCATAACATTCCAATAAAATGCCACATTCTATCAAGACATTATGATCAATTATCTAGCAACCAGTTTACTTAAAAATGACATTTGCTCCCAAAATGTGTCGTGTAAAATAGTGTCGTTCGTGGAAATGAAAAAGATATTACAGTTTTGTGAGCAATATTTCTGTCACCGAAGTAGCTACGGCTCCGACACTAGTACCGCAAATGGTACACCATGCATGTGTCCTCTTTCAGCCAGGTGACACACGGAACAGGACATAGTATCGTTTGCGCGCAAACGAGGCACTAAGATCAGATGACTACAATTTAACGATTTGTTTTACGAAACAAGGTAAAATCGGGGTAAGGAAAAATAAGACACGCATTTACTGCGGACGCGCTCAATGAAGTTATCACGTTTTCAATGCTGGCGACCTTTACCCGAACTCCTAAGAAAGCTCCAAGTTACTGCCGTTTTACGGGTTCGACCTACGGTTTAAACCAGGACAAGATACGATACCCTTCTCAGTGTGCATCAGACCAAATCTACGTCTTCAATGCATTTCAATGCTATACTTCGCGCATGAACGAAAAATATGCCAAAAGAAATAACACCAATCATACCAAGAGAAAATACCTTAGACCATAACCGTCCGAATACTGTAAAACGTACACGGCGAGGTAAGTCCCATGAAGTAATAGTTTACAGTAATTTTGCATAGTACTAGGCCCACAGTCTTGCCTTTACTTATTCGAAAAATGCCTGTTTTCGTCGGTTCAGTGCCTTTTTTAAATGTTGATGCAACGATCGTCCGTAGTTTCCTCCATATCGGCTTAGGGGAAAGACTTTGCTGCAAAAATCTTTGTCAGCGTTGCCGCATTGGAAATGTGAATATCTGGCAGTCTGAATTATTGTCTACGACCATTTACGATTGGTGGATACCGTTCCCCACAATAACATCAATAAAACCGCACAAGAAACGAGAGAGGATTTGGGTAGCAGGTCGACGTCGTAACAAGGCATCTCCAGAAATGCACGCAGCTTAAATTCCCAGACGGACATTCAGAGTGCCATACTACGCAATGGTCACCAAGACTCGTAAGGCATGCATGGCAAGAATCGTGACGTCGTGAGAAATATTGGAGTCACCCAGGGCTTTGCACACTGTTTATTGGTGAATTACTGGCAATCTACGAAAAGTTTTCAGATTCCCGTGCAGGAATTACGGACATTTTCATCTCATGTGTACGAGCAGCCTCGATACTTTTCTGTGGATACCGGACTAACTTGCTGACCAAGGAACATCAGTCACTCAATCCACCAATCAAGCAAACAAACGGAAGTTTGGTTTTCATCGATCTTTACTGCGTTCGCTCGCTTGCATCATTTAGATCCATCTCTGTCTTAACATAGTATGTTCGACAGAACTGAACGGAACGGATTTCAGCCATCTGACATACATCTATATCAACAACATATTTAACACTTACATTCCGCAAAATGCTATCAACATCTGCCGACCTGCGGCAGTGAAGCCATAACTGCACACAGAGGAGAAAATTTTCGTGAAACATGAATCCTTACCAACGCACAGGACAATCCGTGTTGCACTGTTCACGACGTTTACTGATTAGTTTAGGAAATTACTCATATTCCCTGTCTCCAAAAGGATCTTCATAGATGTCTTTGGATTACTTTTCTAGCAATGTCGCTTCACCGCTGCGGGCTTCCTTTACATGAGATTTATCAGCAACAGAGCAAAAGCAAACGGGACCAGATCTATTTTTTGACAATATCTTCCCACAGTACACCACGGAGCTTATGTTAAAATTATTCTAAGTTTGTCGTCAAGCAGTTGGGGCCCATGGCCTTTCTGTCCTACGGACTGTTAATGTTTTGTTCGTAGCTCCTCCCTGTCTCTACATTTCCAGTAGCCTTATCGCCCCTCTTTTGCGCACCCCTATACCGCGCGAACGACTGGGAACCAAGAAAAAGCACCACTTCGCCACTGGCGTGGGCTCCGTGAGCGTCAGCGGCTATTTTTGACTAATTTTTCGAAATAGAGTGGCAGTCAAGGAAGATGGAAGACAGCAAAGGTATAAAACAGTGGGTCGCTGTCAGTTGTCATGCAGAATCCTATCAACGCTATCCTCCAGAATGACTCAAATCACAGCATATCACGTGCCACATGCATAACGGGACGCGCTGATTCATGGCATTAAACGAAGTACGTGATGATTAGCCAACCAGCCTATGATTGCTTAGCTTAACTTCCATGGTGACTGCTGGGACTCCCGGGACGGACACCCTGCAACCACCCCCTCCCTGCATCAGCGCTGGACAGTGTACACAAACGGTCCACTGGCAGAGGCTCCAGGAAATTAATGACATTGCTAAATACGTTGCCAGACCCATTATTCCCAAGCACTAATACATGACGTTACAGTACCGGATTAACCAGCCCACGACTGTGGGTCGGCGGCGATCACGCCCGACTAGGGGGTTAACCGCCCCCCTGTAACTCACGAACGATTGGTCGCATGATAAAAATTAGCACACCGTTGGAAAGCTTGTGACGAGTAGAGCTCGAAACTGGTCTCATTTTTAGTTTCAGATGATTGTAAGTAATTTACGCCCTATATATTTTTTCTGATACCCCACTGCATGACACCGAGAAACGGCCTGAATCTCAACGGCTGTGACTAATAACAATTAGGTAAAGGCACCTACGCAGAAGTAAACGTCCGCAGATGCCGATACACGTCTTATGTCTCAGATTCCTGCAATATATACGCCGAAACGTTGAGTTAAAGACACGGCAATTTTCACACCGATTGTCGGCGGGTGCCGCAGCCGTACGCAACAAGAAATTAACGGGAACTCATTTTAGCCTTCCTTTATTTTTGCGACACAAGCCTATCCATGTCAATTTTATCGATCTTAGTGGTTCTTGTGATGGTTTAACATACTTCAATTTAGGAAACATTCATTAGTTACCAATCTACATAAATGGCGGAGCTTTATTCGCGAGAGCTTGTTTGTTCCCAAAATATGCAATTTTTTTACAACTTTTCGAGGTTCTTGGTATTACTTACGTCTGTGTCTACCAGTTTTGCCATTTTCTACCCATTCTGAGTAATTCATCGATGAGTTTGACGGTGGTACATTTTGACTCACAACAGTTATTCGTGACCTGACCTCAGGTCAACGGCTGGAAGTCAATGATGGTTTGCCCACTGACGGCAACTAGATGACTGCTTCACTCCACACTAAAAACGTTATGAAGGATTCCACCAATTTCCGAAAAAAACAACGACATGTCTTAAAAATGGGTTTGACCTTAGGTCAATGACCCAGAAAATTCTGAAAAATCTGAGATCGCAGATCTGTTGCATCTATCAAGACCTGAAATATTATTGTGATGTCTTGTTTTGCGAAAACGCTATAGGGCGCTAAACCTTTTTGGACATAGGTCCGTTCGACCTGACCTAGGTCAGACACCTGACTTGATCTGACGTCAAAACTTTGACACAAGGTGTAGAAATGGTGAAGCAAAAGGTAAACGAAGTTTCGTGGCGCTGTGCTTGATCGTTCTCTCGCAATCCTAGAAAAACCTCAGGGGGGCGGTCACCCGTCCCCCCCAGTCGGGCGCGGGTTAAGGTGGTTCAGTGACAACAGCACAAGCATAGGTGTCTGCATCCATGAGAGGTCCATTTCGCCGCTCGAGATCCTTCGCGCAGCTCGAGTTGAAAACATCCTACGGAAAACATCATACAATGATACGCTGAAACAAAAATTGAACGGTCAAAGAAAGAAAAGAAAGAAAGAAACTATAAAAACTCTCATCTTTCAACGCCAGCTATGGAAAGCTCGCTGGTAGGAGGTGGGCATATTAAGCTGGTGCAACCCCTGAAATCGTACAAACATCGGAATTATACCGAAATCTCGACACAAGGATGACCCCAATTCTTTTTTTCCGCCTGACGTATGACAATCATCTGCAGGAGGAATCATACATTGACATGACCTCGTTTCTTCCCCTATAGGATTGGATCTATGTCCAAGTTGGTGAGGACAGCCAAGCATCTTGAGATACAAGGCCCAATGAATGGCCTTCCCATATTTGAGTCTAAACGAGCAATGATTTCCTACAGGTCGCGTTCAGGGAGGCTTGCTCACCGCTCTTCATTGCGCTTCTGGCTACTGCAGGGCATCTCATCACTTTTAACAGGCGCGCAAACTCACCGACCACATTACAGACCACGTACAAGCGTCGTTCACGGGCCCCAGATGACAGATGACCGGCCGTCGCGTCAAAGAGACCCCCGCCTCCTACCGCTCCCCGCCGGCCCGATATTCCCCGCGGCAAAACCTCGGACGTCGCCCGGCGGGCGGCCGGCGCGCATGCGCGGCCAGACCATCGACCCCGGACGGCAAAATCCGATATCGGCGCCCGTTCAGCCGGCGGCGGAACGGGCGCGGCGGCCCGTCAGGCAGCGCCGGCGGCGCCACGGCCGGCGGCAGGGGCCAGCCGCCGTCGCCTCCGCCGACACGCCAAGGCCGCGGCAGCCAGTGAGGATTCAGATTATGAAGGGGACGCGCGCGATTCTCTCTGGCAGTGTCAAGCGACTGAAGAGACATCAGCCCCAGGGACGTTCAAGCCGAGAGAGTGCGAGGACATCCCGCCCGTTCGTCAGCACTCATGAGAGCTACGATCGGCGCCCTGTCGATACGCCCAGAGGCGGTCCAGCAAGGCGTGGCCACCCGCCGCCCGCAGATCTTCCTCACAGTCCCGCACACGCCAGCCGGGTGGCCGGACGACGGGCCCGCACCGGACGAGACCGCAGCCGCCTGGCGCCCTTGCCCGCCGGCCGGCCGGCCGGCGGCCGAGCCCGCGCGGCAGCGGCGGCGGCAGCGGCGGAGGCGACACGCCCAGGGCGCCGGGCGCTGCCGAGCCGGCTACTCACCGTCGCCGAGCGCTGTCTTCGCTCTCCGACTACGTTCACACCAGCGGCGGCCGCCACATCCGAGCCCAGAGGCCGTTAGCCGCGTCCGGTCTCCGAATTCTCGCAGCATCATCGCCACCACCACGCGACCAGCGCCGCGCGCTGCGCTCCGCACATAACGCGCCGACGGCGGCCGCCGACCGGGGACGGCAGGGGGCGGGGCCAGTGCGCCGCCCGCCCGCCCATTGGCTGCCGCGACAGCCATGAAGGCCGACCGCCAATCGGAAGCGACGCCCATCCATTCTTGTCGGCGGCGCCAAGGTTACTACTACACAGCGCCGCCGCCGCGTAAAAATTCCTGGTTTCAGCGCAACGCGATTCGTTTCCTTCGCGGTCCTCGCAATCAGGCGTCATTTGAAACTCGACCGCGCACCCGGCCGGCGGCGGCGGCGGCGACGGCGGCGCGGGCCGGGCGGCGCTGCGCGCCACGCCACCGCCGTCCCAATCAATACGCGTAGTACGGCGGCTACTACGCCGCGGACCACTCGACGGACTGCCGGTGATCGCGTCCGCGTCAGTCGCCGCCACCAGCGGAACGTTGCTGCCTGACGGCCACGGGCCAGCCGTCGAGCGTCATGCGTGCCGGCCTGCGACGCTGCGTGCCCGCCGCTCAGGCCGCGGCGGGGCGGCCGTGTGGCAGGCGCAGGTGGCGTCCGACCCCGACCCCAGATCCCGGCCGCCGTCGGCCGGACGACGGCAGCCGGAACCGCTTGGCTCCTCTCGGGAGGACTGCGCGACCCACACCACTCGGTCGAGTGGGAGAAGTCGAGACCGGTCCGGCGCTCCGCTGAAGGTGGAGAATGTTCAAAGGCACCATACAGTCTCCGAGAGGCACCAAAATTTCCTGCGCTGGGATGATAGCAGCCTGAATGGACGATAAAATTCAATGAGAATTTAGAAACGGGAATACTACAGTAACGAAAAGCACCCTGAAAACAAATGTGGTGCCATTTTTGACATCTCGAATGGCATGGAAGCGCGAATGGGCGTTTGAGCGGTCGCCAAGGACTAACATTCCACGAAGGGACAACCTTACATCACCAACAGGGCTAGGTCCACAGAGGCGCCATCTTATCATACCCCGGGCACTTCCGTCAGGCCAAGGTGCGATACACGAGTACGGGATTGAATCGGTCATCGAACAGACAGAGGGTTGACGCACTGTAACCCGGGGTTGCAATGCCGCATCAGTGAAGCGGCGCGCACCAAATGCCAGGCATGAGGCCACAGGCACGTCACCGCTCCATCCACTGTCAGCTACATCCTACCTCCCGTATCAACAGGGCGCTGCATAGTGCCAAAGAACACTGCAGTCAAGAGGTTGCGGCATACAAAAAAGACATATAATATATATACATATACATATATATGTTTCATTAAAAAACAACCGCACGTTCCGCATTTGCAGTGGTATTTACTTCACAGTTACTTGGCGCAGGGCGTTACCCTTTTTTTAATGTTTTTTTTCTATTAACTTATTTCCCTACTGAGGGCACATATTGCATGTAAACGTGGTGCACAGAGAATAATTTCAAATGGTTACTTGTGCCATTCTGAGTGGTTACTTCGCTACTCTGAATATGAGATGAGTGTCTCGAAACGGTAGTATGTAAATAAAGGAATAATTTTGTACATCTGATATGCAGCCTAGACGAACGTTGTATCAAGAAGCTAACAAACGCAGAACATGCGGTTCTCTTTAATGAAATACGTACCAAAGAAAACATACTGCCACATTATGCAAATGAATTTTATACATTGTACACGGGTACAGTTTCAATTGCCACTTTGTGGCGACGTTGGGGCAGCTGGAGGGGGGGTTATATTGTTGTGTTTTGCTAAAAAATTCATGGTTAATCGTACTTTTTTAGTGAAAGGATGCCCAGGGAAAAACGGCATTGAGTTTTACAGATTAGTTTCATGCCAGAAGGCATAGACGTACGTATCAAACCATGGCGCAGCTTGGGGTCAATGGGAGAGCACGCCTGAACATTGCATACCATGGTGTCTTTTGCAAAGACATCGTATCTAAAGGAATCTAACGTGAATCAAGGTGACACACATAATTTTCATATGATTAAAGTACATGAAAATCGGTGGTTTCGACAGCCCGAAAACGGGGCTGCAATACGTAGAGCCTGCACTACAATAACCGCGCATATTTTTTGAATCACATATAGCCCTTGAGATCTGACGACTTTGCTTGCTGTAAACAAATCTCTCGTTCGCGAAACTTGGCACAGCCGACCCATTGCAGTTTCGCAAAAGGTTCGTGCCAATGATAATGGGCTTCGTCAACTGTGTGCCTAGTTCTGCTCCTCTAAATCTACGCCTGTCGTATGACTTCACTTCCAAATGAAAACGAACAGCAGCCACAAAACACAAAAGTGAATTCACAAAAGTGTGCCTACATACAGATGTCTACATATGTCCCCGTTCTCGATGCATTCATTTCTGAATGCTGTAAAAGCTGTAGACATTTGCCAGAAAAATGAGTGTTGAAAACAGTCAGCAAGATTTTTCGGACCAAATGAATCTACTGATGAAAAGTCTGCCGACGTGGAATATTTCCTTTACGGGATATTGTCTTTCTGCCTGGAACAGAACTTTCAACGGAAACCATACTTATGTACAACCCCCCCTACACACACACCCTACGCGCGCGCATACACACACACGTACACAGAATGTCTTCGAAAACTGGACATTTCGGCTTGATATTTAATCAAAAGTTTTCGAGATCTACACATTTCTCACGACATAAGATTCTCGTGGTTTGATATTCCAAATTATCTGTATTCTCTTTTATGTTTCAAGAGGCAAGCTTGCAGACAGACTTGTGCTCTGATTCAGAGTTATCCCCCTTTGCCATGTCAACCGCCGTTTGACCTTTCTTCACGTCAGCCCGTCAACAACGATGGATACAATGAGAAACGGTTATGCCACCAAAGTTCTTTCATGTGCTGTTCAAGCGGCCGATTTCGAGAACACTGTTAAACGGCTAATAAAATGCATGGTAAATGTCATTAAGAATACCATCGAAAACGGCTGCTCGAACGGTACATGAGAGGACTTGCATAGGCATTAACTTCCCTCTCTGTATCCGCCTTCGCTGGAAGGAATGATCTACAGAAGGGTCGGGCGACGAGTGGCGTGATGAAAGGGGATAATTCGGAATCAGAGCACAAGTCTACTTGCAGACTGGAACAGACAGACAACGCAGTCGCATAGCGCAGCACACAAAAATTGCGTTCGAAAAAAGCGGAACTGATAAACACATCTATGAGACACCATTTCTCTCCAGCATCTGCCAGCGCAAGAAACCAAACGAAGACGCGAACGGGACATCAGAAGCGCCAGCGAGAAAAACAACTTAGAATGGGGCTCTCTCTCTAAAACTGTATGCAAGCCTTTAAGAAGCGCAATCCAAATGTGCGTATTCCTACCTTTGCATACGTTAAATACACCATTCCGCAGAATTATGACACGCGCACCGGTGGTGGTGGTGTTGGTAAAGGATGGAACCTGCCCATCTCTCATGCTTTTTTGCCTATAATTTAGCCACAACAGAGGTATAATGCTGAATTTTTGTCTAACTTCTGCTGAAACCCTAGAACACCTTTTACATTTTCGAATTTCAGGATCGGTCCGTAACTTTTTGTACTACAGTCCGGCGAATTCGCGAGGCCGGTCTTTCGCGACCGATCCATCCGGTCGGCGGCGGACGGCCGCATGCCTGTCAGGAGGTACGAAAAACACCTGCGTGATACATTCACAATCCAAAGGCACAGGTAGACTGGGTCAGGTCGGTTAGAAGTTAACTAGAACAAAGTGATGAGCATAACGTATTCTGCAGATAACGTTTTTCCTGCAGATGTTTTCACTCCATATCAACTAAACTTTATTAGGAGTTAGCCCACACGAGTGTGTACTAATCCCGAAGCACAAGTGACCTAAATGAGGTCAATCGAGGTCGGCCGGGCTCATATATTGAAAATGCAGTATTCTGTGACAGAAACATGTGGAAACTTGGCGTAGGTCAGCTAGGTCAGGTCAACTAAGATTATCCAAGTCCACGAAGTGAAAAGGCAACATTTTTTCCAGACCCTCCAAATTATAAACGATCGTCACGTTTTGTGAAGATGCATTTTACTGACTACAACTAACCTCGGGTGACCCCCGATGGCCTTAGTACAACGCCTGAATTCCTGATATGCAAGGGTATCCTACCTAGTAACAGTCCACTACATTGCGTCGGGCTCCATTTTAACAGAACGAAGCATGTTCAAACACTGACCTCGGTTCACCTCGACTGACCGTGCCTCGGTCAACCTCGCTTTGCGGTAGGCAAGTTCATCGTACGGAACAAGTTTTCACAGCATTTGGTTGTAATCGGTCACGAGACCTGGAGAAAGAAAAGGTTTATTGCTACTTATTCAACGTTAAACCTCGACAGAATTGACCTCGGTCATTCCGTATCCGCGAGTTTATGAGATCATCATCACCCAGACTTCCCCTTAACAATTTTGTTGGAATCGGTCGACTTGACCAAAAGATAGACTGGGAGGAAGAAATATACCCCACCAATGCGCGTGACTGTCAGACGTTCACCACGACCAGTTAGCATGATAAACCCCCATGCCCTCTACGCTTTCCGTTGAAAATGCCGAACTTGCATCCATATGCACGCTAATGCTCACCAACGTACGTCAGCTCCAATTCTGTTTCAAACATAATTGTTCTTATGTAGCATACAAGCTCAGCCCCACCCCCACCCCCCGCAAAACGCGGTACAGACAGTGCGACAACTTCAAGAAACGCCCAGTCATGGTCTGATGACAGACCCAAACAAGACATCCAAGTCTGGTAAAAGGGGAAACAAGGACAAGAACGGACCCAGTCGCAGCTCGTATTTCGGTTAATTGTAAAAGTTCAGCGCATGGTTCGACATACAATGTTGCTTATGCAATGAGGCGTGAACAACTATCACGTGCATTGCTAGACTTATACTCGATTTCATCGGAATCCGAGCCGACAACCGGAATCGATTATGTTCCGGCCAGAGTCAGAACTGGACCTGATTCCACTGCTAAGTGCCGGAATCAGGAGTCGGAGTTGAATAACATTATAGTCTACAGAATCAGAACTGGAATCGATTCGAGGTCAAAGCCGGTGAGTGGCAAAGCCTGATTCCAAAGTTGCAATCTATTAAGCATGAGGGTGGCTGATGACTTTTTTATAAAAAAAATGGCATGAACACTCCTTCACAATCGACATGGTATCTACAGATACGGCATTTAAATACACCCGGATGTCTTTACATGGAAATGAATCTGATAACAGCCTATGAAGTGTGCTGTGACATTGATTTTTTACTTTTTGACTTCTTTATATTTACTGATGGCGCCAATTAAACCCAGCCAAGTACTCCCTGCACATGAAACATTCGTATGTATTTTGCACAAGTATATTGACATTTATATCTAGATCGGTATTTCACCTGTTGATAAAAATATATTTATCATGAAAGTTTATCTGTTGATAACATGACAGTGCATTACCAATTTTTGTGGTGCAATTTGTGTACAAGCATTAAGCATTTTTGGAAATATCTTGAAGGAATGGATTTCAGGATTCTACCATTCCATTTCGAGTCGGAATCGGAGTTCAATAAATTTTGGAAAACCGCCGTGAGTCAGTATCAGATTTAACCCGTCCCCGACTGGGGGGGGCAGTTGACTGCCCCCCCTGAGGTTTTTCTGGGATTGCGAGAGAACGAACAAACACAGAGTCACGAAACTTTGTGTACCTTTTGCTCCATCAATTTTACGTCTCGTGTCAAAATTTTGACCTCAGGTCACGTCAGGTGCCTGACCTAGGTCACGTCAAACAGACCTATGTCAAAAAGAGTTTAGCGCCCTCTAACTTTTTCGCAAAACAAGATATCTCAATAATACTCTGAGAGATTAGTGATCGTGATAAATGCAACAAATCTGCTATCTCAGATTTTTTGGAATTTTCCGGGTCATTGACCTAAGGTCAAGCCCATTTTTAAGACATATCGCCGTTTTTTTCGGAAATTGACAGAATATTCCATAACATTTTTAGTGTGGAGTGAAGCAAACATCTGGTTACCGTCATTGGGCAAAGTATCAGTGACTTCCAGCCATTGACCTGAGGTCAGATCACGAATAACTGTAGTGGGCCGAAATGTACCACCGTCAAAATCGACGATGAATTACTCAGAATGGGTAGAAAATGGTAGAACTAGCTTGCACAGACGTAATTAATACCAGGAACCTCAAAAAGTTTGAAAAAGTAGCATATTTTGGAAATAAACAGGCTCTCGCGAATAAAGCTCCGCCAACTTTGTACATTGGCAATTAATCAATTTTCCCAAAATTTAAGCATGAGAAACCATCACAAGAACCACAAAGATCAATAAAATTGACGCAGATTGTCTTTTTTCGCGAAAATAAAGCAACGCCAAAATTAGTTCCCGTCAATTTGGTACCGCATACGGTCGCGGCGCACACTGACGGCTGACAGGAGAATTATGGTGTCTTTAACTCAACGTTTCGGCGTATATATTGAAGAAATCTGGGGAAATTAGACGTGTATCGGCATCCACGGACATTTACTTGTGGGCTGGTGCCTTTACCTATGCGTTATTAGTCACAGCCCTTGGGATTCAGGCCATTTCTCGGTGTCATGCAGTCGGCTATGAGAAAACATATATAGGGCGTAAATTGGCTTAAATATTATCTAAAACTAAAAATGAGACCAGTTTCGAGCTCTACTCGTCACAGGCTTTCCAACGGTATGTTTACTTTTATCGTGCGATGAACCGTTCGCGAGTTAGAGGGGGGGGCAGTCAACTGCCCCCCCCCCAGTCGCCGATGTTCGGGACGGACCGACGGTCGTGCGCGGGTTAATTCTGAAAGCCATGAGTAGGAATCGAAATCGATTCTCCCAAAGCTGAATCTATCCAAGTCTACTGGACCCCAAAATGAAACATTAGGAACCTCGGGCTTAAGCATGAATTCTAAAACTCCTGGCACGTTCTATGCCATGCTATGTTCTTCTGCGCCATTCCTGCGTTTGCGGCTGGCCAGACGATACTGCGTCTTCATGACGGGCTCAGCTAACCCGGTCCGGCTACATCGAAATGCTTGCACATCCTACCATTCGCCACTCCCAATGATCTCTGAAGACCCGTACGCAGCTATGGCGTATATAGAAGTATGTGGGATTGTTGCAGTTAAGACATCTGTCCCCGAACGCTCCTCAAACCAAGCACAGTTATAACGCCATGCAAGATTCAAGCCAACAGTCCCCACATATTCTTGCAACACGCATTTCGAATACACAAAGATCGCGTGGACACGTTGTACTACGATGGACGCGGGGCGCCAGAAATACTCACATCTGTCACACCGCGTAGTCGCCGGTCCAGGTGCGCAGAAGACTTGAGGCAGAGCGACGGCACAGGAACAAATCGGTGCTGCACAGCGGCAGCGACATTTCACACACCACCAGCTGGCGCCCGCCACGCATGACAGCCATCCTGTGTAACCAGACTTCAGCGTTGCCGCCGACGTCAAGGGCTGAGGCGAGGTCAGGTCACACACTCAGGTCACACTCCGTCGCGGCGCGGCGACGGTGCTGGCCGGCGGCCCCACTGCCGCTTGTCTGCCCGGCAACCGTCCGGAGGCCCGTCTCCGCGCAACGTGCTTCACGCAACGCCGCCACGGCGCAAGTCAGAGAAAGCCGGCCGCAGTGCGTGAGCGAGCGGCCGGGGAACGGCAAGTGCGCAGTACGCACAGCAGGGGCGCGCCCAGGTACACACACAGGTCGAACGGGCCCGGTCCGCTTCCACGCCGTGACGACTTCACCAGGTTCTGACAGACGCGACGAGACGTCGCTCTAGCCGGAAAGACCACGGTGCTCAGGTGCACTGCCCGTGGTGCCACGCCTGGCCTCGCTTCTCGCGGAGAGGGAGGGTGGCCGAAAGAACGAGACGAAACGTCAACAGGAGGAGTCGGCCGCGCAGCTCCCGGCAGTGACGCGTCGGCCATCGATCGGGACGAGACGCCATGCAGACCTGGGGGGGGGGGGGCGGAGCTGTCGCCGCGCGCTAGTGTACTGCCCCACTTCGACAGACCGACCAGCAGTCAGAACCCAGACATCCATCGTAGCCATACGGCTCCCTGCTCCCTTCCAATGTCAGAAATGCAAATGCGAGCCCAGGCGAGGATGAAGCGGGTCGAAAATGCTGGAGGGAAGACGCGGGGGGGTGGGTATGAGGGACTTTCCTTCTTCGTATGGTAACGTTTTGTGCAAACCTATAAAGTCAATATGTCTTGTCGAAGCACAAGGTCTCCCAAGACGGGGTCTCCGGACCCCGTGTCCCGCAAGTCCGCATCACGGCTACGGATCCGGCTTAGGACACTCAACAGCTGCAGATTCATGACAAAAGCGTAACCACGATGTATTCTCTCGACGAAAGGATTCTCTCGCTTAGGGTCCTCATTTCTCCTTGAGCCTTCACTTAGGCCCGTTGCTTCGTGGAATGACAAACGATGGGCCCTCCTGGCTCGGAATGCGACCCCCGGGCATGAGAGGAGATCCCCGCGCTCATGGCATTTCATGGAATAAATTAGCTCAAACTGATATTGGTATTTCTCACAGAAAATCCGGTTTAGTTTTTGGGATCTGTGATCTTCGGAAAACGCCAAATGCAAATCTTAAGTTCCATTTATGTGCTTAGTTATTTTGCCATTAAGCCATGCTTCGGAACAAGCCAACTCATCACACGTCGTGTCAAAGTTAAAAGGTGGACGGTTAAAGGCCATTAAATCCTCCTATCAGCAGACTTGTGCTCTGATTCCGAGTTATCCCCTTCACCACGTCATCCGTCGTTTACCTTTTTGCAGGTCAGGCCATCTAACAAGGACGGATGTAGAAAGGAAAGGTTACACGAACAGAGTTCTCCCATGCGCTGCTCAAGTGACCGTTCTGCGAAAAGTACAAACGGCCAATAAAATGTCTGCTAAATGCTGTTGAGAATGTCAACGAAGATGACTGCTTAACGTGCAGTAAATGCGAGAACTTACATAACATTAATTTCCCTTCCTGTATCCACCCACGCTGAAGGGGCTGGCCTGCCGGAGGGTCGGGTGACAAGTGGCGTGGTGAAGAGAGATAACTCGGTATCAGAGCTCAAGTCTGCCTACCAGACATAAACACACACGTACACCCTGCACACGTGCTCAGCAACTAAAAATGCCCTCCAACGGCACACTTGAAAATGGACGTACAGGCATCTCTAGCCTCACCTGGGAGTCGATTAAATATTTCCTCAATTAAGTATACACACGTAAATAAAGAGGCATATCAACAAACGCACACACGTTAAAAATAAACATAAAACAACGTTAAATTATCAGCCTTGAAGCGGCTTCCGCATGGGCGCAAAATGATCTCAGTAGTCGGTGACCCCATCAACACCAATAAACAACGAGAAGCGGCCTCCGCAAGGGCTGCGGGATGTCCTTCACAGTTGGGGAGCGCGGTTGGGCCGGGGAGCAAAAAAGCATTTGCGCCAATTATTTCCAGTCAATACCTATAGGGTCAGTGCTAGTGTTGTTAGTTCCTGAAAAAATCAAACCAGTCTCCGACCAAGTTTCGAGGAGGCAGCCAAGCGAGTATCCAAGACTGTCCAAGATCCAAGCCTGACCAAGAAAATTCCGGTTTGAGAGAAATAAAGTCTGCTTCCAGTTTACACAGTTGCTACAGCCAGGACTACATGTATTGCTCATTATAAATTTGAGCTACAATCATGACTGCAGGAAGCAGGAGGGATGAAATGAACATGTCTTCAATTTTTTTAGGCCTGTAGCACTGTTCGTAAAGCGGAATAAATGAGTGCTTTCACGATATTCCATAAATAAATGCCTCCCCTACTTCTCCTCCACTCTCTGCACTTTTTCGCTTTCGCTTACATATAAAATAGCCTACAATTAGACAATCAGGTGCGGTCGTTTCTAAAACCAAAATGGTTAATTGTTTTTTTTTTACATGTGTGCTGGATCCTGCGTAGTCTTTCCAATATTAAGTTTGTGTGGAATACTATCCAAAAAATGGCCACTGCTAGGAATATTTTCACAATCTGGCTCTTTAGGGTAACGGGCAGCTATATGACAACAAATGTGGAACATCTTCCTGGACTATCAAGCAAAAAAGAACTGGTAGCATTAAAATGGAAGTCTTTGTAGCGTATTATGACAAATGACACATATGGCTGGGAACCTAGCCATTTTATATAAATAAACAAGGTAGGTTAAATGGTGGGAGGAAAGTAGAGCACAACAATAAGCAGACATATTTGCTGAAATGCAGTTACGTTACGAGGCAA
The DNA here is from genome assembly GCA_030062745.1 of Capitulum mitella. NCBI lineage: Eukaryota > Metazoa > Arthropoda > Thecostraca > Pollicipedomorpha > Pollicipedidae > Capitulum > Capitulum mitella. The sequence goes on along the minus strand of CP099850.1, from coordinate 13,325,725 downwards.
TGCGGTGGGGAGAAGGTGTGCTTGAACCATGTGGCACATCATGAATGCCAGTTTGGAGTTTGCATGTGCTGTGAAATGACTCTGGATCATCTGCAAATTATTGGACCTGTTTCTGGCTTGCAGTGCTATGAGATAGCTGTGGGTCTTCCATAAGGGTGATGTTGTAACCATATTTCTTAGGTGCATGGGCAGCCCCAGTCATCTCAAAACTGATCTTTGTGTCTGTGGGTAATGCATGAGAAAATGAACCTAAAACCTGGTTGAGGACTCTCAGCAATTTCATAAAACTGCATTCATAATGTGTGGAACTGAATAGAGGATGCAAGGTGCAGAATCCTAGACAACCATGGTGATGAGTAACTATGAAAATGGTAATTTTGTGCCATGCTTGGAGTTGAGTTTAAAACTTGAATTTTAAGCTTGGGTTTTAAACTAGAATTTTAAGGAACATTTGGTTTTGTCGCATTTCTTTGGCAGTTGTCTTGCAATATGCTGTCTAATTTTTTTAGAAATAAGTACTATGTCCAACCGATTTCCGATTCGGTAACCGGAAAATCTCGAAAAAGGCGAAATTCGGATTCCGATAATCAACCCTAGTCAGTTCTGAGTTTCGAACAGTTGGGAGGTAGTCACCCTCTGCCCCACGCTTCCGCGTTCTTAGTCTCCGCCGCTCCAACACACAAATAATTTTTAGCCTAGGCAGCCTCCGGAACTCTTATCTTACTCCTGACCTCTGGCGGACATCCATGTTCTGAGAGGTCCTGCCATCACCCGACTTCCACCCAAAACCAAATCCCCGCCGCGCCTCTGTCACAAGCAGACCCGGAACGTGACTGTGACGTGTGGTTCATTCGATTTTGACAAAGGACGGCATGTCGCAGGCCGATCGGTTTTGCCGACGTCGTGAGGACTGCTGCTGAATACCACGTCTACAAACAACGATGCGGCTACCTGGACAACCTTATTAGAGGAGAGTTCGGGTCATTCGTAAATGGAGAAAAGTAAACAGCACTTCCACGATCATTTCTAGAGATCAGGTATTTTATCAAATATCTTAATATCTAAAATACTAAGAAATCAAATGTGTTCTTGTCTTCTGGGAAGTCTATGTTCCCGGATCTCATTTTGAAATTCCTGTATTACGCTCAAACAAAAGATGGGCACTAACCGGAAGACTGACGGAAGATGCTCATGATTCTGACAATTAGGACATACATGTTCTCATCCTGAAACGGCCCATATCCTAGCCAAGAAAAAACATGCATGAGGAAACCAGGCGACTTCTTATTAATTACACACGTAAGATAAAGATTAAATACCGAAGAACAATAGCGGGGAAAAGGGAGGGACACATTCCCTGTTACTTTTCTGTTCTTTCATTATAAAAAAGTGCATTATACAACACGCTTTAGGACAAAGATGGCCGGGCAGGCAAATATGGATGCTGATAGTACCGGTATAGCAACTTCAAGGCGTGTGTGTAGGGTGGGAGGTCTGGAGGTGGACAAATTCAAGCCGTACGTAGCGTAAATAACGTGTTAAGACGTAAAAAAAAGGAAGAAGAAAGCGCGTTGTGAAACAGCAAAATAGCGTAAATTAAACAGCATGAAGTAATCAATACCTTCGCCCCACTGTAGAAACCCAGAAAGAAGGCATCAGGAAATTAAGAAGCTACTGTTTTCATGCATGTCATCCGCGCAGAAAACGCAAGGCGTGGTTCTTCGGCCCCGGTTCCAACCCGTGAAAACCCGCGCGAGAACTTGCAACGCGCAGCGACCCTGGCAGTCGAAGCGTCATCAAATAGCCCATCAACCAGCCACCAACCAGAACCAGAGACACCGGTGCGGTTTCCTTCTCCTGCCCTGGGGACTGACGTCCATGACGGTGGCCGCACGGCACGATGAATCGGAATGCCATCGCAGCCGGCCCTCGATCAGCCGGTACACGGATCAACACATCGCCGGCACAACTCATGCCCGGCGCAGGGGCGCCTATATGCAGATACGCGTGTGGTCAACTGCATAGGAATCGGGCCCGTGTTGCCGCCAGGGCGGAGCTCTAAGGCCGGTGACGGGAGACGGCCGACCTTAAATTCGGTGACGGGAGAAAACGTGACCAGGAAGAACGGCCATTCTGACGATTATTGCAGCGTGACACTGCAGCTCACTGCGTCAGAAGTGCGAGGTGCGATCCACGTGATCCATGTTAAACTGGAAGATTTCGAGCAGTGCCTATTTTAAGGGCGAATGACGGGGTAGCAAGAGCACGTACCTTGTAGGCAGCGGCACAACCAGTGGACCGGCCTCTTCCCTATGTAGTTTTGCACGGGGCTTGCAGGGCACGTACTACTTAAAGACAGAATCACTAACATGTACAGTTTAAAGGGCCGGACATGAAAGGGGACTTTGTTTACTTATAAGTTTGTTTCCAAAATTTCTGCCATTCTGTTTCTTGGAAGAGCAAATATATTTTTATGGCGGTCAACTTTGCCAATGATAAGCCGCTATCAAGAACATCCAGTTCCACTTGCGAATATTGTATACCATATGACAAAATTAAGTTGTCCATTCGCAAGTAACCAGAAGTTATTGCTGTAAGCCATCTAATCATAATTTTCGTTGGGGATGGGCTCGGTCATGGTGATCGAGTCTAGCCATGACAGCTAACACCCAATTTCTGTCATGCCACGTAGGATACTATCGCGATCGCTGCGGAGGAGGAGCTTGGCTCATGGGCTGCAGTTCTGATGACCTTTGCTCCCCACGATGTGAGGGGAAAAGGCAGATACGTGCCGTATCATGAGAGACAGACGGGTTAAGGTGGAGATACACCGAAGACAGGTGCCAAGGAAAACAGACTAAATTGTTGCTGCCGTCAGTGACATGGTGGGTGCTGAACAAGCATCCGAAGAATGACTCACCACCCGTGTGAACGCTAGAAATTCCTCCTGAGTACTAGCTGGGGGGGAGAGGGTCCAAGTCATACGGCAGCAACGGCGCACATTTTACAACTAGACCACAGAGTCCCATGTTAAAATGCCATTTTTTCGGGCCCACGGCCCTTTCACTCTGAAACATGTATTCATATAGAATGTAGATAGAAATGAAGCTTGAGCATTTTTCTTTCAATTTCCGGATTCAAAAGTATTAGCCATGAGGTTTGTTTACGAGCTATTAACCCTATTCCCGGAGGGCTAGACGGTATGGCCGATTCCCGGCAGGGGGGGGGCGGATTCGGCCCCCCCTGAGATCTCGAGAACTACTTGTCCGATTTCATCGCAACAAACGGCAATCGATTTGCCGTCACGTGAACTACATTTTTATCAGAAGAAATTTTCAAAATTTTGAAATTTGTAGATACAGGGGGGAAAAAATGTCAAAATGGGGGGTCCTTTTGGACTTCTTATAACTCCGTTGTTTATGGACCGATTTCGATGAAACTGGCATGAGTCGATAGAATATGAAAAGGGTTTTTACCATAGGTCCCCAAATCTGAAATTTTAAGAAAATTCATGGGCGTTCACAGGGTTTCAGAAATAGGAGGATTAGTTTTCTAACAACTGAATGAACAAAATAGGCAAACACCCTTTTTTGGCTTCTGATAGTCATGTTATACCAAAGAAGTACAAATCGCATTACAATGTTTATATAATGTTAGCATAGGCGGTGCCAGGGACATGAAAAAGGGGGAACTGTCATGGTCACACGTTTCTGAAATCAACTTGTGACCTTTGACATTAAATGACCTCCAGCGACCTTGGGGTCACTTGGAATGATCTCGTGTGCATTTAATATTATCTGTAAACGTTTTCAATCATTTGAATTCACTCTATTCCAAAAATTTCATTTTACGGCTATTGCGATATAGGGTACGCGCACTGACATTTTAGGTCATAGCTCCGTGACCCGACCTGATATCAAGCTGAAACTTGGTACACAAGTAGAGGGCACCCTTCTACGTCATATATATTCCGGGTTTGGCATTTAAAAAAAACGGCACCGAAATTATTGCGTAAAAAACAAATTTTGACTTTTGACCTTGACCTGACCTTGTAAAATGACCTCAGATAAACAAAATTACATCTGAACATTGCCCAACTATTAAGCTATATATCCATATAAAGTTTTAAGTTCTAACTTTAAAACTCTGTTTTTGGCAGACATTTTCATTTTACCCTCAACATGGCCAAAAATGGCATGAGGTGCCTCCCAAAAACGTTGCCTGGCTCCGGCCCCTGAGCAAAACAGAATTGTGAAATTCTGTCACAGCACGTAGAAAGAATAGCTAGGAAACGTCACCAAGTTTCGTGAAGCTGCGTTAAAAAGCCTGGAATTGGCAAGCAAAAAACCCGAGGGGGGACGGATTCCGCCCCCCTGCCGGGAATAGGGTTAACCCGTTCCCGACTGGTGGACGGGCAGTTGACCGCCCCCCCCTGGGGTTTTTCTGGGATTGCGAGACAACAAACAAACACAGAGTCACGAAACTTTGTGAACCTTTCACTTCATCAATTTTACATCTTGTGTCAAAATTTTGACCCCAGATCAGGTCAGATGCCTGACCTAGGTCACGTCAAACAGACCTATGTCCAAAGAAGGTTAGCGCCCTCTAACTTTTTCGCAAAACAAGATATCTCAATAATACTTTCAGGGATCAGTGATCGTGATAGATGCAACAAATCTCCTATCTCAGATTTTTCGAAATTTTTTTTCGGGTCATTCACCTAAGCTCAAACCCATTTTTAAGACATGTCGTTTTTTTCGGAAACTGACGGAATATTTCACAACATTTTTAGTGTGAAGTGAGGCAGACATCTAGTTACCGTCATTGGGCAAAGTATCAATGACTTCTAGCCATTGACCTGAGGTCAGGTCAAGAATAACTGTAGTGAGCCAAAATGTACCACCGTCAAAATCGGCGATGAATTACTCAGAATGGGTAGAAAATGGCAGAACTAGCTTGCACAGACGTACGTAATACTAGTAACTTCAAAAAGTTTGAAAAAATAGCATGTTTTGGAAATAAAGAGGATCTCGCGAATACAGCTCCGCCAGTGGCGTAGATTGGTAACTAATGAATTTTTACAAAATTTAAGCATGAAAAACCATCACAAGAACCACTAAAATCAATAAAATTTACATAGATGGGCTTTTTCGCGAAAATAAAGGAATGCTAACATAAGTTCGCGTCAATTTGTTATTGCATACGGCTGCGGCGCACGCCGACAGCTGGCGTGAGAATTACCGTGTCTTTAACTCAACGTTTCGGCGTATATGTTGAACAAATCTGGGACATTAGACGTGTATCGGCATTTGCGGGCCTTTACTTGTGCGCTGGTGCCTTTACCTATGCGTTATTAGTCACAGCCGTTGAGATTCAGACCATTTCTCGGTCTCATGCAGTCGGCTATGAGAAAAAATATATTTACGGCGTAAATTGCTTACATATGATCTAAAACTAAAAAATGAGACCAGTTTCGAGCTCTACTCGTCACAAGCTTTCCAACGGTACGCTTATTTTTATCGTATGACCAACCGTTCGCGAGTTAGAGGGGGGGGGGCGGCCAACAGCCCTCCCCCAGTCGCGCATGTTCGAAACCGACCGACTGTCGTGCGCGGGTTAAGCAAAAAGTTAACCAATGCACAACGTGCAAATTACCTACATTGCAAATTACCACAATGCACATTACCTGCAAATGATGTTTCTTTCCCATGCGGTTCTGCAGGGCTGTCGAGCTGTATTCTTTTGAGAAGGCCCTGCCCCGCCCAATGTTGGTCTGGGCCCACCCAATGTTGGTGTGGGCCCCTTCCCCCAATATTTTCTGCCGTTTTTGAAGGGAAATGAGTAATAATAACGAAAAGAAAGGCCGCAGTAGATAAGCAAGAGGCTGAAAGTAAAGAATAACGTCTAAAACGAAGCATCTGTTTATTATTCTATCTTTCGTCTATACATATACCTGTATCCATAAGGATAAATGTAGTTTTTCATTCGATAAATGGCCACAAAAAACTTGTAAATTTCCGTTGGTCAAAATAAAGTGGGCTAAATCCGTTGAGAAACCCACTTGGTGGGGAGGGGGGAGGCTGTCGGGTTCTCGGCTTGGCCTCCTCAATCATTTAGAGAAATCGACACCCCTGCGGTTCTGGATAAGATGCTGGTGTGAGATTTAGCAATGTAAACGTAACCAAAGGGAAATGAATAAAGGACACAATTCAAAGCTTCAGAGATAAATGAGATGCCTTCAAAGCGTCAATTGAAGATATTCAGCAACATATTACACAAGTGCACAAATTTGTGTGGTAACCGGGGTCCTTCTTTGTATACGACTGGTTAATAAAATGGTCACTGGCCATGAAGCGGTGAAGCCTTTTTACGGTTTCTGGTATTCCAGGTTTACGATTTCAGGTTTGGCTCAACCACTGTGGGTCCTCATTGTAAGCTGACCGCTACCAAATGCTTCGATCGCTGATGAGTTTTGCTAGATTAGTTTTGTTAGATAGATAAGCTGATAAGATTTGCATAACCGATTTAAAAACGTTTTTACGTATTCCCTTCAGTTTGAGGTCAATACCTTGGAAGGTCACTGACCTATGACCTTTTCTCGAGGGCATGCCTCGGAAAAATCTGGATACGCCGAGTCTTCATCATGTAGCACGTGTTTTATGATGCCCATTCTTACTACATCTTACGCATTGATGTCACCCGTGGCGTCAGTCACCCCTGCATTTGGGTCAAAATCATGTAAGACCAAAACTTATGTCAGCTTATGTCACCGGCCTTTTTAATTTTGTGGTGACCTCGGAAGGTTAATTAAGGTTTAGTAGGTGTTGATTTTCATAGCAACAGTGTGATATTCAGTTCCTATTTAAAGTCAGATGTCGTTCCAGGACATCTCAAAGGCGATTTATAAGATGCGTCCCATAGGATCCAATGGAAACGAGAATCCACTCACGTGGCGTCCTTTGAGGTCGCCTTTAAGGTCACTGTGTGAAGCAAAACGCCCGAGCTCTGATCGTCGTGTATCCAAAACACCAAGCTATACGTTCATATTTGTTGCTTTATCACGTCAGACGTAGAAACGACTGAGCGGCGGTACCCTTTCCGCTGTATTGTCAAAGGCGGGGCCAAATGGTGAATACGGACGAGGGTTAAGTCGACCCCTGTCTTTGCCCGCTGTGGCCCGACAAAATCGGCATGCCTATTGTGCCGCTGACCTATCGACTGCCGATGACTTACGGGACAGTCGCTCGCATGTCGGGCCGACGGACGGCATTATGTATCGTGTGTAACGGCTGCTGCCAGCGGCCAGACAAAACAGTTTGTGGGAGTTCATCTTTGGGATAAAGAAGACATCTGGACCACGTCAGTCTGGATAAACCAAGGCCATGTATTAACAAAACAGGATTTAGAAATGCGATGTTAAAGGTAGTTCGTGGGAGCTTTACAAACATGGCGAGCGCATATGCCACAGAGCAAGTTAGTATGGCCAGATCAGGCAAGGTCAGCTGATGGAGATACACCGCTCTTTCATCCTTTATCTTGCATCCAAGCTAATGAAAAATCACCAGTGCAATTTTCTGGGGACTTAGTCCGCTGATCTAGTCTGACCTTGAACAGTCCCGATACGCTTCAGACAGGTCACCTGCTAAACGACTGCAACATTTTGTAGTCACTTAGCTGATATGAAATGGATGTGGAGGAAGAACAAAATGCTTATCAAACCTACTGGCCCACTTCGAATAAACAGACATTTTTCACGATGGGGTTTTCAAGATCATCCTTCAGACTAAAAACCCTTGCGCTTTTGTCACGGTTTAACAGCTCAACTGAATGGATAACAATAGACAGGAATAGATCAGGGTGTGACGGGAAGGCAGAACATAGCCCACCAATGGGCGTTATATTCGGTCCGCCCGCCAACAGAGAGCGTATACACTAGGCGGTGAGCACGAAAGGCGCATATTTTATTCTTCACAGTCGACAGTGAGCGCTTTTTAATGGTTGTCCCCAACGAAGAGCTAGTTCATGTCTATTCTGTGATATGCAACACAGTCACGCACACTCGCCATCAGTTGGTATGTGGCTTGTCTCAACACGGCAAGGGAACAAAACAAGACATTGGCGAAATACATCGCACGCCAGAAATTTCTTCTTCATTTTTCATCTTTCTCTAATTTTAAGGCTTACATTAATACTCTGTTTAATACCAACACTAAATACGGATCGTAGAATTGGTTTCCAGACGTGCGACCTGCCTCTGAGAGCCTTTCACTCCCCACTTACGTCCAAAATTGTCAGATGTGTTTGTGAGCTTAGGTGCTAGTCGTTCTATGTCGAGCTCAATTTGCACGGTATTGATGAAATGATTTATATCTGGTTTTACTTGCTTTATTCTAGAGATATATAGGACGTATTTAAGCAACGATATTTTCAAAACCACCAATTCATTTTTCAATTCAGTTTCATTGAAAGGAAAAAGCACATGGTAATTGTTAAATTTGATCTTTTGTTACATGCTTGTAGTAGATAATCCGTGGTAACGAAGTAATAATACTTGGTAAAGGGGCAATACCAAAATATATGTAAAAAAGTTTCGAAAATGTTTTCACAGAGAGTGCCGAAACCATTTGGTAATATTCCAGTCATATGTAGCAAATGATTTGCGATTAAGATGCGATTAATTCATTTATAACTGAATTTGCGAACCCCGGTTGATTTGGTGCCCTTCGGTACACATACGGTAGGTGGTACAGCACAGTTTCCCGTATCTGTCACCCATTTCTGTTCAAGTTTTCCAACTACTCTGTCATGCTCAAAACCTGAATGTTTTCAGGGATTGCTTTTTGCACAGTTTGCCGACATTTAGTTCATCCATTAATTGCTTTATTGTATTGGGTACAATGAGAATGACAGTGTCAACATTCTAACAATGTTCAGTTGTTTTCATTCGTAGTGATCTGATAAGCGAGTGGTAATCTAGAAAGTTTATTCGAATGCCATATTCGTGCCCCATTTCCTGCTGAGTGTGAAACCTGCATGTGACATTATTTCTCAAATCGTATATACATCGAATTCCGCTGGAGTTCTATAATCTTACAGTGAAGCATCCAGCTTTCGTGAGGTCTGAAAACGAAGTGTCGTAATTGAAATGTGCCCGTGTTCACATCACGAAGCACCAAGACATTTTTAAGCGCCCACCATCCAGATTCAGCTGCTCGCTCCCGTGCAGCATAACCCAGTCGAATGATATAATAATTACTTTCTTAGTAAGCAATAACCTCGTGGAAACAAATGGCAACAATCTTTCACCCCATTTACTTTAAGCCCAGTGATATATGATTTGAAGTTAACCATTCCAAGCCACTCATAAGCAATGGACTGTACAGTCTCTGTTCGCTTCATCCTATCTCTTTTACCACGGCACAGAAAACCCCAAAACGTATCTCTGAGCTTGCGAATTAAATCGCTAAGGTCTGGTAAAGAGGTGACTATGCGCACTATCTTCGTTAAGACAATGGATTTTATTACTGCATTTTTCCCACAACAGCAAGACTAAGTCCATGTCATTTTTGACTGCCGCATTAAAAAATGGCATCTTCCCTATGTTCACATCAGTCATGTTCACCAGCTCATTTGAGAGCAAATTGCCCTAGAACTTTTAGTATATGAACCCAATGCAGTCCCAAAGAGGGCAAAATGGCAGGGTTTATTCAGCTTATATGATCCAGCTGCAAGAAATTTTACTTTGCTCGCATTAAGAAGCAATCCTGATATCCGCGAAAATAAGTGAAGTTTTTCAACAACTCCTTTGATATTACTGATACTCCCACCTATGTACGTCAGGATGCCATCGGCATACTAAGAGTGGAATTTCCAGGCTACCTGTGACTTGGATTTCAGAAATTTATCGAAATTTGATGTCTGCTTTGAAAATACCTCCACCGATCGGATCAACAGGTACCCTGAAGTACGGTCCCCTGCCTTATATCTCGCTGAAAGAAGATCTTTTCCCAAAGGTGACCATTGCCAAAAGTGCTTGAAGTCCCCAGAGTTCAAAAAGAACAATTCTATGAACTGCGTAAACCCTTTATCAAAGCCAGTTTCCTTCAAAACCTTTCGCGAAGATCCCCAGACCGCCGATTCAAAAGTAGTCCCAAAGTTCGCGGCCCTCACTATCCCGGGAGTACTACGTGGGCGACAATAATCGATGACGTCGTAGGTTTGCCGAGTGTTCTCTCCAATAAACCTGTTTTTACGTATGCGGTTTGTGAATTGCTGGCTAGTTTAGTGATCATATGCTGCAGTAGTTGTGCTACCATCGTAGAGCAAATCTTAAAGCCGACGTTCAGCAACGATACAGCTTTCCAGCCATTCAGTGAATGTTTGTTACTAGCAGACTTCGGTGTCAAAATTAGTATCGCTTTTGTAAATCTGGACATTGTATTGCAATTAGTACAGCTATTTTATGATCCCGACTGAAAATAATTTAGGTCCGACCAAAAGAATTTAAACAATTTCGCAGTATAACCATTGCATCCTGGTGTCATGTTTCTCAACGCAGTGTGCATTTCCTCTTGCGCATCTGGTTTCTGTAATACCTCTACCTCTTCCCTTGATGGTTGGTTTTGAAGGTTTTGATGCTGAAAGTCACTGTTCTGCAAGGCATCTGCATCGCATTCCATGACTGTGCTATAACGGTCTGGTAAATGCTTGCTGAAAAATTTCATGATTTCACTTGGGTCTGTTATTTTCCGTCGGTCGTTTTCCAAATTCGCTATATTTTTCCTTGCACCACGTAACCTCCAGAAGGCAAGAAATGATTTCTTTAGCCAGTCTCCCTCTTCTTGCCAACCAGTTCTGGAACGAATCAAAAGCCCGGCTGTTTTAGGCCCACTGACTTGCTCTAGCTTGTCTTTAAGCCTTTGGATGTTTTATCTGCTGAACGAGCTGGTTGAGATCAGCATTGGCTGAATGCAATAATTCTGACTTCTGTATGATCTCTGATTATCACAGTCTAAATTGCACTGCTCTCTGCTTTGAGAACCAAATTGTTTTATTTCGTATTGCTATCAAGAGTCTAAAAAACGATCACTGACAATAAAGCGTATCGATTCTCCTTTACTATCTGAATCAAAGAAGTGGCCAGCATATATCGGAACAGCATAACGTTTCACTTTCATTGATTTCCCGCTTTACGAGGCCTACATGGGCGTGATCTTTTAACAATGAGCTGTCAAACTTCTACAGTCCTGACCTGGGATTACGGAGGTTGCCTTTCATTATCATGCTTTTATGTTCCTAGTCAGATCTATAGCCAAGGAAAATTTCACATTTTGTCACCAAGTTACAGCATTCAGAGCAACATAAATCATGTCGAGCCTTGATTGCTAAGACGGTGGAGGCTGAGTCCCGTGAACTGCTGGCTGGAGAGATTCATCTCGCAGCAGACATCAACCAATTCGTGCCTGTCCACAGAATTGTTAAACATCGCCTTAGCTCTTTTGTTGTGCTTTTCCGAGTGGTTAAATACATCTTTGCTCTAGGCCATAACTAGGATGAAGTCCCCCAAAAAGCATGGTATCCTCTATGTCTGATTTTGCGATGCAGTCGTTAACCCCTTCAAAAAAAAAAATCTGGCTCATCTTTGTTGGACCGTAAATATTTCGTATTTTACATGTAGTGGCTTAATGTTCGATTGCAATGGCAAGAACATTATCACATTTCACATTTGGCTCGCTCCCCCGATACGAAGTTGAATTAAAGAGAAGGCTTCAAAATAATGCGCACTCCCCATCTATATCTACCAAAACAAGAAAATTACTCCGTCCCTCTCCACAAGCTCAAAAAAGGAACTGTCTTTCCCTGCTACATGCACATCTTGAAGACAAATCACGCCGTCAGCGGATTTCTTCAAGTAGTTTAAAACTTTAACACGTTTCTGACGTCCAGATAATCCTCGGCAGAAAACAAGTTTAGCTCTGCGAGGCCATTATTTATTTAATAATCCCTCACCGCACGAACAACTGAAAAACCACCCCTCACCTCTAGAGTCCCGCCCCGAACCCCTTTCGAGCGCGCGGCCTGACAGCTGCTTCGCTAGGTCAGAAGGGCGCTTGGCAGTCAGCAGGCTGACCGGTGGACGGCAAACAAGCCGGGGTCTTCTCGTTATCAAAATACGAACGAAGACACACGAAACACTAAACAGTCGGATTAATGCACGCGTCAGATGCTAGGTTAATGAAACGAGATCCAATCGGTGGCACATAGGCATAGGTCGTTAAAGGCAACAGCCCATAAACCAGCGTTTACTTAAAACGCAATGAGGCAAATTTCGACACTAGTTGACTGGCATTTTGGCCATTTGAAGTACACAGAGCGAAGCCGAGTGAAGGCTGTGCATACCTTCCTTTCTTTCTTGCGAGACAGGAACTTCTCAAATATTTCCTGACGGGTCTTCGACATGTATTCATTTATAAACAGCGTCTTATCTCGATCAGCTGATTTTAGGGACAATCCCTTCGTGTGCAAATGGTCGCGCATGGATCCGGGTTCGATATTAGAAAGCGGCACGATATTTTCTTACCCGCGCGATCGCGACGTGCTCTGACAATGTCGCTCTTCTGGAGCGAGTATGCCGCATTCAGGATGTCGACCACCGTAGCCTCGACGTGTTCCGGCTCCCATTCAGACGATGCGTCGGCCGCGCGGCGAGTTGGCGGCGGCGCTGAGGGGCCGCCGGGAGGAGACCGAGCACCGCCTCCAGAAACAGGGGACGGGCGCCCAACTCCGTCGGAGCCGACGACCCAGGACGGCCAGCGGAGTCCGACGCCGGACTACGAAGACGGGACAACCGCTCCACCGCTGGCCCACCGGGAGCTGGCCTTGCTGACGTCCACCAGGCTCTCTAGCGTGGCGATCTTCTCTTTTTCTCTGTCTTAGCGCAAAGCACGTTCCTCAGGACCTTTCACACGCGTTCAAGAATGCCGAAGTTTGCTTTCCCTGAGCCAGCAATCTCTAGCAAATCTTTGAACTTCGAACAGTTTTCAAATTGTTCCTGAAGCAACCCACGGAAGTTGTCCATGCCTACTGAAGCTCGTTCTACGTCAGGTGATGCACGTTACCTTTTACCCTGACCCTGTTCCAAGCTGCGCACATAGCCTTTAGGTTGTGCTGTTGAATCGGAACATTACAGTACAGGAGACTGACTCTTCTCAACTTGGCACGTTGGCTTGCCTACTTTCTCAAGTGCCGGCATTTTGCAAAATCGCATTTACGGCTTCGTTGTCCGCGACCAACTCGCCGTATGAATGCTTACATAAGCAAAGACAGCTGCATCAAAGCCCTTAAACCAACGCCCTCGCTCTCGCTGAGTGGAACTCTGGGATCAAGGTCGTGGCCCGGAGCTCATAATAAAGGGTGAGGCCAGCGTGATCAGGGTCGCGCCCCGGAGCTCATAATAAAGGGTGAGGCCAGCGTGATCAAGGTCAGGCGCGGAGCTCATAATAAAGGGTGAGGCCAGCGTGATCAAGGTCAGGCGCGGAGCCCATAATAAAGGGTGAGGCCAACGTGATCGAGGTCAGGCGCGGAGCCCATAATAAAGGGTGAGGCCAACGTGATCGAGGTCAGGCGCGGAGCTCATAATAAAGGGTGAGGCCAGCGTGATCGAGATCAGGCGCGGAACTGACAGAGTGTTGGTAAGCTCATTCTGGTTGTATGGTGCAGGCCAAATTTCTTTGGATCCCGCCAAACGGTACCTAATTAGCCCACACAGAAATGAAGCTGCCCATTGAATGACGCGAACTACGAAACCTCTCTGCTTCGGCTTCTAAAGCTCTGTGAGAATGTTTCATTACTGGGTCCCACCAACCACCACTGCTGTCCGCCGCTGGCATTGCCGCTCGGAACGCTGCATGCAATTTTTTAGCACCCAGGCTCGTACCAGAGACGGTTACAAGCAAAACCTAGAGGCTAACGAGCTCCAAGCAAGCAACGAAATTCATTGGGTATAACCAAGTCATTGCGTCTTTTTTCAGCCAATTCAAATAAACCTACTCAACCATACATGAAACTCCTACATTATTCTTGTCCACAAGCCATTGCAGCTCACTTTTATCCGGTAAGTATCTACCACGGGACCTGTAGAAATGGTATCCCGTATAATACCAGAAAACGCATTTTACAGGCGTAAAGGTTAAATGATATCTATGACGATTCCCTGAGAAAGTCCTGGGGTTCGTGAAGGTAGCACGTCACATATTTTTAAAGGGCTTTGAACAGCATAAATGTTAAACACCATGACTAGAAGTACTCCGGGCCATAGCTACGCGTGCTTGGACTATAAATAAAAGATGCGAAAAATTTGGAAGCAGTCTAGTCACAAAATTGGCAAAACTGATGACTAGGAGGCATTCCCCCACCGAGCTAACACGTTAAAACAGGCCCTGATTACAGCCGCACGTCGTGTAACGAGAAAGACCGTCCGGGGGCCGGAGCGGCGGCAGCAGAGCCAGGCTAACGGCGTCTAGGCACTGATGAGTTCCATCACCACCAGGACCACGTCGGCTATGCCAGTGGAGGTGCCCCAGAGGTCCCTGAGGATCCTGCTCAGTATTATCGCCTTCCCCCTCCCCTAAGAAAATGCCTCAGCCTAAAATTAAAGCCATGTCCCGACACCGGATCATGTTTTCAATCTTCTGGTCACTTTTTTCCTCTGTCTTCCCTGACACGCCTTTGTGAAGCCAGCGCAGCTCGACCAAGCGCAGACAAAACCCAATCGTTCACAGCTGCACAAAGAGGCGGAGCGCCATTGTTTACGTCGTCATGACAACCCAAACAACGCTCCATTCTGAAACTAAATCGACATTCGGCATGGCCACCCCGGCGCCGTTCCATGACGACCGCGCCTACCCCGTAACGGGCCCACCCCTGCCCGTCGGTCGGGGCCGCTAGAGCAAAAAAAAAAACGAAAACCACCACTGAACTCCCACGGTTGTCTAGCCGCAGAGGCGCGGGCTGCCTCGTGAAAGTCGGCCGTCTGGCGTTTTTTTTTGCGGCTGGTGGGTAGACTGGAGGGGACGGAGGGACAAAAAGCAGCACCGACAACCGCGCTGGGCCCAGCCAAACTGTGGGAAGGCCAGAGCGCAGCGATCGCATCTCGCCGGCCTCGCCGTCGGCCCCAATGTCAAGGGCGTGAGCGGTCGGGGGTCGTCCGCCGTCCGCTGCTAAGGACGGAAATTACGCAAGTCACGGATGTGCGCTGAATCGAGGTACACTCTGGACTGTGCAACGATAGCCTGCACAGAGTCATGTCTGTAAATATAGCAGACTAGTGTTACATTTGTATCCAAACTGAAGCAAAACTCTTAAACTGGAAATCTCAATCACGTAGACTCATTACAAAGGCCATCCTCCAAAACACACGGGAATACTGAAGTTCAACCTTTAAAAGCGCTCTTAAGGCAGTCCAAAGTATACTCTAAGCCCACGACACAAACGCAGACGCAAACGTAATCTAACCTATCTGAAGCTGTTTCCTGACAAGACGGGGACCCAGTTTCGGGTGCCAGGCCGTCGGTGCGATCGTCCGTGGTGATCCGGGCTGGGTTAGCCGAGGCGATGGATAATAGAGGAACGGGAAGGACAAGATGCCCAGCCGCCAGTCAGCGCACGGTCCGCTTTTATGAAAGAACCAGAGCGTAAAAACGCGACGAAAGAAACAAAGAGCGCAGACTGGACAAAAAACAGGTCACTGGGGGGGGGGGGCTGGCGATCGCGGTGGACGTGGGAACCAATCCGAGGGATATAGTCACACGTGCAGGCGCGGAGCGATGGACCCTGTCAGATGTTCAGTTCAGTTCAACATGCCACAAGTTATTGGTGCAAACTCGCTGCTATTCAGAAGTTTCAACTCGACGAATTGCGCGAGAAATGCATCACGTACGCTTCACTCACGCTTCATAGTCATTGTCCGACTGATGCTAATGATCCATTATCCGATTAGTGTTATCCTGAGGATGAGGAACTTGGCGATCATCCAAATGCGACTATGCGACGCACTGAGGAAGGTGAAAAATGGAAGACTACACAGAGGCTAAAGCGGTAGGAAAACTAAAAACCAAATGCAGTGCCGCAACGTTAACACAGCTTCTCTGCATGCTTAGGTTCATGTACCATGTCGCTGGGCACAGTTTTTCTGCATGCATGCGCCCATGCACCACATATTTGAGACCCAGTTACCTTGCAGCGGTGGACATGCATGCTAAGCCGACGCTCTCCCTGGCATGACAGACACGTAACCTATCTACCAGTGGAGGTGGTGGTGGTGGTGGTGTGTACTCAACCTCTAGATTTTTACGGGATAAAAAAAGAAAAAAACAATCGAATCTGACTTGCCTTCCCAACCGCAGATCAACGGAAGAAACCAAGCGTCGTGCAACTACTGTGAACATTTTCCATTCAACGTGTGAGAAATATGGTTAGGAAGACAGCACAACACATCCGAGTTATTTAAGATGTGTACGAATAGAACTTGAACATGTTTCATTATGTAATCATCTGAGGGGTTCCGAACTACAAAAGCTTGAACCATGTGTTTTATGACGCAAACAGGCATTGTTCAATTATCAGTGAGAATTGTCAAACCTCATGGCAGCAAAAATGCGGTGCACAGAACTCCTGGAGTTTATCGACAATGCCTACAGAACGAGGGGTTTTGAAGATGAATCTTTAGTCAGATCTGCCTTTTTGTGCAAGGGCTTTTATCACGTCACGTCACATGCTAAATGGGAAATTGCCAATGCTACCGTTAGGTCAGGCTACACTGACTTCCACTCCTTCCCCCCCCGAAATTCGTACTGTTTTAGTAACGTTTACAGGATATCAGTTTCGTAGGTGAGACATAGTTCGCTTAACTCGTGTTTGGTTCAGGAAGGTTGGTTCAGGATAGAATGGGGCAAAGCTGGCAAGCTGTCACATATCTGGACAAAAATGACTGGTGGCGCTCCGTTATCGGAACGTTGTGCGATCAATTTCTTTTTGGCAACGTACAAAATTTAAAAATGAGGCTCCTGCCTTTTTTCTCGGGTCCGCAGTAAAGAATTCGATTGATCGGCCGCTCGTAGCCAACTTCTTCAGTTTGGCAACTATTTGTCCCAAGTGTAATTGACGTACTGATTAAAGAACGATTTCGCGGATTGCTAATTCTGATTCTGATGCATTTATACTGTCTAAATTTTCATAGCTGTTGCTAAATATGACGGCAGCATGACAGTTTTCCATTTGGCGTGGAGAAGGCGTGACGTGAAGTGATAAAACCCGCTGCACGAAAAGGTAACTCTGACTAAAGATTCATTTTGGAAACGCCTCCTTCTGTAGGCATTATCGATAAGCTTAAGAGTTTTGTGCATCGCATCTTTGCTGCCATAAGATTTGACAATTCTTATTGATAAATGAACAATGCCTGTTTGCGTCATAAAACTCATGGCCCAAACTTTCGTAGTTCGGAACCTTCAGATGACCAAGTAATGAAAGATATTCAAGTTCTACCCCACGAGTAGAACTGGCTGGAGATTTCCGAAAATTCTTGGGAGTCCACATAGGATTTCCTAGTGTCTTTCCAGTCACTGCCATTGACCTAATGTTAAAACCCCACAATACTGTGGGAGTTCGGATCCCCCAACTCCCAGGATCTCCAGCCATGCTACTCGTAGATGTCGTAGCTAAGCCCAAATGTGTTGTAAGATTGTCATGACTGCGAAATGACGCCAAGGAGTGTAGAATCTGCTGACGCCTCAATGTTGGGGGATTTCAGGCACTAGTCAGAAATACTATCAGGTGTATCTTTTTTCTTAGTGTACGTTAACAATGTACAGCGTTTTTCTAGTATTACTCAGCTTCCAAACAGAAGTGCATGAAGGGGAATTTCGGAAAGCGCGTTATGATTTTCTATCACTGCTCTTCTCACGAACACTGCATGGCAAAAGCTTCGCCAAAAACGTGGTCTTTAAGCGAGTTTGTTTTGTTTGTTGTTTACGTTGCCTTCCTTTGAAAACCGCCACTGGGAAAAGACTGAGGATGGGCCATCCACAAGCTGAGCAAATGCTTCCCAAGCAAAGCCATAGACTCCGTGCTACATACAACCCTTCGTCTATGCTCGTACCGCCGGGCATGGTCTCGCCGCGGCGGCCGGCCGTTAGCCGCCCCCCCCCCCCTCCCGCTGCCGCCATTTTATCTGAATCACCGGCAGCGGCGGGGCCAGGGTCACCCGGCGGCGGCACCGACAGCGAGCGCCACGGACGCCGACGCAGCCGCCAGGGGCCAGTTGCAGGCGGAACCGGCTCGGCGGCCTCGCCTGGTGGCGTTGCCCCGAAGTGAAGAGGAACGGGGGCTGCGGAGCGCCGCCGGAAACGCGGCGTCGGCACTGCGGCGAAGCCTACCTGTCAGAGGCCGACGGAAACTGGCCGACCAGCGGCCTGGACCTCTAGCGTTTCATCATGAACGGCGGGCCTCGCGGAGGCTTCGCAAACATCTGTTCTATTCCTCCGGAACACGCGAACAACCGTGCGATATTTTTACATTACCCCTATGCTGCTGCACGGTTAACGCTCCTACAGCGACGGCTCGTGTTAGACGCGTCACGATTTGCTTCATCGTAAGTCAATGAAGACCTCGGGCAGCACTTCGGAGAACGCCAAGCGATTTCTTCAAGAATGTTGGAAGTGAAACCATATAGTTTGCTTAAACAGTGTGCTAATTTACTACAGTCAAAATGCTAATTTCAGCACATTTTAAAGGGCTGAATGCAAAGACGTTATGCAAAGTTGTCATGTAAATCAGCCTATCGTGTCACCATGTGTCGTGTCTAGGATCCAGGAAAATAGTTTTTCGATACCTAATGTGTGAACTTGGAACATTTCACCTTTGCAAGCAGAGCATGTTTTGGATAAAATGTTTGCGGAGATGGGACTGCCCATTCAAAATGGAGCCCACTTAGCCACAAAACACGCTCGTCGCAACCTTAACCCTCGCCCGGCAGGGAGGGGTCGTTTTAAGACACCGTGCGGTTTTTGTTGAATAACTTTTCAATGACCAGACAGAGAGCTAATTTTTTCCTTAGCTGAGTTTGAAACACTTATACAGGTTGAGTACAATTTTCAAAATGTCCCATGCAACACAACGCGACCTGTGACTTTTTTTGTCAAAGTCATGTCCGTCGTGATTCTTACCAAACTGAACAATACATTTCATTTGCTGGAAACTGGGTATTACTGTGTCGTGTTACATGTTTCTTTTACGAATGTCGGTGCTTGATTTTAATGCATGAGAAGGGTTAGGTCGTCAGAGGCCAAGCAAAGTCAAACGCGCATATCAAACACTGATGTCAAACGCCATTGTAGTTTTGCTTACAGGATAAGTGATAAGTGACACCTGCATAATTGTTTTTTTTACGAGCTACCACTTCAGTATTGTAAGTCAAGGTCACACTGTGTCAGATAAATTCAGAAATTCGAAATCTGACTGCGTCCCTAGAGGTGGCCTTGAGAAACTATTGAGGAGGCCACAAAGACATGCTAAGTTAGACCATGTGCCCGCCTTCCTGCACACCAAATTTGGTGGCTCTAGCTCGAATGGTTTTCGACAAGGAGCGATTTCCGCGAAACGACATGAGCGCCCCTTGCAGTGACCTACGGAACTAAAGTGGCCGCGATCCCCGATAGGCGAGCTCCTCCCAGCCCGAGGAGAACCGGTGTGCCAAGTTTAGCACGCGTGTCGTCACTTGTTTGACCTGTGACCCGACAAAAGTGTGTTGGGAGTGCCATGCCTCCCACTGCAAATTTCAGCTATGATGATATTTTCGTCATCTGGGAGATTACCCATTGGCCCACATACAAATGCATTTTCCGATAGCTAAGACAACGACTGACATACTGGTGTTCACGGAATCGGCTTCCTTCTTTATGTCTGAAAACTATATTGTTGAGAAAACGTCAAAATATTTTGATATGGCCGCTTGAAACTCATTACCGTTACCTGGGAGGTCACCTATTGACCTGCATCCAAACGTCGGATGTCGTTGACTAGCTGACGTAACGAGTAACACAACGGTTTTCGTCGTGTTGCTCTATCTCTCTTTGTTCAAAAATTAATAGGGGGCAGTTTTAGGATCCCTCCCCCGGGCGAGTGAGTAACAATTAGCCCGCTGGACGAAAGGTTATTCAATCGTTGGTATAATTAATTTGAACAAGGTGGAGTACAACGCCCTAGCATGAGATTTTCTGAAGCATGCAGATATCTTTCAGATGCCTGAAGAATCAGCATGACTAAGTCTAATTGACACCAGTGCATTCTGTGGTATATTCTCCCAAATGGGATTTTCGGATATGTTCCTGGCTTTCATTTTGCCATTTTCCCCTTACCATGGTAACTGCAGCTTAATCCTCGCCATTGTCCGTTTGATTTTTTTTCTCTGGTAGCAAAAAGTCTCCCCCTCTCCCAACACCAGGGGAGTTTTCAGTGATCAACCCATGGTCCTATTTTCTTCAGCATCTTTCCCAACTAGTTCAACTTGCACGCGTTGGACATTGCATGTGTATATATATAAATATATATACATGTTGTACGTGTGTGTGCGCGTGTGTGTGAATTGTAAAAAATGCGAATGTCTGTAAATGCTACCGTTGGTCAAATCAAATGGACTTAATCCGTCGATATTTTCATATTTGGTAAGAGGTTTGGCAGCTGGGCACTTCAGCTTACCGCTTTCAATCATTTCCGTAAAATGAAGTCCATAGGAGCTGAAAGTCCTCCAGAAAAAGAACGAGGCAGCCCGGAGTGCGACAGTTTCCCTCACCCTCGTCGCGCCGTGTTGGCTGTCGCTGCGTCGCCCGCCGGCCGTTGGAGCAGTGCGTTAGTATTGGATGTTCCCCCTCGGCGGCGTCCTCGCTGCGCCCTCACGCGCCGCCCTGCCGGCGAAAACAACCAGGCCGGACGAGCCGAGCGGCGCCGGCCTACCGTCATGAACGGCGCCGTGCGTACTACGGCGCCTGGTGCGTGAGTGGCGGCTGGGGTCAGTGACCGCGCTACCGGCCCGATCCGGGAGCATTGGCCCGCGCGTCGGCGCAGCGGCGGCCGGCGGCAGCAGCGGTGGCGGCCGCGCGGCACGCGGCGCGACGCGTTGGCAGAGAACGGCCGGGACCACGATCAATGGGAACCTAGGGCGTGGATGCACGGCTCCGCGTGCATGTTCCGGTTCAGAAGTCTGCACTTAGTTGCCGTTGTGCTATGTACTTGCCTGTCGAGGTCTCGACTGTCAAGTGATTGAAACTGATGGCTAACACCATAAGCGTAGGGATGAGGGGGAGGGATTGGTTGGTTGGTTGGTTGGTTATTTAGGCTTGGGGGCGCGCAGACTTCAACGTCATTCGGCGCCCGGGGGGGGGGGCTGTGAGGGCTATACTCCCGCTTGTTTTGGATATTTAGCATAAGCACTATGAAAAAACGCCTTGCCCCCTCCCACGCTTCTTTGGATGCCACTGCGCCCTCGCTCAACACAAGTGCGTGGGAGTCACCAGATTGTACGGCCGGCTCCATAGCATGTTCAGCTGGTTGTTCAGGCCATGACTCAGGGTGTCGATCTGCATTCTTTTGAGAAGGCCCTGGCCGACCCAAAATTATCCGCCGGTTTTAAAGGTCAATGAGTAATAATAGCGGAAAGAACGGCCACAGTAGATAAGAGATAGGTGGAAAGTAAAGGATAAAGTCTAAAGCGGCGTATCTATACTTCTACCACGTATCTATATATACTTATACATGTGAGGGAAACGCAATTTTTCGATAAATAGCGAAGAAATCGTAAATTTCCGTTGGTCAAACTAAAGTGGGGTAAATCCGTTCAGAAACCCACATTTGAGGGAAGGCTGGGTTGTCGAGCCCTCGGCTCGGTCCCCCCAATCATTTGCAGAAATCGACGCCCCTGCCATGACGAGTTGTTTGAATGTCGTGATGCATGACCGCTGTGACGTGTCTAAAGCAAAGCGTAGCCAGTGGAGGGTCAGAGAGGTCAAATGACCCCCTCCCGTTACGGTCCGCGGTTTCCAAAAACTGGCTGTAATCATAGACGCTTGTTTAAAATAGAAAATTTTGGAATTAAAGGAGTGATGTACATTCACATCCAAAATATTATGGTGTGCTATTCAACAGGGCGAATTTTCCATGTCTGCAATAAGATCGTAAGCGAAGTATCAAGCCTTTTTATTTTAACCTTGATCCCCGTACTATCCGTATCCCGGCTACGCTATTGATCCAAAGGCCCGTGATCGTGCTAAATATTACCTGCGAAGCGCTATGAGCCGAAGGATTTTCGCTACAACTGAAAATTACCACAAGCGTGCTCGTAGAATATTTGGCACCTGGTCAATTAATTCCCTGTGATCGACACACCCGGAACATCATCAAGTCACCGATTTTGATGAAAACGATTACAGGGGTTATCTGGGGCGCAAGAACCGAATCTGACAATTTCAACTTGATCAGGTGAAGGGGGTCAAAAGTTTTAGCCTGCGGAAATCTGAACTTTGCTCTTGACAGGGGTTATTAAACGTGCGTTTTTCTCCACCATCAAAAGTCGTAAACTTATAAACCCATATATTTTCTGACTCCTTGTGGAATGGGCAATCCGATTCAGGTATTGATATGACTATTGAGCGTATACTCTTAACGGGATAAAAACGGAGGGTAACAGGAGCGATGACGCACTGAATGGAATAAATAACGTAGTATTTGATGACAAACGGAACATATACTGAAGTTTTAACAACCACTGTCGCACTGGAAAGGGGCTAAAAGCGCTACGTGCCATAACTAAGACCTCTTTAGTTTCTGTGAGCGAAACGGTAAAGTTCTTCGGAGCCTCATGGTGTATGTACATGGTGAAGAAAAGAAGCAAACTCAGTGTCCTTATTATGGCGTATTATTATTATTATTATTATTATTACTTATTATTAGTGTCCTTATTATGACGCTTTTGTCTTACTATGACATTGGTGAAACGGGACCCAGGACAAAATGGATAAGATGGCGCCAGCGACGCCGGAGGACACACTGACCAGAAACCGTCAGGCGGCCTGGTCCAACATCAGCTCGGAGACGCTGCAATACCTCATGAGCAGCGTATATCCTACGCATGCCGGATCGCATGACGACCTGCATTGAACAAACGGGGGGGGGTTACATGTCCAAATGAACCATAAGTTCTGCATTCGTTGTTTTAAAATTAATCAAGCCTAAAGAGGGCAACAATTTTGGGACACCTTGTAGACGTGTTTGCGTTGGGCTGGAAGTAAATTACTAGGTGTTCAGTAAATTACTAAGAGTGCAATGCAAATTATTTTGTGCCGCTCGAGGCACGACGATCGCGAACCGATAATTCTCGGAGAGCGCGTCTGAATAACCAGTTAAATCTTTGGGCCAGAGTAAATCTGGAAGTTTTCACATTTTCTATTTCAGGTTACTCAGTGCCAGCGGGTTACTCTTTCACGTTGCTCGCAGCTGCAGGAGGATGGACGAGCCCGACAAGCTGGCAAGTCTCCTGATACGGGTAACCGATACTCGAGCCAAGAGCAGCCGGACCGCTGTACCATGCCCTTTTTCCTTCAAATCAGCTGGGGCCGCGTACTCCGTCGACAGGCCTACTCAATCTGTTTCGGCAAAATGCAGCGAGAAGGTAAGTGCTGCTGATGTAAAAACTGTTGTAGTATAGAAAACAAGTACTCAAATTGGCAGCTGTCACCAAAAACATATCAGTTCGTAACCCAATGTGCAAAGGCTTCCTGCCGGAGTTAATAAAAATATGATTTTTTTTCGCATGATTGCAGCAATGTTAACAAAGCAGACCACTTGATATGTGGAAGGTAACTTTTGACACTGACTGGTGGGGAGGGGGGAGGGGGAGACATAGAAATTGTCACATGATATAAAATCCACACCATGGACAAATTACACAAAAACCGATAAAATTCCATGCCATGGCCCTTAAACATAGCTAAACATGCAAATTTCATCTTCAAGTTTTTGGGGTTACCAGTTTTGAGTGAGCAGGACGAGCGAATAACTACTTACACTTTAAGTTTGACAAAATTTCCTGCCGTGGACAAAATTTTCAAGATAAGCGCACATTTTGAGCTCAGTGATACCATAATACAGTGCGAGACCTAAAAGCAAACCACGAATTGCGATACGATCCTTTTTCATTGCCAACACTGGTTGGGAAGTTTTATTTCACTACCCGGATTGGTTAACAAGTTATAAGTAGGAGTCTTACTATTTCACCAGTTCGGCACAATGCTTCGTTGCAAAATTCGTAGCCAGAAGGCCATTCTAGTTGCACGTAATATTTTAAGTTTTACGTCAAATTCTGGAGTGCTTCTTTGTAGAATTTCGAACTGGGCTTCTTTATCCTCAGAAAAGGTGCTCAATGTGATCCTCAGTCTTCGTAATTCAGGCTTTTAACTCAAATGGCAAAAAGTATAAGCAAAAAAAAAAATATTTGGACTAATTCCATTTTTTTTTAAGACTAGAGCTTAAGCCTGCTTACATTAAAAGGGTGCCGGACTGGGAACTGAGTCGTACCATGCAGGTTACAAACTGGACAATATTGCTGAACTGAAGTTGCACTCTGCATCTGTATCTGCAGGTAGTGCGCAGGGGAGCAGGGGTGGAACATTGCTTTAATGATTGGGGGGGGGGGGGGCTGAACTGAAGGCCTGATAACCTCCCCCAGATGTTGTTTTCTCGACGGATTTAGCGCACTTTATTTTGGACAACAGCAATTTTTCATTTTTTTCATTTTTTATCATCAAATAGCCCGTTATACATATATATATATAGGGTCATTTTACAATTTGTTTCATACTGTCTTCCTGTCTGTTATCTATTATGGTCATTATTTTCGTCATTACAGTCTATTTCTTTTGTTGTTACAAGCAAACATGGGGGGGGACAAATCAACATGGGGGTCATGGCCCTCGCAACCAGATACAAAGTTCCGCCCTTGGCACTGGGTATGATGAGATGGCTTACGAATTCCATGCTAAGATAAGGCAAGATAAGTTATTCTCAAGTACTTGACCTCAATTCAAAATGCGCAATCTAAAGTGACATAATTTCGGTCCCAAATAGAGCTATTATCAAGTAGGGTGTGAATGCAACGGATTGAATTTCGATCCGACTAGGAAGCTGTTTAGCCGTCAGCAATCAACACTAACAAAAATGTAGTACATTTGGAATTCTTTTGACTCTAAACGACTTATTGGATAATTGATTCAAGCAAAATTACCACGATTCTAGCGACTTCCGTTGGCAGGCAAGGGCCATCATCCTGATATGCTACTTGCCATGCTATGATCATAGGTGTACCAAAAGGTAGGTATTTATAGGATGTCATGGGATAGGTAAAGTAGTGGCCAATGACCTTACCAATCTGAGAGAAATTTAATGCTATCCCTTTAATGTTTCGCATCGATGTCTTGAGAATAGCTCTGGTCCCAGCAAGATAGAAGCCATGCCCATAACTATGGTTCAAGCACAAACTCTATTGTTGTCATGTTGCATACGTTTTCATCTAGCACTCTGGGTGAGATGGCAAAAACATCAGGTATTTAGGTTGTTGTAATGGAATGCAGTAAAAATCGTAATGGATCCATGGGTGGAGACACCAGCACCGTAGATCCTGTCAAATCCTGTTCCACCATGTGATTATGTTAGCCTTTCCTGCAATTTTCCAGTTCCACTTATGTTTGTACATGTGATGTGAAATCTGAAGTCGTGGTTTCAACTTCAGCAACCATTCCAACTGTAAAAGGGTGCCGGACATGTGATATAATGCATGCTTAATGTAACAGATGGGAAAATATACCATGCATTTGTAATACAGTGGGATAAATATACGGGTGAGGGCATGATGCCCTGGAAGGTACAAAATCCATGTCCATAGTTCTCTCTGTCCCTTAAAGTGCAAGATTTCGTGGTTTCTATGTACGAAGAAAAACATGCTTTGGTTCATAAATGACATGGAGGTATATGGGGGAACCTATTTTAAGCACTGAGGGGGCTATTTTGAAGACGGGGGCTACAGCCCCCTAAAGAGATACAGTGGGGGCTGCAGCCCTCTAAATCTCTGTTAGTGCAACAAATCTCTGTTAGTGCAGGAGAGTGGGCCATGTCTGAACGGTTTTAGCTTCCCGAACACTCGTCATTGGTATGTGAGAAATAGTTAGGTTCATTATGATATAACCTTCATTTTGAAACTTGATGCACAGGTTTCAAGCTGAGGATAAATAATTTGCAAATGCAATTTCCTTCACCAGAGGGGTGAAGCTCTACAGAATACATTGGAGATCATAAAGAGGAATAGATGGCTCAACCTATCCCCCAAATTATAAACAAAAGTGGATTTCAACCTGAATTACGCTAATTTTGTTCTCAAAGTTGTAGGGCTGAAACCCCCACCATCTGAACAAGAAACTACACCCCCATCCTTCACATACAAAAGACAGGTAGTTTTACGAAGTTAACACAGACCGTGATGCTGGATTTCAAAAATCGCTTTAATGTGACCATGAATTACGCTTACAACTGAGCATGTCAGTTCAACCCAATGCGGTGTTTCAAGCCATGTTTCACTGTCTCTCTTGTATGGAATATGCGCAGAGCTATCAGCGCATTCGATTTAAAGCTTCCCGAGGGGGCGGATTCGGCCCCCCCCCCTGAGATCTCGAGAACTACTTATCCGATTTCATCGCAACAAACGGCAATCGATTTGCCGTCACGTGAACTACATTTTGATAAAAAGAAATTTTCAAAATTTTGAAATTTGTCGATACAGGGGGGGCAAAAATGTCAAAATGGGGGGTACTTTTTGACTTCTTATAACTCCGTTGTTTATGGACTGATTTCGATGAAACTGGCATCAATCGAGAGATTATGGATAGGGCTTTTACCATGGGTATGCAAATTTGAAATTTTGAGAAAATTCATGGGCGGTCACAGGGTTTCAAAAATAGGGGGATTAGTTTTCTAATAACGGAATGAACAAAAGAGGCCAAAACACTTTTTTAGCTTCTGCTAGTCATGTTATGCTAAAGAAGTACAAATCGCATTACAATGTTTGTATAATGTTAGCATAGGCGGTGCCAGGGACATAAAAAAGGGGGATTTGTCATGGTCACACGTTTCTCAGATCAACTTGTGACCTTTGACCTTAAATGACCTCCAGTGACCTTGGGGTCACTTGGAATGATGTCGTGTGCATTCAGTATTATCTGTAAACGTTTTTAATCGATTAAATTCACTCTATTCCAAAAAATTCATTTTTTGGCTTTTGCGATTTAGGGTAAGTGCCCTGACATTTTAGGTCATAGCTCCGTGACCTGACCTGATATCAAGCTGAAACTTGGTACACAAGTAGAGGGCATCTTTCTACGTCATATATATTCCGGGTTTGGCATTTGAAAAAACACCCCAAAAATTTTTCGAAAAAACAAATTTTGACTTTTGACCTTGACCTGACCTTGTAAAGTAATCTCAGATAAACAAAATTACATATGCACATTGCCCAACTATTTAGCTATATACTCATATAAAGTTTTAAGTTCTATCTTAAAAACTCTGTTTTTGGCAGACATTTTCCTTTTACCCTCAACATGGCCAAAGATGACCTGAGGTGCCTCCCAAAAACGTTGCTTGGCTCCGCCCCTGAGCAAACTAGAATTTTGAAATTTTGTCACGGTGCGTAGAAGGAATAGGTAGGAAAAGTCACCAAGTTTCGTGAAGCTGCATCAAAAAGCCTGGAATTGGCAAAAAAAAAAAAAAAAGAAAGTACAAGCCCCAGCTGTGGGGGGGTAAACATGGGTGCAACCAAGAACCAGGGATTGGGAAGAGGGTAGGTCAAGATGACCTGAAGTAGTGCTTTTCAGTGGAAGAATGCAGAGTACGACCCCAGCTGTGGGGGTCATGACCCCCGGACCATCCAAAACTCACACCCAGGCAAACACACCCACCACCCACACCCAGGCCACTTTATGCTGGCAGAGGTTAATCGAAATGAAAATAAAGCTCTGAACTACATTCCTTCATGATACCAAAGTTTTGGATTTAATGAAGGTCCTCCCTAATTTAACTAAAACTTCCCTAATAAAACTGATTCATTAACTACACAGCCACTAAATTCAATGCCACCTCTCCAATCAGCTACAAATTGCCGAACATTAGCTCTTTCTTGAATGATTTATCCCTCATCCTGAGACCTGCACATCGAGCTTCCACGATGAGGGTTCAATCTATTTTTCTTAAAAGATGCAAAAGACTCCAGAGCTTGGACTGGAGAACAGTTTGGACAAAGCCCATTTCCCTACGAAATATTGCAAGAGGAATCCCTCCAAAGAGTTCTAGAGTATGAGCAATTGCCTTTTCTATGTGAAGATTATTGCATTTGTAAATGATTTACCTCTCATCTTGGAGCCAATGTAGCAGGCTTCAAGAAGAGGTCGACGACATTATTAAATGTATTTTTTACGCATTGATAAGTCAAATGTGCGGGACTACAGCCGAAGACACCTCTTCCTGTCGGTTCAGAGACGTTGTGTTCCCTCTCGGAGCTTCACACTCGGTGGCGTCTGGGGTCAGACTGTTTACTGCCTTGGCGGTCCAGCCCTCGCAGATTAAGCTGCCATATTGGGCGGGAATATGGCAACTCAGGAAGCAGTAGCAGTAACAACATAACACGAACCACTAGGTAACCGACCGAGCAGTGTCAAATACAAGGCACCATGTCAACGAATCTGTTACGTGAAAGGTGTCTAGAGATAAACGTACACTTCAAGGATGTTTCACAACATCTCATATTTCAAATTTGAAAAGTTGGTGTTCACCACGGTTCCACGATGTTTTTGATATAATCATTAATTTATTGCTTTAATTCATCCACTATTCCTCATTAACATGACTGGGCGGCAAGGAGTTATTTCGCTGTCATCCAGATTTTTGCTTTACCAAAGTGCAACCACAAGTAATTTCGCGACGTGATCTAGAAATGTTGGTATGTG
Organism: Capitulum mitella; assembly: GCA_030062745.1. NCBI lineage: Eukaryota > Metazoa > Arthropoda > Thecostraca > Pollicipedomorpha > Pollicipedidae > Capitulum > Capitulum mitella. The sequence continues at coordinate 13,296,632 of CP099850.1, read as the reverse complement.
CCGGAAAAATATGTGTTTAGTGGGTGATTATGCGTATTTGACTGTCGATCCGTGGGCAAGAGCGTTAAATATTTTGATGTGCTGCCATAGAAAAGAAACATTTGGTGATAATATGTTTTTCTTTATACCCCCGATCATGTCAATCAGAGCATGCTAGACCGGCAGTGGTGTCGGAAATATTTTTTGGAAGGGATCAAAAGGCATGCGGAGCTAATTTGTCCTTGGGAAGACCAATAACCCAACCTAATTTGTGCTGGATTTTAGACCAGGTAGCGAGTTTGCATTGGTTCCGGTTCATTTTTGTTCAATCACCTCCCATTTTGAGTGGTCATGTCATGTCACATGGCGCAGAAAAATCCTTCCCTCGTTCTGTTTGACAAGAAAAGCTGGAGGCATCGTTCTAAACTTAACTGGAATTGCACTGCATGTGTGGGTGGGGAGGGGGCAAGGTATGCTCATTAAGCTCGGCATGCAATCAGATTCCAAACTTGCATACTTTTCGAATAGATATACAAATAAGATTAAAAAATGACAAATAAACGCTTTGTAGGGGTTGGTTGGTTGGTAATTGGGGCTTGGGGGCGCACCGATTTCAAGGTCATTTGGCGCCCACACTTCGTAGGGGAGGGGTCAGTACTGCCACCAAATACTAATTATCCAGGTAGGTCGGTGTTGCCCAGATGGCACCTCCTTCTTCCCATGGCGAAGCCAACATAAACCTAGACAGCACCAGTCTGCGAAGCATGGTGCGCTTTGGTGATATGCTGTTGGTGCAACTTGAATTACAGGGGCGTTTTTGAGGTTTGTAAGTGCAAAACCATCTTCTCGGGTGTGTTTCAAGCATTAAATTCAGGGCACCATTTTTTCGTCATTCTGGTTTATATGCATGTTCAAACTTTTACAACAAATTTTCCCATCATGGTTTATCAATGTGTCTTTGGGCTCAGACTACGTGTTAAGCAGAACTTGTGTGTACTTTGAACCCATCATCCAGGAGTGCAATGCGAGTTCAACAGACACTTTTACCTCCGGCGTCTTTGCCAGACAGAACCCTGCAGAGATCTTCCTCTCCTGTAGGTTGCAGGCTGACCGTTATGTAGTGGCTGGGCCTGGGAACGCTTTTTCTGGGACTCAAACACAGCGTTACGGGACCCAAGTCTGATCTTTCCCCCAGGCCACCAGGTCTGCGTACCAGTGCTGTGTATGCCGGATCGCATATCGTTTGAATTAAAGGTCAAAGCTTATGTTGTAGGCTTTCCTTCTCAACATCTGTACTCATTTCATAACATCACAAAGTTTCCCAGCTGAGAATAACTGCACTTCGCGTTTCTTGGCGTATATGAGTGAACATGGGTTGTATGTGAGCACAAAGGTTGCATTACTCGTTGCGCACGCACCAGAGTTCTGTAACTGGGTCAGAATGTGTGACAGGATCCCTGACCTTACATGGGTTTATGAGCTATTTATGATGTCACATGACAACTTGTTGACAAAGAGCAGCCACTGCGTCCTTCATTAGTCACAGATGCATTTCAGTAAGCCCTTGTGTTCTGCGTCATTGAGACTGACTGATGCATACAGCCTCTGCTTGTCTGAAATCTTTAATTTTCTGAGGTTGACAAGTCCAAAATGCAAGCCAGTACAAGCAAATGGAGATGGGTATTTGCTCTGGCTGACAAGTCCAAAGAGCAATGTACTGATATGCGTAAGGTTCAACCACGTACCGAAGGACTGTCAGTTTCGTGACGCGTGAACTGTGTATTTCTGGAAGGTGTTTGATGCCAAATGGTGGAATGTGAAAATAAACGCCAAAAAAAGCCAAAAGTCACGTCAGTTGAAACAAATTTAACATTTTCCGAACTGACAGCTCCTTTATATTTCAACTCCATGGCCATGGAATTTGGCGATGCTCCAGCTAATATCGTTGCTTTTTGCAATGCAACGCATACGTCCGCCTTCAAGCGCGCTTACAGTGCATGGTCCAAAGAATAATACAGCATGAAACCTACCTTACTTCTAAGGGTGTCGTGCAACCAATAATAAAAAAATGGTGAAAACGAATGAAAAATGACAGCTAGGGGAAACTGTTTCTATATCACTTAGCATGTTTTCCGCATCCATACAAAAATATTTGAGCAATATGTCATGCAGGTTTTGCAATGCGAGGCAAATGTGTGAAAGTTACAAATTTGAATGCAGTGGTGCTCAAAGGGTCCAACTGCATAATGTGATATGCTTCGGCATGCTTGGTGTTTAACGTAGTAAAAAAAATGTGTCATATGTGGAGAATACGAATATCATTCCAGCCTTTTTTGGCACCTGCACACCCAGTAATCCAATGCTGGAACACTGCAAGTAACCCACTTTTGACAAGAGTCAGTCACATTTCATTATTGTGTATCTGTCATCTTTGCTTTCTGGTTTTTACCCATCATTCAGCAGCAAAAGTTTTGCGCACATTGCTTGATGTAGTTACTAACTGATGTTACAAGTTCAGCCACATAACCTGAAAATGCACTGCAAGATATTCCGCATCTAATCAAAATGCTGCAGCGCAGTGGTAGGAATGGAAGAAGCCAGTGTAAGAAGCTAGAGGATATTTTTTAATAAGTCCGAATGCGATCAAGTGGGTGGCGTTGCGATCAGCGCCCATGCCTATCAGAGTCTGTTGCTGGACCCTGACCATACCACCCAAGTGTTCCCAGTTCTGGAGTAATTCGCCCCAGGCGTCCAACCAAACAGCGCTGGAGAATCTTTGCCGTACCGTGCAACTCCACGACACGGCCGCCTGTGACCGGCTGACCCTCCTTAGTTTCTGGCCAAATACAGATGCCCGTTCCGAGACTCGAATCCCACGCACCGGACTTCGTTGTCTGCCACGCACCGGACTTCATTGTTCGGCTTCTTAAGCATCAGGCCATTGATGTGATCAGCTGAGGTACATTTGGCCCCAACCCAGTCATAAATATGCATCATTTGAGGCTGTCAGAGAAAATGTTTGGGGTATGTTGTAAATATAAATAAATAATATAAGTCCTGGTAATATAAATCCTGCAGCAAAATTACTGCATACTTGGCAATACTTGATAACAGGGTCATAGTCCGAACAACAAGCTTGTTCTTAATTCAGATGATCCCAATGTTGTGCGCTTCAGACATTCAGAATAAATTAATCGCAAAAAGGCCTTTCAGATTATGCCTTTTGCCTGCGCAAATTTACCACAAATGCATCATGTAGACACAAAACGTTGCAATCAAAGCGTGTTGAAATTGCTAAGCCGATCTTGCGTTGTGCTAAATGCATCCCATTAACATAATTCAGTGGATATGGTTTGACCCAAACGCAAAGCCCGTTTCCTGAGTGATTTATGTCAGCAACTAAGGCCATGTCATGGCTGCTGTGTGACCAGGATAACCTTTTTGTTTCAGAGTTGACATAGGCATGGTATCATAATGCCTAATCCACGACGATGCCTGTTGATAAGTGTGGCATGACAGTGGCTGAAACATCCATGTTCGTGTTGTCAGTGCTTACTGGAAGCATGTTATGACAAGTTTATGACTCGTGACCAAATATGGAATCCATTTTCACGTCTCATACGAGCCGAGGATCACAGGCATGGATGGGCAGCACGGACAGGAAACCGTATGTATCGTATTTTGTTAACGTTTCAGAAGTGTTGTTTTCTTACTTCTGAACTGTCCAGTCTTGCATTACGGCGATGACCTGTGATGTCCTGTGATGTCCTATGATGTTCTGCGCGATGGTCTGTAATGACAGCGTTGGACAGATAGGTACACATACTTTAACAATGAAGCGGATACCCGGCACCTATTGCATTAACACAAACCAGTGCATCTTTTAAGGAATTTTCACTGGTGGGCACCAAAAGAAAAGGGCATTACAAAAAGGACCTTTTTGAGCCCTAAAAGAGCACCTACTTGATCAATACTTGTGTGTAAAGGGCTTTCCGAGGAGCGAATGGGTGCATTTACCCATCGTGCTTATTTAGAATCTGCGTTTACCAGTAAGTAACAACGATTCAAAGGTCCCGTCATTCAGTTTTCAATTTGCGTGCGTTGTATGTCAAATGAATGGGATAAGTATTGCCACAGTTCACAGTTAAGTGGCCAAGGCTGCCAGTGGATCCTACCTTTCAGAAGATCTGCCGTGAAGAAACTGCGACCCTGATGTTTCTCAGCCTTGACAACTTGAAGCAGCATGGCCCGCGACAGCAAAAATACCGTACTATGAGTAGAAGGTGCTTATATTTAAAACGTTCCAGGACATATCGACCAAACACATACCAAAATTAACACACCAAAGCCTCGAACTTTGATGAAATTTGGTCCGGTGGGTAATCTGTGGCTGAGATTCCATATTTTCACTTCCAAGCACGGTCGGACATGCGGTTTTTGTGTTAGAGCTGTTTGAAATTTTGAGATTTGATTATTTTTGGCCAAACCCTTGGTGAAAAAATTTGTATTATTTCAGTAACCAAAGAGCACATTTTAAAAAACTGGGTATTTTTGTGATGAGGACAAGGTGCTGCATCTTTTAACTATTTGCATTTTCCAAAATATCTTTTTCTTTGACCTTGAAACCTATTTTCAAGGTGAAACTTTGAAGATGTGTCAAGTGATTCCGATTGAAACCTTGACAGGTAAAATGTCCTCCAAATAATTTTAAGTTGTTTTAAATCAAGAAAAATTCCCATTTCAGTTTTTAATCTTACCAACTGCACTTCAAATTCGCGATGCTTTCACAGAAATCGTCCTTGTTGAGAATTTCCAACCTGGACTGGAAAAAATTGGTATGAAAGACCGGTGAAAGTAGCTCTGAACACCGGGGCCATTGTTTTCTTCCACCAATATGCCACAAATTTCGTAATCTCGAAACATTTATTGTCATCTGTCGCCCGCTGCAAAAATGTAGTTATATTCTCCACGATAATGGCCGTGAGGCATGGCTTTGGCCCACATTACACGCCACAGGGAAGTGCGTCGCGAGGACGGTGGAGCGTTAACGCTTGGTTTACATGACGGGTAATTCGTCGTGTAATCGACCGATGCGGACGCGACGAACGGAATGAAGCCACTCAGATTTCGACGACGTGATATCTCGACGGACTCGACCGAAAACGCAGTCAGCTGATGCGTTCAGCTAATCATTTCTCGCGGTTTCGTTTGTTAATTTTTCCTTTGAAGTGAGGACTTCGTCAAGACTGCCGATTGGGCCGGCTGGGAAGACTTCGTTCCTCTTTTAACCCGCCCCGTGCTAGTCGTCAGATCCACCTTTCTCATAGCAGGGGGTGTATGAACACCTTTCCCCTTGCAACACGCGAACCGTAGCCATAGCAAAAACAAAACAAAAATTAAAAATAAAGCTTACATCATGCAAAATAAATCATTTAAACAAGAACATTTCATTGTCATTCGCAAATAAAAGTTTGTGGTCTTAAAACACGCTCTTCCACCCGCTCCACGCAGCAACTGGCGAAGCCTGCTTGCTGTCTCACCTTGTCAGCCCAGCCGTACCAGCAGAGGAGGAAACAAGCAGCATACTACCTTCTTTGTTCGACAAAGCATAGTTAGAAACATAATTTGCAAGAAGACACCAATGAGCGGGGCCTGGAGCGCACACCACAATTCCGTAATTTGCATATTTATATGCTAAAATATGCCAAAATACGTCAAACATGCCTTTTCAACTTCCTAATCAAACTTTTTAGGCCCTAATAAATTCTTGAAACGAGATGCCCTTCAATGAATCCAAATGACCTTGACCCCCTAGAGTGCGATAAATGGTACACATCATACTACATACATATAAGTGGCACACATATTTGGGGTGAAAAAAGCAATTCATGTCATAAAACCCAAAAATATAGTCCCCAAAACTCTTGCAGTTGACTGAAAAGCGAGACAAAAAAAGTGAAAATAACTTTGAACTCGGTCTGACCTCCGATGCATTGACCGAGGTCCACCATGTTTTTCATTTGCGCTATGATGCTTTGTTATAACTCTATTCCCTACACGAAATTTTTAAAAAGAGAAAAATCTAGATAATACGATTTGTCGAAAATGGATAAACCTTCCCTTGACTCAGGTTACTGACCTAACCTCTTCCAGAAATTCTAAAATAAACGTCTTAAGGCCACGGGCAATATAAGGTCATGTACCAAAACAAAGTCTGACATATTTGAATTTATTTATGCCGACTACACGGCCCCCTTCAACCAGGCCTAGGTCGTTGATCTGACCAGCGACGGCGGAAAAAGGGAGGGGGCAGGAGGGGCGCCGACCCCCCAGCCTGATGGCTGGGGGGCAAAACTATGTTTTTGCCCCCCCCCCTCCAGAAATCTCGGTCATTGCACCAAGCAAAATCGTGAAAAATCAGCCTTACGCTATTAAAAAAAGAAAAAATCGATGTACGAACCGAAAGAAAACATACTCCGAATATACCAGAGGGCTTTGTGCTATGAAAAGAGGCTTGTGGTCTGAATGAGCGTTGTATATATAAATAAATATATACAATAATAATCTACTCTTATACTCTTTGTTTTGCTCACGTACAAAGTGTCAAAACGTGAGGTGTAAGGGACACTTTCGTCCAGAGACATTACTACCGGGATGGAAGGAAAAATGTTTTCAGTGCTCCGTCATGGGATGACACAGAAGCGACAGTGCCGCCGCGAAACTGTTGACCTCACAGACGATGGGACAGGAGAGAGAGAGAGAGAGAGAGAGAGAGAGAGAGAGAGAGAGAGAGAGAGAGAGAGAGAGAGAGAGAGAGAGAGAGAGAGGAGAGAGGAGAGGGAGAGGAGAGGGAGAGGGAGAGGGAGGGAGGGAGAGAGGGAGGGAGAGGGAGAGGGAGAGGGAGAGGGAGAGGGAGAGGGAGAGGGAGAGAGAGAGAGAGAGAGAGAGAGAGAGAGAGAGAGAGAGAGAGAGAGAGAGAGAGAGAGAGAGAGAGAGAGAGAGAGAGAGAGAGAGAGAGAGTTACGGAGGACTGGACAACTCAAATGGCTCTGGCGCTACCTTGATGGAACATTTCAGGGCTCAGGTGGTCTCAAACCGGCAAAGAAAAAGTCCTGCCGAAATGGAATGCTGCTGCCAGCCGGATTCCTGCTTCCTGTGCCGCAAAGACGTCAAAGGCTCCATCAGCACTCTACAACTGCCCAGCAGCTGCGACTGACGGATGGGCAGGCATCACGCTTTTGGATGAGCGCAGGCTAAAAACTATTTCACGTGATTTCATGGCCAGCGTCACGTGTACTTTACATCAAGTGTCGACATGACAGGAATTCGAAGGGGCAATGCGTTTACAGACGCAGTGCAGGTTGGTGTGCAGGCAGATACAAGAAAATGAATCGTTCATCGTCTCGCTTGGTCTGGCTGTGAATCTCCAGTCCGTAGCTGCGTGATAAGGTAGTCTTCCTGGATGTCGGCCTTTTTCATAAAGAAAGGCAGTGCGTCACCTTTCTGGAACGTAAAGGGTGCCTCGTGGACGACACCTAAGACGACAAAATGTTAATGACACACCGAAGAAATGTTGCAAAGTATTAGAACGGATTTCACGATGAACTTGGAGTGATGTCATTTCGCTCGTGCCATTCAACGTTTTAGAGATTTGTTGTTTGTGTTTTCATGTTTCAGCGTCTTGAGGATAAACTTTCAGTATCCTGAAAATATCTTCATGAATACCAAGGCTTGATATTTTTGCGTAATGAGGAACTGGAACTGTACGGAGAAGAGCAGTTTCGCGATAAAGTCTTTGGTTTTTAAATAAAAAGGAAGTGGACCCAATCATACCACATGAGAAATGCGCTTTTGATTTGACAGGCAGGATAGTAACAAGTTAAAGCACCGTACAACTATCCGTAGACTAGAATACACATAACACAATGTGTCACACCTGAAGAAAAAGACCGAAAAGCAATGTCGAATTTCCAAGTTTTCTGCCAGTCGCATGGAATGAAATGCCTTCAATATGTTGCACAACGTTCTTGGAACCATTACATTTCCTCATTCAACTTTTTGATGTGGATTAATTGATGAGTCCCGAAGGCATTGCCCACCCCGGCCGATCACGACCATTGTGGCGTGATGGCCGGGGCGGGCATTGTGGCGCATTGTGCCGCCATTCAGTACGGCCCATAGCTAATGGCCAGCCGGCTATCAATGCTTCAGAAATGTTTTCATTCCAAGTCGCGGCAAATAAAAGCCATTGTTTGGAACTGGGGTTGGAATGGTCCGGTGTGCAACTTTACTTCATCTAATTTTTCGCTGCTACTACGACTATACTAATATTATTACTACTATATTTCATTTTTTACTGTACTCATGAGTGGGCCACTCGTTCTTTAACCGGCCGACAGATGACGCCTGTTCCACTCCCTTCCGAGTCTCCGCGTTCAGAGGACTGTGATCCCTCTCTCCGCCGCCCACCGCCTGAACACGGCTCCCCTGCGGCCGCGACCCTGCCCCGTCCGTCGCTGGCCGGCGGCCGGCGGCGATCGGTCGTTCCCGGGAGGTCGTTCGCTCCGTGGCGGGACGACCCTGCGCCGACCGCCGAGGGTCGCCGACCCCGGCGGCCGCTGCTTATTCCGGGGCACGCACAGCGCGGCCGGCCGGCGCCATAGACTGCCCAGCAGCGCCTTAGAGGACCGTCCAGATGAGCGGCCAGAGAACCGCTCAGACCAACGTGCGGAGGACCGCTCAGACCAGTGTCCACAGAACTGCTCATAACAATGTGCAGAGGGCTGTCCGCAAGATTTCGATGGACCGTTCAGATGAAAAGCCGGAGGACCGTCCAGACAGGAATTCAGGGATAAGCTGAGATGGCCACCCAGGGACACGCTCAGATGAATATTTTGGGCTTATCTTGCAACCAACGTTGATCTCCAAGCAACTTAGTTTAGCTCCATCGGCATTTCTCAGGCAGCTGCAACAAGACGTTCAAATCGTGGTTTCTGAAGTAAGCGACGTCACGATTTTCAACCTGGTAAATTCAAAAAGTACCCGGTAACTTCACCCGAGCATCATGGCGGCGATCACTAGGTCACCTTGCATTCCGCATTTCAGCGTAAATGTCTGATGAGTCATTCTCGCCTCGGTATGTTGGTGGATTACTACCCGATCTCGCGTTTATGATGGTGATAATTTCTTGCCACAAGACAAACTGAAATACTTTTTGCGGCGGTAACAAATGTGCCTTTGGGTGGGCTCGCAGAAACGGCTTGGTCGACCAGATCTCCATTCACTAGACTGTCAGGTCCTGTATAAAACCATATCCTCGTCATTTTCCAAACATCTCGCGTAGTTCGCTGACTACATCCATATACGGCAGGCTTTCAGAGTTGGGGGAGGGGCAGACACTATTTTAAGTAGATTATTCTTTACCAGGCCATATGGCTTATGTTAAATTTCCAAAATTATGGGGCAGCCCCACCGCTTCCACGGTCCTTGATTATATGCTTGGTAGTTCGTGGTCAAAGGTAGTTCGGTACAAATATCTCGGCTTAGGGCTGAGGGACCCGGACAAACCATGATGGCGGAGCACACTGGATTATCTTTGTCTTTCGCATGATAGCATAAATGTGCGTTCAGTACAACAGTGTTATTAGATAGTTCAATGAATTCTTCAAAGAAGTGCATTGGTGCGTTAACCCGTTGAGGCAGCAACTGGTGTTAATTATCGGAACCCGAATTCCAACTTTTCCAAGACTTGCCGATTTCCGAATCGGAAATTGGTTGGACATAGCGTTTATTCCTCGGAAAAACTGGACAGTCTTTTACAAGCCAACTGCCAAAAAATATGATCAAACCCAATGCTGCTTAATGTTCCAGTCCTAAACTCAACTCCAAGCATGACACAAAGTAGCCATTTTGATACAGTAACTTGCATTGCTTCAACAATTAACATACGCAACTCAGTTTCATATCTTCAGTTGCTCATATCCACAAGGCATTCACTGAAAGTGAAGCAAGACTGTTACTGGTCAAACCGATCACTATGGACTTTTAAGTGAAAACTGGAATTCACCACATTTCAGTCAGTTTTAATGTCATTATTATATAAAAAAAACACACGAGATATTCTGCCGCCATTTGCTATAACATACCAACAGACCAGACATATCGTAAATCATCTTCATTATTTTATGATTTGCAGATGACACTTAAATGCAGTTTTATCAAAATATTGAGAGCACTCAGCCAGCTTTTAGGTCCATTTTTTCTTGCACTGCCCATGGGCACAATGTTAAATCTTGAAATTACTGGGGTGCCCGCACGCAGGACATATTTAGAAACTGACCAGATAGTGTACCATCATGCTTCAGAGGGGCGCCGTTAGTGCATCTGATGGATGCGGTGCGAACAACTGGAAGTTAAAAACTGTCTTTTTTTTCATTTTGGCAGCAATGGTTGTGCGGAGAGATGGTCCCGCGCCGCCTGGGCTGGCAAGTAGCCGGACACGTTCTGTCACTACGCTATTCCTTCGTATTCTTTTTTAGTGCCCAGGGCACGTGGTACCGCGGTGGCAGGGCACTATCTCTACCGCCGAACTACCGGAATGCGGAACTCAACGAAACACACGGGAACGAATCGTTGCATGCGAGTGATTCGCGACGATGCTCCAGTGCAGCACACAGATTGGAGTCTAAGCCTTGCATTCATTCGATTATCTTTGCCGTACTTGGTGCTACAGGTTTCCTAATTCTACATATATTTTACACTCCATGTCTAAAACAAATTTAAGCGGTACCCGGTGACCTTTAATCATCGGTGATCCAATGACACCATTACACTAGGCACCCAGATAAAATGCCGCTCTACTACGACGCATCAGTCATCCAGCGCCGAAACAGATGCTGTTAACCGTGCTCGCGTGGTCGACGGTGACCTGATGTGGAAGTTATATGTATATACATATGTATATATATATATACATATATATATATATATATATATATATAATATATATATATATATATATATATATATGTGTGTGTGTGTGTGTGTGTGTGTGTGTGTAATGGTTGCATTTCAGATCACAGGGGCGCCCTTTGAGCCCTTGGGGCTACTCCTCCAGGTTTCGGGGTGCCCCCATTCGTTAGGATGGGGGGCCCTGAAAGTCCTCGAAACATATTTCCAGACCACGGGGACGTCGTTTGATTCCTGAGGGATGCTTTCCTGGTTTCGGGCTCTCATGATTTCTTTATTTTTCAGGGCGTTCTTCTAAAGCTCAGGATATATTATCAGAGCACAGGGGCATCCTATGGGCCCTCGGGGGCACCCCTTCAGGGTTTGAGTGCGCCCTCTATTTTTTAGAGCGTCCTTCTAACCCTGAGACATATCTCAGACGTCAGCGGCTTTCTTTGAGCACCCGGGGCGCCCCGCGCCCCTCCAGGATCTGAGGCGCCCTTTTATTCTTTAAGACGTCCTGGCTCTCGAGGCGTATCTTCAAACCTCAGGCGCGCCCTTTGCGGAAATCGGGGCGCCCTTTGGGCTATCGGGGGCGCCCCTCCTGATTTTTACCACTGGATGTGTCCTTTTATGATTTAGGGAGTCCCTGTCCTAGGGACACAGACTGCCGGGGCGCCCGAACGAGTCTTGGGGAGGCGCCTCTCCAGTCGGGGGGCTTGGGGCTCGCATTTATTCTACATCGCGGCTTTCTAGACCTCGGACATATTTTCAGATCGCAGGGGCGCCCTTCCAGCCTTCGGGGGCGTCTTTCCAAGGTTGGGAGATGCCCTTTTGTACTTCAGGGCATCCTTTTAGCCATCCAGATGTTTTCAGATCTCAGGACACCGAGTGCTCAGTGTAGGTGGGAGGCTCTCCGAGCTTTGGGGCGCCCGTTGGTCTTCATGACCATTAAACTGAGTTGAGTTGTTGACTCTCCTACCATCTTCGGGACATTTTTGGGTCTCTTGAGTCGCCCTTCGAGGCCTCGAGAGCATAATTTCAGGTTCGGCGCCCTAGGAGCCAGTAAACGGTATTACCGACAGAGGCGCCTTCGGCGTCCAAGGGGATGCCATGGCCTGATGGCATCCCCTTATATATCTGCCCTGCCAGTACGTAGCCCAGAAGTGTACAGCATTACCCTCATGGAAGGTCCTCCGCTATTTCATAGCATTGTAAACCGGCAATTGGTCTAATAAATCTGCAGATGACCCACAACTATTTCACTGCGTGCGCAAACTGCAAACTGGCGTTCATGATGTGCTTAGCTCACACACACCTTTTCGCCATGACAATGACTTGAAACGTAACTGCATATCGGCGAATCTGTAGGGCACTGTGTTATAGCCTCCCACCATTTAGCATACTTTATCTATTTATACAAAACGATTGGATTCCCAACATACCTCTCATTTATCATCTCGCCCTACAAAGTCTCCACTCTTCTTCATGCTATTAGTCTTACTTTGCTCGACAGCGCAGGAAGATGAGCCACATTTGCTGTCATATGGCTGCCCGTTGACCTACAGGATTGCCGTATAGTGAAAAGTCGCTAGCAATCGCAAATTATTTTAAGAATAATGCCTCACACTACTTAAATATCAGGAAGACCACGCAGGACACGCCTACGACATTAAGTGGTCGGATAGAAATCGAAGGACAGACATTACTGTAGGACCCGTAGTACTGTCTGTTACTATTGCGCCACTGAAAAATACAGCTGAACTTTCTTGCACAGACTTGGATCTTGGGCAATCTTGGATACTCACGTGGCTTGTTCTTCGGAATTCAGTTGGAGACTGGCTCGAATTTCTCCGAAAATATCAACACTAGCATTAACCATAATCTTGGAAAGTTCTGCTCCTGGTCGCGACTTACTAGCGACTGTCAGACTACACTATTAAAGTATTATAGACGACGGGAATATGTCTAGCGAACATCTCCAAGGAGCGGGAGTCAAGCTCAATGTGTCTCCATGGAACGGGTTCACCCCAGATCCCAGTCGCGAGACTCTTTCGTGAGTTACCGACAGATCGGCCCTGCGGCAGTCTTCGCACGTTAGTTCTCGAACGCCATTTGAACGTTGTAGATCATTGCGCTGCTAAGACAAATCGCCGTTTCTCCTGGAAGCATCATGCACTTACACTGGGCCAGGTGGCTTGTTTACAATTCGCCATGGAGGCCGCCATACCTCCCAGAGACTTCCTTGGCGCCTGCCAAGGTAACTGTGAGGTAACTTGGTATGCCTATAGAGGTATCTTAGGTGACGCCACACGTTATGCCTGGTGTGCCTCGTAGGTCAGTTTATTAACAAGGCTCCGGTCAGGCACGAGCCTCTCCACGGACGGCAGTTGACCTCAAGTCAAGCACAAAGTCAACAATCCTCTGGTTATTGCACTGTCTGGCAAACATCTGTTACCGATATCGTGGGAAACAGGCTTTGCTCTTTGGATCTTGTTATAAATTTGAATTGATTCGCCGAAATTGCCAAAGATGGGGAAACACTTTCCACCCCACAATGGAAAGTAAAACCAGCTCTGGCATCCTGCGTTAGTCATTATAGCCATATTGTCACAAAATCAGCTACTCGGTTAGCCGCCGACTCGAAAACCGGCTAGCCGCAACCAACTTTGTATGTCATTCTAAGATGTGTGTTATGGCTGATCTGTCAGATTAGATCAACCGAGGCCACATGCAGTTTTTACGTGATTTGCGCAGTTCTGTCAGCCGTTCACAAGGCAACGCTTTATAAGGTCCACGTTAACCATAATATTGTACAAGTGGTCGGGGAAGGTCACATGAGATCATATAAGGTAACCTCAACCTTGCAGGCAAAGGTCGAAGTGACCTCGAGGCAAAGGTTGGAAACAAAAGCAAGGTTGAATGGCCCAGAAATGCTACAGCAGTTTCGTTGCATGGTAAAAGACCAAGTTTCATCATCTATGACGATTTTCTAAACTTGACCTGATATGATCTTAACGTTGAATGACCTCGCACCCCATCCAGACATAAACTATGCTTCCAAAATACCATTTGATACCTCTAAATACGCATTGAAGGGAGTGTCACAGCAGACCAATTTTCACGGAATTGGTCTGCTGTGACAAATTTCACGGAATTGGACTCCACGTGACCTTAACTTCAGATGACCTGGGTTTTCTCTGGGTATAGAAGGTCATCTCATAGCCGAGTGGTACATCTAGAACCACTAGCAAACAGTAATCTAATCTGAAACCACCTCAAAAGCACTATTTACACCGGCACGGTTCAGATTTTCCATATTTCTGACCTGCAGGCCCTCGAGAACGAGGTCACAGTTGAGTGACCTAAAATAGCATCAAATCGACGCTCTTTAGGTATGTGTAGGAAGGTTCAAGTCTCAGGCAAGCAGAATTTCGACTCATTCAGCCAAATGGTTTAGTATGCATTGCGGCAAAATCGGTGGACGGGTTGCACCCCACGCGCTTGGAACGGTTCACATAGCGTTTGCGCTCCGAGCTAAGATGGCTTTGTGTCGGTGATAAGACAATGAGAGGGTCTACGAGATAAATGGCCTGCCCAAGGAGGTGGCGATTTGGCCAGTGCTTGACATATTTAGGTTGGACTCCCGGATCATGAAACTAGTTTAATTTTTACTGTGCCTGCAATGTTTCCCTGATAGAGTCGCTACTTAATGCACTGGGATCTTCTATTTATGCCAACGTGATGACATTAAGAACAGACACCAAGTTTCAGGGCGTTATCTCAAACGATTCAGGAACTGCAGGCAAAACATGCGGGATGACTTCTTCCGCCGTGCTAAATGTCAGCCCGGCCGGACCCGCCGGCCGTTTGGGGTTTCGTGACGTCACAACCTATAACAGACCGTTCTAGACGGGCGCCACTTTAAGGACCGAACAGAGAAATTTCCATTCCGATTTTTCTGCAGTCTGGCAATAGGTCTGGAATCAGGGGTCCGCACTGCATATAAAAGTCAACAAAATAAGGCAATGTTTCCGGAGGTCACTACTCTACTGTTAACTGAAAAACTGTTGTATTTGGAACATATCGACGTATCTTTAGTTCCCTTTTTGTGACGCAAAAGCCTTTGTTACTATGGCTCGAGTAATTTATTTGTGGAGCAAACTTCTACGCACACAGAGCTGATTTCGTAGAGCTGAATACGTGTATATGCGCGTCAGTTCAACAGCTGTTGCCAAGCCTCCCATCTGTTTTGTTTCCCATTTATTCCATTACTTTGGGATACTCTTTGTAATATTATTTTTGGAGCAATATCTGATAGGAATATTTTGCCCAGATGTTCTTCGACAGAATAACTGTAAGAGAAGGGTGTATTACTGGGCTAACTTGCCTTTGGTTTGCATCTTGCCTCTATTCTCCGGATATGCTGTACACATTAACCCGTAAGTGCTGGGAGCGGTTTGGTCTACCTTCATGTAACTGAATGGTTCATTGTTTGGTGTTCTGTTTTTTTAGTCTAGCTCCAAACGTCAGTGATCTAAATCAAGTCAAAGTCAGGTCGGTGATCCGTGAAGAGGCGAAAAATGAGACAAACTTTAAACAGCTGATGAAGCTCGAGTCTTTTATGGGTAAAAACAAACAAACGACGTGAGTATATAGGTATCTATCTAGGAAAAAATATTAGAGCAGTTTGGGCCACATGAAGTCAGGTAATCAGGTCAAGTCAAGGTCAGCACTAACCGAATTATTTTCAGCTCTGAAGTTCCCAATATTTCTTTGAAAACAAAAACTGTATGTGATATGATTTACCACAATGTCTTCTAAACGTAGTTTGAGTTCAAACATAGTTCAAACATAGTTTGAAGTCAATGCCAGGTCAGGTCAGGTCATCAGAGCAGAAAATATGACTTTCGGCACAGAGAACGTATGATATGAAAGTGGAGTTGTGCGTAATTCGGTGACATGAAGGGAATGAATCTAATCCCTATCATCATGAAACGCAACCGAAGGTCGCCGAAAATGACTGATATGTTCGAACGCCGAATGTCAAGTTTTGATCTTGGATCAGGTCACCAGTATAGCCCGTAATAAGTAGGAGGGTTTTAGGTTTCGTATGTGAGTACAAACACTTGACGTGAGTATAGAGGTATATATCTAAGCAAAAATATAAAAAAATAGTACGGCCGTCATGAGCTCCGGTCATCAGGTCAGGTCAAGATCAAAAGTAAAAAAATGGTAGTTTCAGTTCTGGAGTTCAAACCGTAATTTGCATGACTCACCACAATGCCTCCTAAACGTCTACAAAGTTTGAAGTCAGTATCAGGTCGGGTCGGGTCAGTTCAGGACAGCAAAAAACATAAGCTTCGGCACAAAGTTCGTGTGATACCAAAGTGGACTTGTGCGTAATTTGACGACATGAAGGGAATAAATCTAACCCCTGTCACCATGAAACATAACCGAAGGTCGCCGAAAATGGTCTTGATGCGTTCCAAGGTCAAATCTCAAATTTTCATCTTGGATCGGGCCACCACTATCACTCAGCCTATTATAAGTGAAAGGAAATTAGGTTTCGTATGTGAGACATAGTATATTCCTCACGAATATTTTCCTGCTTTGAGACATTAACATGCTGTCTTCTACCATGTGTTACAATAAGGTACGGGCAAAAATTTCAAGGTCAATTAAGGTCAATCAAGTGACGATTTTGGGTTTACATGTTACATGTTACAATCATGCATCAAAACAATCCAGAGCGATATTTCAGTGCAGTGCACCGGCGAACAGAAAGACAGTCAGCTTCAGGGTCAATTTACTTCATGACCATGATCTTGGCCTTGGCATTACGGCACACAGTTGTGCTCCTCGGTATATCTTCCTTGGTTTGGTAGCACTTTAAGTCGCCTTACTGTGATCAGTTTGTCTCTGTAGGACCAAAACCAAGACCTCTACCCAAAACGCGCGAGACCCTCACTTTGACCATTTTTGGGTCACCTGGAAGGTCAGCAGTACGAGACAGACGTATATATGCCGGACTTTTTTTGAAGTGGAAGAATGGGACTACATACTGATGAAAACTGCGTCTATCTACGTAGTTTAGTTCGAGAGTTAGTATAACGGGGCAAACTGACCCCCCCGCACCAGGCGTAGTCGAAAAAGTTCCAGGATCATATGGGTTAATCCGTTAAAATCGAACTGTGAATATTCCATCCAATACATTTCCTTTACATCTTCAAAAGTGAAATGCTTCCATCCGCAGGAACAGAGTCATTTCAATTTCTTAAACCCTTTTTGCAACAAGATTTCAACCTATTCAAATGGAACTCTGGCAAATCAATATACCGTGTTGCATATCACATCGCTGTCTTCCAGTGTAAAATTTCCTGTATGTAGCGAAGGCATAGTAAAATCCTTTCAAAACATGTTTTTTTAATTCCTTTTGCAAGTTTCTTTACAGGCGCCGAATTTTCACCCCCAAATGGACCGTTCATGTCAACCAACAGTTTGGTTCATTCAGCTTTCCACGTGATTTCTCGTCTAACCCATCTGATTTTTGTAGGCACCATGAACGCTTCTATGGCTATCATTCCCATCCCACCTTTTATGCTGGGGTTAATGTATACCAGTAAATGATAAATGTATGTCCATTATTCCTTTCCTACTGATTTTGCCTCTTTTGCCATTTCATAATAGCTTCAGTAGCTCGATGTTAAGGTGCTTTAGAAAATTTTCAGACAGATTGGGAATAGCAATGAATAAATGTAATAACGATTACCAAAGTAAAACTGTGATAAACAATGTTTTGCCAAGTACAATAAGATGCACTATGCGTATATATATATATATATATATATATATATATATATATATATATATGAAAATATATGCATATATATGTATATGTATATATCGTGTATTTTAATGTTTGCAGTAATGTAGTTTCCATTTTGGTCATTCTCAATCACTGTGAATTTGCACGGAGTCTAGTTGCATAATACCCAAAATAAAATTCGCAATCTCCACAGTGATTTGAAAAAATACCATGAAAAAACAGGGTTTGGACATGTTTTGCCTCCCAGCCAAACTCGTGCGAATGCCTGTGGTTTTTTTTTTTCGGAAAAACTTTGGAAATAAAAATCATAAGATATGACAAGATACCGGCAGAAAACCGAACAACATTTTTTCTTTTTGTTGGGGGGATCCCTTCGCTGCTGCCTGCGCAGGGACTTAGACCCCCGGGTCTGAAAGTGAGATCTCCAGCCCTGACGAACGCCGAGCTACATTAAACTTATCCTTCAAACGACGGTAAGATAGTTTGAAGCAAGGGTGGAAAACGCGTTGTTTTTTGGTGTCGAAGAACACCGGGAAATATGTGCTCCAAAACATCTTGTACTCCGTAAGTGCGATCCTATCCCTCCATCAAAAAGTTACATTATAATCACGCTGATGCATTTTTAACACTGCATGCCAATGACTGCCTCCATTCAGATGATCTCATAACTGACATACACCATGAACATCAACTGAAACCAGTATTACTATCTGCAAAATTTTATACTTCAGAACAAAATTATATTCCAACACCGAGAACAAAAACCAAATTACTAACCTTGGTTTGGAGAGTTTCCTCGTAGCCGCAAACGTCTTTCTAAACGGGGCTCAGGACAAACACAGAGCCTCTTACCTGTTCCTCACTGTGCCCTTCCTCCAGCATTGTGCTGTGTCCAGCAAAGCCTCACACCTTCAGCAACTCGTCAGCAAACGGCACCCACACAGTCACGCCGCCGTCACCGTCATGACCCGCCATGCGTGCCAGCCACCCTGCGAGCGCGTACCCTGACCACAAACTTGAGGGTGGGTCGCCGGCCGCGCGTGGGTCGAGCAGGTCACACCCTGGGGCCAGTCACGTGATCCATCCCTCTGAATGACGTCATCGAGCGCCGCCGGGCCTCGGCCGGCAGAAGTGGAGACGGCCGTCTGCTGGCGGACCCAATTCCGGGCCAGACAAATCGCGGCCTCCGGCTTCCGGTTTCCGCCGAAACGCATCGGGCATTCCCAGTGGAACTGTAATGATGTACTGCGATGGTGAAACCCCAGCTGGGAAAGCGGCAGAGTAAATGAATTTGTTGAAATTATTCACCCAGACAGCCTTCTTGCTCTACCCGCTTGGACATCAGAGTCCCGTTCATAACCCGACGAACATCACTGACGAGAACTTCTAAACCTTCCTTCTAAACTTCGACTTTTACTTCTAAATTATGTTTTGCCCCAAGCCTTGTTCCCATTTGCTTCTGTTCAATAAACGGCCTGGCTCTCTAATAATGTTCTGAAGCAATAAGAGAATCTGGTTAGCGAGCAAGCTATTTCCTGAACGCGGCCCAGAATCTAATGACATGGGCTGATCCAGCTAACATTTTGCGGAGTCAGACGGAAGGAAATTATACATGTTGTAAGGGATGGCGAAATGATAATGATATAACATAAGGGGAGGATATGATGGCATGGTTTACATCTATTGAAATAATGTTAAATATATTATTTGAACAGTAGATGCATTTATAGATGCATGTGTGCATTAACAGATGCATAAAAACACGAATTATTTCAAAAGATTATCTTCTGAAATAACGCAAAATATACAATGCAAACCGGACTTTTTCTTCATTCACTCGTATATAAAAAAGAACACATTCGTCTCCAGCATTGCTTGTCTGATCCAATTATGTTCCGTGCCATTACCGTACCACAGAAACATTTTAACAATGCAATGCAACTGGACACAGTAACAATGGACAATAACAATCGGAAGACGACAATTCTCCTGTACTCTTATTAATACTATCACTGGATATTCGAAACCAGTACATGTATGGTTATGATGCCCAAAATCTCGACGTGAACAAATAACAATATAGTCCTTGAGATCACTTTTCTTTTTTTCTGAGAACGTGGTGAGATTGCTAGAAAAAAGGCATTGTAGTAAACACAGATGCTTCAGATAAAAGAAATGCCAAGCAACTAAGCAAGCAAAGAACCAATCGCCAGTACGGATATTATGACGCAAATGTGTCATATCTATTTATTTCTGAGGCACTGACACATGTATGCGTGGAGCAAGTATGTGAAAATTTCTCTTTTAGATTTGTGTGAAAGATAATGTTATGCCCCGTCATAGCAAACTGCGCCACCACAGGCCTGTTAGGCACGTTCCGTGGTCACAAGCAGAGAAGCCAGAGCTATCAACCAGGCCATGGTTTCTTTGGCCCTGGATCTGGACCATGTCCGGGCACGACTAACCGGAGTGATATGTTCTGTATTGTGTATTAAGAGGAAAGTGTCAGTTTGGGTAATTTTTCACTACTTAATTACGTTGGTCGCAAAAACGCAGCTGATCGCATTTTCAGCACTCATTTTCTGACAAATACATAGAAATATAAATATGTAATTAGTCGAAAAGTATCCGTGGCGTAACCAACTGACGACAATATGGACCTACTGCCAACGTTGATGCTTCTGCGCTTCGTCATATCACTTGCGTCCGTCCTTGTAAAGCTGTGTGAGAAAGAAGAGAACTGTGCGCTCCTTATGACCTGCCTCTATGACACCTACATTTAATGTCCGGAACAGCGCAGATCTCGCCTTCGTCATTCCACTGAACAGCAGGGTCTATCGTGATAATTTTTCGCGGATGTAAAACGGAGAGCAATAAAAAGTGGCACACTTAATCTTATAAAATCTTAATAAAATGGCGAAAGAAGGAGGAAAAAACAGGGTTTAGTGGTGCCGCTAAGCTAACAAAAGGGTTCCCGATCGTAACTCCCGGCGTTGCAGTCTCCATGCGCGGCACAGCGGCGGCCCGGTGAGCTAACACCGGGCTGCGGGGGGCGGCTGAGCGGAGGCAGCTACGCAGTGGCGAGTAGTACTAACCAGCGTTTTATTCAGTCATTCTTCGCGTATCTAGGGTAGTCTGGGATGTAGACTGCACGTGTAGTTTTCAGGGGGTCCGTCGGAACCCATCAAAAGCAACGGCGCCACGAACGTTCGAGACTGCAGCATTAGGAAAATGGGGAGAAAACATGGAAATCGAGAGCGGTCATGGTGCTGTAACTTGATTTTTCTAGACCACTCTCAAATAATGTCCTGTGGAATTCACACAATGAAATTCTCCAGTAACGCTGCGAATGCTTTCCAAGTGTTGCAGATGGTATACCAGACACTGGGTTTTGGACATTTTTAGCAGATGGACCGACCTTTAAAGACGAGCATCCTTGTCACAAAACGACAGCATATGTTTGCGTTGAGGAAGGCTGGCGCAGATAAAACCTGGCAATTTTCTGTCCGACAACGGCTGCCGAAGCTTCAGTGATCACATGCACGGCTCGCTGGGAGTATGATTGACTGAGAGTCTGAACTCGCGACGCAGCCGCCTCTGCTGGCAAGCGTCTCCAACGAAGACATCAAGGGCATCCTTCACTCTCCGATGGAGTTCCAGAACTGTCCGGTGCTCATGCAAGTAGTGGAGCGAGCCGTGCATGTGGCCGCTGAAGCCTCAGCAGCCGTCGTCGGACAGAAAATCGTCATGGTTTCATCTGCGCCCGCTCTCAGCATCGCAAAGCTATGCTGCCATTATGTAGCAAGGAGGATTTTCGTCTGAATGTCAGTCAGTCTGTTAAAGATGTACATGCTTTGTCTGAAGCAAAAATTTCAGAATGATCGTCTCAAAAATTTCAAGTTACAGCACCATGACCGTTCTCCATTTCCAGATTTTCTGCTCATTTATTTACCTAAGGCTGTAGTCTCGAACGTTCGTTGCGCCACATTTTTTGATGGAATCAGAAGAACTGCCTGAAAACCGCACATGTGCACGCTACACTTGAGACTACCCTAGTCACGCGTAAAGTCACTGAATAAACGTGCACAAATGTGAACTGCCGACGCACGGCCGCCTCTGCCCAGCCGCCGCCCTCAGTATGGCGTTAGCTCACCGGGACTCCGTAGCATGGCGACTTGAAACTGCAACGCCGGGAGGTACGAGCGAAAACCTCCTCCTTAGCCTGGCGGCACCAGTAAACGTTGTTTTCTCGGAGATTTTTCGACATTTCCCGATTTTTTGGCCACTTGCGCCAATTTTTATCACTCTCGCCAAGAAATTTTCGTCTGACGATACACTCTACTGAACATGCCATGCTGGATGCGGTCATCTGTCACCCGCCAGGTCGACCGGCACAGCCCGTCACGTTTATGACTGCGGACACCTCTAAGGTTTTCGGCAGCGTTCAGTATGGTTTGCCTGTGGAAAAGCTAGGCTGGCACGGTATCGGTGACCACTGGCTTGCTGGCTGGATTCACTGGACCGCTGTCAGACCGTGAAAGGAAAATCCAACGCCATACCAGTGTCACACAGGGTGACACACAGGGTGATTCAGGGCTCGGTTCTTGGCATCGAGCTCCTTTTTTGTTTCACTAACAATCCCGGCTCTCAGACGTCTCACAGAAAAATGCTGCTGTACGTCGATGATACCAAATTCATTGATTCCGTTGCTCCGACTAATGTAGAGCAGCTTAAAATTCGAATCGAGGTCACTCTGAACACAACTGTTCGTGGCCTCAGAGAAACCTTACAACAACTGAGTTCGTGTTCTTTAAGTCTCGCAGCGGGAGAATTTCACGTATCGCCATCCGTTTTGGCGACCACCTTGTGTCCCCTTTTGACAAAACTGAGACACTGGGCATGACACGGGATGATCTGGTCTTACATGGAATGCCATGACCTAGTGTTACCTGGGAGCATCTCGTATCTATCAATGTCTTCAATATCATGTAGAGCGGTGCAACGACAGCTCTTGTCTGGGAAGGGACCAACAGAATGCAGCTGGCTAGATTGCGAAACTGGGAAAAATAATGGACTTTGGCGCTAGAGTGATTACTGGAATCAAGCGATGCGAACATAGCAGTCTGGAACAGCCGAACTTGGCTGGTCCCCTGCAGAAAGGATCATTACAGACATCTATCACATTATGGTCCAAAACGTACCGTCAAGGGCGTAGAAATGCGGACCACTCTGCAAGCCTCGTTAATTCCGCGGAGCGAGATGATTGTCGCACCTCGCGTGCGATTGCGTTAGCCACGCTGTAGCCGCCGCCTCCGAGAACGGAACTAGCACGCAGCTCATACAACAACATACAGAGCTTTTGTTTCATATCAAGGACGCGTTGCATCTCATCCGTGACTATAGCGCTTCGATGTTTACATATTCCATGACCTATAAACCGTTTTCTTCATAGGCACGTGCATGTTCATTTATTCAGGGCACATGCAGCGATGCCAATGTCTTTTATATTGTAAATGTCTGATCACGTAAAAGCCCGTTTTCTGGACTAACGAATATGATGATGATCATGATGGTGATGATGTGCCTTCTCGTGTTGCCACGCAACGGCTGACGGCATGACACACATGAATGGGACAGGGAAAATTCGCGGGAAATCACTTTACAACTCCATAAATCTACAGTTTTCCGATAACAAATGCAGTATAAACTGAATACGTGGACTCGATGTTTAACTTTTCTATCTCAGTTCAAAACACATGTTAAGCGTGATAACACGTTAAACCGTGGGGTGCTGCTGGATGCACAGGCGGTGAACATTAACTGTGCTGTTTTTTTCTTAACAGAAGGGGTCATTCATCATGTTTACACGTCATACATCATCAGTTCACATGTGCTTCAACTTTTGCGGTTGTCGCAAATGGTATGCATGGTGTATGCTGAGCAGTGAAGTACGAGAGAAACTCCTCAGTCTGTTAACCCTCCCCCGACTGGGGGGCTGTTGACAGCCCCCCCGAGGTTTTTCTGGGATTGCGAGAAAACAAACTAACACAGAGCCACGAAACTTTGTGTACCTTTTGCTTCATCAATTTTACATCTCGTGTCAAAATTTTGACCTCAAGTCAGGTCAGGTGCCTGACCTAGGTCAGGTCAAACAGACCTATGTCCAAAAAAAGTTTAGCGCACTGTAACTTTTTCGCAAAACAAGATATCTCAATAATACTTTCATGGATTAGTGACCGTGATAGATGCAACAAATCCCCTCTCTCAGATTTTTCGGAATTCTTCGGGTTATTGACCTAAAGTCGAGCCCATTTTTAAGACATGTCGTCGTTTTTTTTCGGAAATTGACGGAATATTTTACGTTTTTAGTGTGGAATGAAGGAGACATCTAGTTACCGTCACTGGGCAAAGTACCAATGACTTCCAGCCATTGACCTGAGGTCAGGTCACGAATAACTGTAGTGAGCCAAAATGTACCACCGTCAAAATCGACCATGAATTACTCAGAATGGGTAGAAAATGGCGGAACTAGCTTGCACTGACGGAAATAATACCAGGAACCTGAAAAAGTTTGAAAAAGTGGCATATTTTGCAAATAAACAGGCTCTCGCGAATAAAGCTCCGCCAATTGTGTAGACTGGTAACTAATGAATTTCCCCAAAATTAAAGCATGGAAAATCATCACAAGAACCATTAAGATCAATAAAGTTTACATGGATAGGCTTTTTTCGCGAAAATAAAGGAACGCTAAAATTAGCTCCCGTCAGTTTATTACTGCATACGGCTGTAGTGCACGCCGACAGCCGGCGCGAAAATTGCCGTTTCTTTAACTCGACGTTTCGGCGTATATATTGAACAAATCTGGGAAATAAGATGTGTGTCGGCATTTTCGGACCTTTACTTGTGCGCTGGTGCCTTTATTTATGCGTTGTTAGTCACAACCGTTGAGATTCAGGCCATTCCTCGGTCTCATGCAGTCGGCTATGAGAAAACATATATAGGGCGTAAATTGCTTACATATTATCTAAAACTAAAAATGAGACCAGTTTCGAGCTCTATTCGTCACAAGCTTTCCAAAGGTGTGCTTATTTTTATTGTGCGACCAACCGTTCGCGAGTTAGAGGGGGCGGCCAACAGCCCCCCCGCCAGTCGCGCATGATCGTAACGGACCGACGGTCGTGCGCGGGTTAATACGATGGCATTCACGACGCGTCTAATCTTATCAGATTACTTGGATTCCGCACGGGAGACGACAAAGGAGTACGCTGAGGTCCTTTGAACATTCTTTTTTATCATGCGGTGGGTTGACAATATTTTGGCTCGAGTGCGATAACCTGTAACCTGCTGAAGTACTCATAGCACGATACAGTCTGTTTTGATGCAATTTGTACCACATTACAAAACTATATAATCAAGGCTTGGACGACTTTTTCTTTCATGTCCGGTTTATTTATTGCAGTTCATTAATCCTATTTCTATGCGGTGAATTCGGCTTGAAATCCGTGGGGAGGGGGGAGGCCGTTCGGTCCCGCTGAGATCTGCTGACCTGCGCAACGGATTACGACCAGACAGGGTTTAAACGAAAGCTCGTGATCTGAACTAATTTTTCATATACTGAAAAGTACCAAAGTGTCAGTGGCGCCTTCAGGAGAGCAAAGAGTGGGGGGGAGGCGAACATAGGGGTGATTTTCTTCCACTGTCATGTCATGACACTGCATGTACTTCGGCTGTAATACTAACTTGTTGTCCCTCAGTCAGCCTCAACACATATTTGGAAACAATATTTGGGTCACTGACGGATTCATGGTCTGAAACATGGGAATGGGCGATCTACAAACCTTTGGGATATTTTTCGCCCAGTTTCCTCGATTTGACAAGCCAGGTTTAGTAAAACCTTTATGTGAGATGATGGATACACTCCATCAGAAATATCAATGCACGGTGCAGGAAACCAAAATAGCGGCAAGTTTTGCTTACCGGAAGTGTCAATGATATACCGATAAGACCAAACCAAAATCCTTATTTTTCTATTCCCTGTTATTTTTCCTGGATCTGTGCGTGCCAGTGCATATACGACTATATATCGCATGCGGATTTTTCATGAATGTCGTAATTGGGTGGAAATTAGGGTTTGTTCAATTAAACCATTCGTTTGTGTGTACCCAAGACTGAGTATCCCATATTTTTTACTTGGGTTCTACCTTTCATCCTTGTTTATGTTCGAAATGTTCATGTTCGAAATGTTCGAAATGTTCAGCCAATGACCTTCGTTGTTATGACATTTAAAAACGTGTTCTTATCCCCCATGATGTCCCCCACATCTGCCCTTGGCAGTCTTCAAACATTATCCAGACTGCTGATAGTAAATTACGTACCATGAATGGCGCTCACAGTACTGCTAAATATTGGCTTCCAGCACCGATATCTAAATGAGCGAGGACGCGTCTGAACGTCCGCAAAATGACCTGACATACCTCCCAGAACCGCCTCCTGGGGCCGTTTTTTCCCATGTAGGATGCTGAGATTTCCGTGTGCTGTGTACACAAGAGACGTGGGAAAAGTCGCATTGCAAGAGGATAGCGCCCAAGGTTTGTTTCTGGCGCCGGAAATGCCCCCAGGGGTCGGGTTTCTGGCGCCGGAAATGCCCCGGGGGTCGGGTCCAGTCTTGCACTTGAAAATTTAAATGTGATTTATCTGCAGGATGGGCTAGGTGCTGTGGTGCTGCAATCCACCTGTATGCAAAACACGAGCGGTTTGCCGTTGCCCCTGGCAACCGTAAGTCATGTTTGGTTGCAGGGTGTGTTGCGGTGTGCACCCTTTATATCCACTCAGCACGATACGCACGCTGTTGGTTCGAGCTCTGCTCAGACGCGACTGACTGAGAATCTGAGGGCGAGGGTCGCGCGTCCGTGGACGCAGGGGTAATAACCATGAACGACGGTCTGCGTCACGCACGCGACACACGCACAACAGGGTGTCTTGGGCTCTTGAAGAGACACAGTTTCGTGTTCGGACGGGCTGGTGTTTCGATCATAAAAGGAGGTGAGTCATCGCGAGCCGGCTAATATCACAACACGGCGCGGTCGGTAGGACAGTTTTGCGACCGTCGACAATCGTTCCAAAATTTGAAGGAAATCAGCCATGCACTGTTCTTCGCGACCGTTTTCTGTACCCCGGCTAACTGCCGGCTCCATCTAAATGCTTTTACATCGAACCGTGATGTTCGTCGTCTCTAAACAAAGGTCGTGCATTTTCCGGCACTAGTTATCACGTTGCTGACCTTAGGGCCTAGGAGTCAGCATTGCTGTGTCTAAGCAGACCAGACTTTGTTAACATCAACATTTCGATTCCCTCGGAAGCGAATATCGCTAGCTCAGTCGGCAGCATTGCAGTGTACCACGCTTCGATGTGGAATTCGAATCTTCGACGTGCCTGAAGTTTTCCATCGGACGGACTTTGTTGGTTCATTATGGAAGACGTCGCGGCAGCAATTGTGGGCTCGACCACCCTGATGAAGGAGCAGTGTAGCTAGCTAGCCAGCACGAGGAACGACTGACGGCGTTAACGACCCAGGCGCCGCAGCATACCGCACAGAGTTCGCCTGATGTGGACAGGGGCGCTGCGGAGACGGCTCTTTCCTCCAGCTCCAGACCGGCCTACCCGCCTCAGCCACTCCTGCTCCGAGACCCGCTGCTAGTTGCCAGCATCCGAGGGTCTGCTTGTGGAAAGACAAAGTCCGAGGGTACCGGCTGCTCACCAGCATCGACAGCCTGAGCCCGGAGGAGCAGCGTGCCGCACTGTATGTCCTCTTAGCCGACAAGTGGGCCCGGATCGTCAGGCCCCCCCGGGACGTCCCCGAAGGCGCACCGGTAGACGTTCTTCTCAGTACAATGGAGACTCACCTGAGCAGTCAGCGGAGCGTCATCCTCGATCGAAGGGACTTTTATCGCGGACAGCAGGCCGAAGGGGAGCCGTTCGACGACTCCTTTGTGTCGTTGAGGTCGCAGTACCTCGGTCTTCATGTCGATGAAGTCGCAGTATCGCAGTACTGCGATTTCTGCACAGCCTGCCCGCTGGACCAGCTGTGTGACTGGCTAGTTACGGTTGTCCGGGACGAGGGTACTGTCCGGATTCTGCTAGTGCAGACGGGTCTGACGCTACAAAAAGCCGTCAACGTTTGCCACGCACGGGAGAGTTCCCTTCAAAACTCTACCGCCATGAGAGCCAGTCAGGCGTGCCCGGTGTCTGTATATGGGCGTAGTAGAAGCCGAGGCGCCCCCTCATCCAGCCAGGGCCGGCGGTGCGGCTACTGCGGCGGCAAGTGGCACCCCAGCGAGAGGATGTCCTGTCCTGCTAGAGAAAGTACATGCAGGATCTGCATGTACTTTCTGCATGTACATGTACACAAGGGTCACTACGCCGTGGTCTCCAATGAGACTCAGAGGAACAGACAACAGCAGGCCAAACCGCAACGACCTAACAAGCTTATCGTTGCCAACATCCAAGTGCTTGGCGTGACCATGGGTGTAATTACGGGGGATGGGGGGACACGTCTCCCCGTTTTTTGGTCCGTGGAACGGCTCCTAAGCAAAAACGAAAAACACGTGTCTTAAATCCGGTCCCCAATAGATACCGGATGCAGGGAGTTTTTCACACTTTCTTTTGTTTTGCTGAGAGAATGCCTCTTTTAAATCTTTACAAACCATCAGCCTCCAGGCTCTCCCCCCCCCCCCGTCATGCAATGATCAACCACTCCTTGTGGACACGGCGCCCCTTACTTGTAAGCGCTCTCGTACAGGCCAGGTCACTCTGAAATGCCCGATGCCCCATGTGAACCAGGCGCCCTCTCTTCTTGTACAGATGACGCGCCTCTATAGAATTTGTCTCTCCTCAAAGACCAGATGCGTCTACGATGCAGGCACTCCTTACGGGACTCGTACATATCTGTAAATAAAGATGCATTGACATTTGTGCCTTTAAATCCGTAAATATGGAAGTAAACTACCAAATTCATTCTGAATAGATGGCACCCCTACTGGAGATCGGTGCCCCCTTGAAGACTGGCACCCCTAAACGAATGGTCGCCCCACACTTTTCGTCGTGCTCGCACACCCCTGGGCGTGACGTCGCGGAAGATGCCCCAGCTGACACTGTGTATGTGGCATGACCAGGGGAGCATACTGTGGACACCAAACGTCGGCGCGGAAACATCACCCATCGGCGCCAAATAAGCCGAACGACTAAGTGTGAAGATCTCCCGCCTGATCCAGCCAGCTGATAGCCTGTATGCAGCGGGTGAACACGAGCTCCCATCTTCTGGGATTTTCTGCTGCAAGCTGAATCTGGGGAATCGGACGACAACAACGACAGTTATAGTGTGCCAGAGCTGGACGGTGCGTCGCTGTCTTGGTATGACTCGATCACTATGGGCATCATCCCGCCGGAGTTTCCACGTCAGATACACGCGGCTGCTGGTTCAGAAACGTCAGAAAAGTCTCCCGGTGTCCAGGTTTCGCAGCCAGACGGCGACCGCCGGTATTTGCCAAGGGCGGTGGCGGACCCGAATCCAGTACACCTGGTGAGGCAGAAGAGGTACAGCAAATTCGCTGTGTACTCGGTGAGGCCGCTACGCAGGCGCCGCGCGGAGCCACGTGCCCGGCCGACTGACTCCAGCACCAACAACCGCCATTGTCCGACAGTGCAGCCAGGCCAGCGGGAGCCGTCAGCTGAGCAGCGGCCAGGTCACCTGGTAGCGCTGAAGTCGGCGTTCCCGCGAATCTTCGGCTCTGACCTT
Source organism: Capitulum mitella (assembly GCA_030062745.1). Taxonomy (NCBI): domain Eukaryota; kingdom Metazoa; phylum Arthropoda; class Thecostraca; order Pollicipedomorpha; family Pollicipedidae; genus Capitulum; species Capitulum mitella. The sequence continues at coordinate 13,267,083 of CP099850.1, read as the reverse complement.
CAACTGCGTGAGATCACAGGTGGGCCGATGCGTATCGAACTGAAAGGTGCCGGACCGTTTGCTGTAACTGCCGCCAGACCAGTATCGTTTGCCTGGCGGGACCAGATTAAGCGACAGCCTGACGACTTGATGGCAAAAAATGTCATCATTCCCGTCAGCCATCTGGCCGAGTGGTACCACCTGACAGTGCCAGTCCCCAAACGTCCTGCATCGGACAAGGCCACCAATGTGCCTTCGGTCCGCTTCTGTGTGGATCTGATGTTCGCCGGACAGAGATCGGATCCGCAGACAGACCGACAGACAGACCAGCTTCCGACAGAGATCGGAAGTGCGGCATGTCCGGTCTCGACACGACAAAACGTTCTCCCGAGCATCGGCGAGGGAAGTAGATACTTCACAAAGCTGGACGCCGCATCAGGATACTTTCAAATCCCGCTTGCGGAAGACGATCAGGACTTAACATGCTTCATCACTCCCTGAGGGAGGTACCGTTTCAGGAGAGCTGTGATGGGTTTGTGTACGTCTGGAGATGACTTCGGACGTCGCAGAAACACCGCTCTGGCTGCAGTTCGAGGAACCTGTAAGGTGGTGGACGACATCCTGACTTACGATGCTGACTATGTGTCCCACCTGCAGGAAGTCGTCAAGGTCTTCGAACAGTGTGATATGCACGAGATCGCTCTCAACCCAAAGAAGCTGGTGTTCGCTGCAGAATCTGTCGACTACTGGACTGCGGCATCAGCTCTGCCGGGTATGCAGCAGACCAGCGGAAGGTACGGGCGACTGCTGACCTCCCCGTACCAGAGAACATCAAAGACCGACGGAGTTTCCTGAGTCTCGTGAACCAGTTGGGTTCGTTCTCTGCGGACATAGCTCGGACTGTAGAACCGCTGCGTGATGTGCTGAAACCTCAGAAGCTGTGGTCGTGGACAGGCGCGGCGCCACTTTTTTCGAGTTGGGGGAGGGGGGCAGAATTTTCCAGGGTGTCTGCTAGACAAAAGGAGGTCTCCTCGCAGGGTTCTCCTGATCCATAAATGGGCCTCCCGAGCCAACAGAGGGACCTCCTTAACACAAAATAAGGTTTCCTGATCCAGAGCAGGGGCTACCTAATTCATAAAAGGGGTCTCCCGCTCCGGGAAAGGGGCGTCTTGATGCAGACAAGGGGCCGTGATCCCGATTAAGGGCCACCTAGTTCAGTCACGGGGTCGAAATAAAAGGGGCCTCCCATTTTTTTGGGGGGGGAAATACTCTTGCCCCACCTGCTTATTGGCAGGGGGCAACTGTCCCCTCTGTCCCTTTCCCCCTCCCGCTGCGCCGCCCTTGATCGTGGACCTCTGCCAATCAGGCGGCGTTCAACGCCGTCAAAGCCACGCACGAGACGTTGCCCATCCTGGCGTACTTCGACCCGAAATTGCCCACAGCCGTGCACACGGACGTATCCCGGCTGTGCAGCCTCCGGTACGCCCTTCCCAGCGTCATGGCCAGGACTGGAAGCTGGTGCAGTGAGGATTGAGCTTTCTGTCAGACGTTGAGTCCCGTCACGCCATGGTGGAGCTTAAGATGTCAGCGGTGACCTTGCCAGTCCGGAGATGCCACCTATACCTAGCTGGCCTTCCCGAGTTCTACATTGTCGCCGATCACAGGCCGCTGGTGCTCATCTTGAACTCGAAGTCGCTGGCGGAGGTGAAGAAGCCGCGGCTCCAACGTCTGCGGGAGAAGCTGCTACCATACAGCTTCACGGCCAGAAGGCCGGGCCAAACACCCAACCTCCCAGACACCCTGTCCCGGAGCCCGGGACAGGGCGTCTGGGTTAACATCACAGCTCTCTTGAAACGGTACCTCTCTTAGGGAGTGACGAAGCATGTTAGGTCCTCGTCGTCTTCCGCAATGGGGATTTGAAAGCATCCTGATACGGCGTCCAGCTTCGTTACCTGTATCTACTCAGCACCAGCCACCAGGCAGCAGCATCAGAGCACAGTCTCTGCTATCGCTAGACGGTCTCTGCCATCGTCCACGACCTGGGCTGCGGTGAGCGGCACTTACGACCACGTGGAGAAGGTGGGCGGCACGTGGGATCACGTGGAGAAGGGCTGCGAGCTTCAACGAGGATTTGGTTTACCGCCAGAGGTTGCCTGGATTTTCACTGGCGAATTAGAACTGAATAATCAGATGTTAAAGGTTAGGCATGCGCCGGGCTCAGTTGACTAGTTTAATGCAGTACCCTAAGAGTAATCACAGCATCCAGTTTCCCAAAATCGCAAGAAAATGAGATAGATACCTTTGCAGATATGCGTTTGTGGGCTGGCAAACTTCAAGAACAGTGGTTGTCTCTTCCGCAAACAGGTAATGGGGTCGCTCGTACGAAATTAATATTTACTGTTTTCATTCCGCCTCATTTTGGGAGGCTTCTTTGCATCCCCAGGCATTTTTTTCCTGTCTGCCCCACCAGTTTTAACAGAGGCTCAGACGTAAGCTTGTTTGAATTATCCTGACTTTTTATCGCAGCAAGCTTTTCAACACAAAAAATGTTAGTTAAGCATTCGTGACAGACAAAGAGAAAAAATTAAATAGTTTTCTTGGATTTACTGGCAAGCAACGCTCATTTTCACTCTGATATCAGTTCTCACCATCTTCTAAACTTAAAACTGTTTGGAAACTGTTCCTGGATGTTGAGCGTACCCACGACTTTCTGACGGGATTGGGAAGGGTTGGGGCGCAGGCCTTTAATTTCACTTTTTAGTAATAATTCCTTACCCATTAATGGGTAGGCAGGAGTGCCCTTCCATGCTCGTGTGGCCCAATTACGTTCAATACCATGGTTTCTACGCTACTTCAAGAATCACTTCGGGTCACACCACTACCCGCCATTCTTTTTTCCTAAATCTTCTCCCGCCACCGGTTAGTGGAGGGCCTCACGAACCGGGCAAACAGGTAGCAGGCTAGTAACGCCGCCCGGTTCGCGGGGAATACCATGTTATGGTATCAAATGGGGTTAATTAAAAGAACGCAAAGAAATAAATGAAGAAAATACGAGAAAACATAAATGAAATATTAAGCAGGTAGCTCCTCTTCCTGTTTGGTGTGCATATTCCTCGTTCAGATGTGGTCGGGCTCGCGTTGCCCTTCCTCCCGGATATGCGTCTGACGTGGTCTGATTAGTCGTGAAGCTCAACATCTGAAACATGGGTAACGATGGTCAGTATTTTTAGATTTACTTTATTTTTGTACACATGCAGTGTATTATTCCTTTCCCTCTGCTCCACTGAGCCAATTCCAAGATTTTTACGTAGCTTCGTCTACCACTAGAGCAAGGTCATCATCTACACTCAACACCTACGTACTGCAGGAACCGAATCAAAATTATGTTTCGTTCGCCCTGTTTTTTCTTCCCATTTTTCATACGGACAGCAGCCACCTAAGAGATGATCAAGAAGCTGTTCGTCACGCCTTTTTTCACATCTTTTTCGCAACGGTGAATTTGTTCAAAAGTATACTGCACAGGACCTGATATGACCGCTTAAACTCTAATGAAAAGACGTGGAACTTGAATCACACCAGTAGCACTTTTGACCGACTCGATTTCTATGCTGTTTTGGAAATTTCTTGTTTTTGCTGAAAGACTAAATTTGAGAGGCCATATCGGCTCATATAAGACACTGTCAGTCACCTAAAGTTTACGTCTTTGCAGTGAGATCCAAAATTTTTGATTTTGTATAGGTACGCTAGTCGTAAATCAGCCTGCAAGTATTGTTGAAACCTTTAAGTTGCTTGCCAAGCTTTTTAGAAACTTTACAAATTCAGGAGTCATACTGAGACCTATGCCGGCTATTAGTGAACTAACCACGTTGAGAATGCAACTTGAGAAGTACCCGGCTGTTAGTGAGAACGCGCAGCGTTCGTCTGCTTTTCAGCGCAATTACAAGCAAACCACATCTACCGATGAGAGCATCTTCGACTTAATAACGAATTTCAGTGAGAAAAAAAGGGGGAAGACGAGCACTGCTAATTATTGGAAGTCTTCTCGTTCTGCTAGCACTAGAAGACGAGCTATTCGTCCCAAACTGTAACACATGGCCACTGGGAGGTCAAAAGCCATCGATGTCGGAACGTCCGGGCTCACAATCTCATGATAGATCACATAGTCATTGCTACGGCTGGGAATGGGGATCCTGGGAAGGGGGAGGGGAGAATGAAGGGGTTTAGACTCTCTTCACACATTTCAACATTGGACCATGGCAATGACTGAAAAAAAAGGCCTGAAATCCTATTCAGATTCCTTAATAATTTCCGGAAATACACAATCTTGCTCCTTGTATTTGCTGTTTGACTGAAAGCAAACGAAAGAATCAGACCAGCGTCCGCATTAACGACACAACGATGCGGCGGTCCTGAAGTGCGTTTGTCGGGACGAAAATCGAGCACAAATCTCCAGCCATTAATCCTGTCGCGCGTTTCGGCAGCTCGGCGAACAGAAGACGAGCGGCGACTGGGCAGAGTGGCGGAGGACCGGGAGTGAGGCGAGCGTTGCGACACCGATTGAGCGTCATGTTCAGCAGCGGGTCCAGCTGATGGCTCAGTCCGGGGAAGCCTGTGTCACTGTTCCTTACCAGGCTCTGGTAACGAGCTACTACGTTGGTAACTCCACTACACAGGCCGCCGGCGACCCTTACACCCCCTGCCCCACTCCCGCCGCAGGGCATAACGGCCAGAATCACGAAACCAGCTTGTCACCTGTTTCAAGATATGACATATGAACAAATATGAACATGAGAAAGTGGCCGGTGAATCCATGCACATCTAAACGGGAAGGAGTGTAAGTTTCTTGCACAATGTGTCCGATCGCTTCGCCTAGCATTGCGATCCGAGCCAAGTTATACAGATGACACCCATTTCTCCGAAACCTCGAACAGCATTGACGAAAGTTTGGGCGTGCGGGATTGTCCGGCCAATTGGCCCCCTACGACGCGTGGCACCGACCCCGGCCCGTGGCCGGCCGCACGCCAGCGCGCCGCAGCCGGACAGAGAACCGGTCAGCCGGCCCGCGCGAATAACTCGGGCCGAACATCACTTCCGGAGCGGGAGCGGCGCGCATTCCTGGCCGGCCGCAGAGGAAGGCCGCCCTGTCATGAGCGGACCGTCGGCTGACGGCTGGTCCCTGCCGAGAGCCAGGGCGAACGTCATGGGCTGTCCGGCGCCGCCCGCTGCGGCGCTGACGGCCGCTTCACTGAGCAGGCGATTTATTACCGGTTGTCATAAACACGGGGTCCGCCTCGCAGCTGGCCTCAGGAGATCGTTAGCAGGAGCTTCTGGAGGTCGTTCCGAAAGTGGATGCAAAATGTCGGTCATGGTCGGTCTCGTGAGGAACGGGGTTTGCCAGGCTGAGCCTTCAAGGATCCGTGCAATTAATAATGCAGTGATGATCACCTCTAAATTCCGTTACTAAGATGTGTTCGTGTGTGTGTGTGTGCGAGCGCGTGCGTGTGTGTGCGTGTTTCCTTTTTTTACTTACTCATCCTTATTACAGAACACGGACTAATGTGCAGAATATTTTCAATGTGGTCCTCGGACACCATGAGACTGACCGACAAAGAAAAAAAAAGTCATTACAGACTCCCGACCCGTGGTAGGTTCTTTGAATGCGACTGGTGAGCTTAGAGGCACAGAAGCCCACAGGGCAATATTAAGGCGGCCTTAAAACGTTGGAGAATCTCAACATTAGCCCGTGACGTTACATGCAAAGCAATGGTCTCAGAATGGCTCCGGCCCTATCAACGTGCAAACGCTCCCGGGTGAGCTGTGGGCTCTCTAGGGAAGCAGATAAAATGGTTTAGATGCGTCCCCCAGCAATCATTACAGCTAGAAAGGAGATCGAGAAGACACTGAAATGCCGCAATGAATAATTGAAAGATGGCGAATGCTGAGACAAATTTGAACTGCCAGCTTTATGGTTCAAAGCAATTAATCAGTTATTGGTAAACACCCTCAGCTCCGTTTGTCCTTGCGAGCTTTTTCTTTCTTCTTCATTTTTCAGTCTTCAGTCTTGCGAACATGTGGTGTTGGGCGAAGCTGGTGCCTTCCCGACAGATTATCTTCAGCTGTCTCAGGTATTAACCCCAATGCCGCATTATTTCAAGTATGCTTCAGAAAGCATTTCTGTTTTTTGCTGCAGTGCTGATTTACTTTTTTACCAGCATCCGTGAAAAATAAGTTCGGTATTCAATCGCCTAATCTGTGAATCCCAGCAACAATGATAAATTTCACGCTGTCGTATGACTGTGCTTGGTTCGTCCCAAGTAAAATTTCACAGCAAAGAAACAGAAGCCACCAACGCGACCAATCCATTAAAAGGGCTCTCATTCACTATGCAATCGATAAAGGTACGTATTAGCATTTCCACAATGCTCTGCCTGTGCTGGCGTCGTTAGCGAGTGGTCAGGAGCAATCACCATCGAGGTGCTCGCGGACTCAGAATCTTCATTAGCGCAGCATGGCCCGCTATCCGTCGACTACTGCACCCCATTTGTTCTAAGTGAGGGTCACTGACCATGGCCAATAAATTCCAGCTGAGATGCCGGGCTGGACCGCTGTTGGCCGCCTCCTGCCCGACAGGTAACGGCCACACGTGATGACGCGGTACGTTCCGACACCCTCCTAGACATGAGTGTGGTGTCAGGAAGGAAAGGATCCTTCCTTGCATCCCTCCTAGCATCGATAGTTTTGGCCCTTCACGAATCGTACCCAATACTGCATAGGTGCGGAATGTAAAGTGTATCGTGCTGTAAGGCCGGATCCGGACCATGTGCTGGGGGGAGGGGAGAGGGGGAAATCTCCGTCCGTGTAATCTAATCTACCCTTATTGTTAACCCGCCCCGACTGGGCGGGAGCGGTTGACCGCCCCCGCCCTGGACAAAACCCCTGAGGTTTTTCCAAAACTGCGAGAGAACGAACCAACGCAGCGCCACGAAACTTCGTGTACCTTTTGCTTGATCATTTTTACATCTTGTGTCAAACGTTTGATCTCAGGTCGAGTCAGGCGTCTGACCCAGGTCAGGTCAAGTCGACCTATTTTTAAAAAGGTTCAGCGCCCTTGAACTTTTTCGGAAAACATGATATGACAATAATACTTTCATTGATTAGAGATCTTGATACCTGCAAGAAATCTGCTATCTCAGATTTTTCGAAATTTTATGAGTCATGAACCCAAAATACAACCTGTTTTCAAGGCATGTCGTTTTTTCCGGAAAATGACGGAATTTTTCCATAACATTTTTAGTGTGAGATGATGCAGATACCTAGTTATCGTCAATGGACAAAGTATCAATGACTTACAGCCATCGACCTGAGGTCAGTCACGGATAACTGTTGTCAGCAAAAATGCACCGTCGTCAAAATCGGCCATGAATTACTCAGAAAGGGAAGAAGATCGCCGAACTGGCTCGCACGGTTGCAAGAAACACCAAGAAGTTCAAAAAGTTTCAAAAAATACATATTTTGGATATTAACAGGCTCTTGCGTATGAAGCTCCGCCAATTGTGTAGATGTAGATGTGATGATTATTGAATTTTTCCAAAATTTGAGCATGAGAAACAATCATAGGAACCACTAAGATCAATAAACATTACACGGAAGGGCTTATGTCGCGAAAATAGTGAAACGCTAAGATTTATTTCGGCTACGGCGCCCGCCGGCAGTCGGCGTGACAATCGCCTTGTCTTTAACTCATCGCTTCGACGTATATATTGAACAAATAAGAGAAATTAGACGTGTATCGGCATCTGCGGCCTTTTACCCGTCCGTTAGTGCCTTTACCTCGACTTTATTACTCACAGCGCTTGACACCCAGGCCGCTTCTCGGTTTCACCCAGTTATCTGTGAGAAAACATATGGGGAGTAAATAGTTTACGTGTTATCGGAAACTGAAAATGAGCTTTCCAACGGTGTGCTTTTTTTCCTCTTAGTTTGTTATTATTTTCACATCATGACCAATCACATCTCTGACAACATTTTCTGACATTACACATAGCATGCGCGCACACTGGCACGACCGGCACCGACGGACGCACGCGGCCCCGCCCAGCCGCGGGAGCTGGAGCATTGCCTGCCAAAGAAAGTTTTGAACGTTAACATCATCATCCACACACATTGGGAAAATCACTCTTGTTCCCCGCAAGAAATGTCAGATGCACAAGACAGAAATAGCTCACGAGGCGTCGACTGGAAAAACAAAAACGCAAAAAACGCAAAAACGTAAACAGACCAAGCACAAAACTGACATTCGTCGGGGCACGCCTTGGCCAACAAGTGATGGGAAAATTATTAGCGGAAAAAGGTACAGCTAGCACCAAGTGCTGCTATCGTTTAGTTCCGAAGGTCGACGTCTAGGCAATTCAGCCCAGCCCATTTTTTAAATGAAATTTCTCCAGCGTATCGTTGATCTTAGCACTTTAATACTCGCTTACCGCATCTGACCGTAGCACACTTAATATGAAAAAAGAGCGAAGGACGTCCCTTGGTAGTAATCATATGTATTGCACTTTCTACCAAATGATTTAAAATCCCACCGCCTTCAGCTCCCAGGATTATTTCTTTTTTGTCGATTTTAATTGCTAAATCATTAAACCGTTTTGTATTTAACCAGACCTCACGGCATTCCAGAGATTATGGCTTCGGGGGCAATACCAGAACTTATGTAAAATGTCCTCTCGCTCTGGACAATACTCCCACATATCTGTGCCTCTTATTTTCATTTTCTTTAGCATGCTATTTTGTGACTACGATTCTAGTAATTATTTTGTAACGGGTGCCTCTGTATTGAATAGATGGTGTTTTAAGGTTTAAACATACACCAGGCCAATGAATTCCCTGAAATTCTCGTTTCCTTGCACCTTTCCATGTGTTAACCTGGTCTTTTGTTTTTGTTTTTTTTTTTGTTATAACGTTGTACAAATGAGATGTACGGATCTTCCTATCCACAATGAAGCTAATATCAGGACCCATGCTGGGTTCTTCAGCCTTCTTTTTTCTCTTGCTTGCTTCCACTTTGCAGACAAACTTTCTAGCAGGGCTAGAAATGTTGCCTGGATTCTGTATGATGTTTTAAAGTCCTCGTATACCATAAGGGATCCATCGGGGTTTGGCAGGTCATTTAGTGTTCTAATGCCTTTCCTGAACCAGTCCTTTGTCCAAGTCTTCTTGAACTTGGTGAAATCCGAGAAAAAGAGAGAGCTAGCAGTTATATCGTCAACGCCCATCTCGTAGTTTTCTTTGAAATCTGTTAAATCTAAACGAACCTCTTTCCAGAATTGGTTTTTGATGACAACCGTTTTTCTTCTCATTGCCAGATGACCCATTTGCCAAAACTGTATGTGTTTACTGACTTCTGGACCAACAATATCTTTCCAGACACTGCGTTTTGTGATCAGTCTCTTAATCCACGTTATTTTCAGAGCTGATGTGTATGTTTTTAAGTCGACCATTCCCACTCCCCATCTATTAGATGCCTGACAAGTGAGGTTCGTTTTATTTTGTCTTTCTTCCCATGCCAAAGAAACGAATATAACGTTTCAGTTGGTTCATCCAAAATATTTCGAGATGGTTTTAGGACTGACATAGAGGTAGCTTACCTTGGATATTAATTATGATTTAATTACTGTTACTTTTCCTTGCAGTGACAAGTTTCTGTGCTTCGACGTGGCAATTTCACGTTTAATGTCGTTGAAGTTTTCATTGTACACATCTAGTACACTTTTTAAATCATTTTCGTAGGTGATACCTAATATCCTCAAAGCACTACACCACTTGAGGCTTACATTCCCCTGAAAAATATCTGCATCCCTGTAAGGTACTCCTATCCACATGACTTGAGTTTTGTCTTAGCTCGGACTAAGGACCGAAAATGTGGCGAACCATCCCAGTTCATGGAACAGTGTCCTAACACTACTCCCATGTGGTTATAGGAGGCAGACTGCATCATCAGCGTACATTAAGATCTTGTGCTCTTGATTTGCTACTTTAGTCCCTTGACCCCATTATTAAGTTTAATTTTCGTCTCCAGAACATCCATGATCAATATAAAAAGGTAACAGCTTAACGTGTCACCCTGTCTGAATGACCTCTCCAGATTAATTCTCGCTGACCAATGTCCATCGTAAGAAATTCTTGCAAAAGACCCAACATACGAGGTATTGAACCGCCTTATGATATTACAGGGGAAGTTCCGTTTTATAAGGATTTTTTTAATAAACTGCCAACTTCTGAATAAAAAAAACTGCCTCTATGTCCAAGCTCAGCAGGATCCCGCTCATTTGCTCATTTTTCGGTAACTGTATGGTGTCATACAGCATTCTAATGTTATCTCCAATAAATCTTCCCTGCAGAAATGCAGATTGGCATGGGTCAATAATTGCCCTGAGGACATTCTTTAATCTGTTTGCTATTGTGTGTGAAATAATCTTGTAGCTAGCATTTCTCAATGTAATCGGTCTGTACGATTTCATAACTGATCTTGGTTTATTAGGTTTTGGCAACAGCACAATGATTCCTTCTTTTAGTGTTGTTGGAGTTGTATCTTTCAAGAAACAGTCAACGGTGTGCTTATTTTTCTTGCGCGATCAGCCGTTCGTGAGTGAGAGGGGGGCGGGCGTTCTACCGCTCCCCGTCCCCCAGTCGAGCGTGGTCGGCGCCGACAGCCAGTCGGGCGAGGGTTAATTTCTCCCGGATTTCGGCCACTTTGTTTCGCCATATTCGAGAAGCGGAATGCATAAAAGAAATCCTTCGAAAACAACATGTTGACGCTCCCCGCCCAAAAGCACCACACAAAAGGCATGTTTCTCCATTTAACGACGAAAGGAGGCCATGGCCACGATGCAAACCCACTTCATCTGGCAGTGACGTGCTATGTATGTGGCTCCGAGTGACGACCTTGGAATTAATGCGGTTGTCGATGTCAAAGTCGGGCTGGCTGAGAAGCGTGTGCTTCATTGATATCGCGAGAAACATTTGCTGTAAGTCCGGCCTGTTAGATACATCCTTTACCAGTTATTTCTCCGGTCTACTCCTGCTTCGACAACAGGGCGAGCCAAGCACTTGCACAGGAGGGTGAATTCCCTATGTGCTTGCAGAATTCCTGGAGTCTGGGCTCTTATCAAGCCTCCACGATGTGTGCACCCGGTCTCGCAGAACCGTGCTCATGGCTGCAGGCGCAACAAGCCGCAGGGCAGGTGGGGCCACGCAGGGCAGGTGGGCTTTGGATAGTTTTAACATAAGCCTTGTGGTGTTTCTTGGAAGCAATTACCTAAAAACGTCTGGCACCTCCCACGCTAAAAACGCTCCTACTCTTACGGCCTTACTGCGTGGACTTCAGCCATCCGTCAACGTGCCGGCCTCAAGCTGAAAAACCGCGCCCACATCACCTCCTGGCTCCGCTGAGAGCGAGCCGAACCGGCGGCCGCGGCGAACCCACTGAGCGGCAGAGCGGTATTTCCGGCGGCCCGTGCCGGTCGCCCTGAGCGCTCATAAACGCCAGCCAGATGAGCGCCGTTCAGGGGAGCCGGCCGGCCACCGCTCCCGGCCGCCGGCCACCACGAGCCGGCTCAGCTCGACGGGCGCGGCTGCACGCTGGCGGCCGGGTCGCGCGTTCGGGTTGACGGGACTGGACCGGGGTCAGCCGCTGTTGGTGGGAGCTGGCCCTCTCAGCGGCCAGCCAGAGGTGTCCGACTAAAGGAGGAAGGAATCAGACGTAACAGCTGGGCATAAGGGCGACGGACTTTGACTTTTATTTTTGAAAATTATAAGTTTTTCCAATTATTTGCCTTAATGAAAAAACAGCGATTTTTCGCAAAATTAAACAAGAATTAGTGGCCCGCATCGACCTGGAAAATTTTAGCTTTTGGTGAAATAGAACTAATTAGCAATGTCTTGTAGTAACCGATTGTTTGTTTTTATGGTCGTGCGATAAAACTGCGGACGCCGATTAGAAATATGGCACTCGAATTGCTGTTCGACGTCTACTTCACGCGATATTCGCGCTGAAAGGCACAGTGGTCTTGAAACGCGCCCAAGGCTATTTGACGTCACCAAACCCCCAGGCGCCGGCGAGCTCGTTGGCGGCCGGCCGTTTCGCGGCACATTTCGGTATTTCGTCGCTGTCTGCTCACTGCGAGGGTTCGCGCAGTCCTACTCTAAAGGTCGCCCGACGGAGTGTATTGCTTTCGGTGGTTTTGGACACTACGACGACCTCAGGCGTTTTACATGTGCCCATCTGGACCTCAGTCGTTTCCTTCCCCGTAGTTTCTGGCTCGTCGGCGGACTAACGCTGCGCAGGCACTAGTGGCGGTACGCGGTGAGCACTGGGACACAGCGCCTCCGAATATATCCTCAAAATAAACTAATTTTGGTATCACCTATGGCAAATTGCTGTTCCGCGACAGGCTCCCCGTTGCTAAAAGGCGTTCTGCCGCTGGTGAACACAATGAATGGTACCATGCGCATCGCTAGTCGGCGTTGATTTAGTTTATGTAGTCCAACGTTACAGACATTAAATTCAGTCAACAATGAATTCGTCCAAAAAGGCCCATTCAAGAAATTTGCCCAATGCAGACGCCACGGCAATGACAGCGTTTTGGGCGGAACGGAGATTCCCAAAGTCCAGAAATAAGAGACGTTTAGGCCAACAGGTAATCAAAGCGATCCCCCGGTACCGACAGGCTAGGAGCTGATTTAGCTTTCCGGTTCGCCTGGAAACGACATGGAAGAAAGTCCTGCCTTCAGGCACCAGCAATACGAAAACGACGTAATGAATTGGAGGTCAAATCCAGTTTTTACGTGCGTGCTTTGCACGGTTCTTTGAGGCATTCTCAAGGAAAGGCTTTGTAAGATCCAGGTAGACCATAATGATGCCCACGTGCTCGGGGAAGGTCACATGAAGTCATACAAGGTCACATCGACCTTGACGTCGAAAGACCTTAGACCGGCCTTGCACTGTGCCAAAGCAGTTTCATCACATGGACAAATACCAAGGCCCATCACTGGAGACGAATCCCAAAACTTTACTCCACACGACCTTGACCTTGAATAATTTCAGCCATGATCCCAAAGAACCATACCAATGGTTCGAAACACGCTTTGAAAGGAGAGTCGCAGCAGACCAATTTTCACGAAATGTGACCCGACGTGACCTTGAACTTCGATGACCTCGATCTTGCGATGGGTATTAAAGGTTACCTCGTAACGGGTGGTACCTCAAAACCACTAACAAATAACAGTGTGATCTGAAATCGTCTCGAAAAGACTATGTAGAAAGGTACTGATGAAGATTTTCGGCATTAATAACCTGCAGGCCCTCGAGAATTAAGTCATAGCTCAGTGACCGTACATGCCACTAACTTGGCGCTTTCAGGGCATGTGTAAAAAGGCTCAAAACTCAAGAAGTAAAAATTTTAGCCCATTCGGCCGACCGGTTCAACATCTGTCCCGGAAAAACCGGTGGGAGGTCGTACCCAACTGGACTCGCCAAGATCAATACAACGTGTTCCCTCCGAGCTTATCCAGGGGATTTTTTCTGTCGGTTATAAGGCAATGAGGGGGTCTAAAAAGGGTCGCTTCCCAAGGAAGTGGCATGTTTGGCCAATACTTGACATATTTAGTTTGGACTCCCGGACTATGAAACTGCGTTTAATTTTTACAATGTGCCTTCCTAAACTCTCTTCCAGAGCCAACATTGCATGGGATCATACTGGGATCGTGTATTTATGCCAGAGTGTGTTAGAAAAGGCACACACAAAACAGTCACAAAGTTTTACAGCTTTATTTCAAACGGTGCAGAAACTGCAGGCAAAAACTCCGAGGTGAGTTTTTCCACTACGTTAAACGTCAGTTTAGCCGGTCGCTGGGGTTTTCGTGACGTCATAAGCAATCACGGGCCGTTTTAGCCGGTCGGCAATTTGAGGTGTGAATAGAACAATTTCCACTGTGAATGCTGCAGTTCTTTCAACGGATTTAGAATCTCGGGATCGGCATTGGCACACAAAAAAGTAAGAAAATGTTTCCGGACGTCACTACTCTACTGAGATAACTGATCATGTAGCCACATTTTCTGAATCCCATCGGTGAAAAAAATCATCTAAGGACTTTCTAAAATTCGTTGGGCACGTGATTTAGAAGTTCCACCCACCAGGAGGCTGACCGACCTGTATTCGACTCACACAACATGTACCTGACCTAGTACTGAAAACAGGAACATCATCTTTAGAAATGATGAGGGGCTGGCATGGTGCTGCTATTCAGGCGCGTAGCCAGGATTTTCCTTGGGGGGGATTAAATGTCAAATTTTGCCGTATGCCACTGGCATATGACGAGATTTATAGGGGAAAGCAGCAATTACAATGTAATTTACCTCATTTTTAACGCACAGAAAAACATATAACATATATAACATTTGCTTTTGCAACAAATATATGACCACTATTCCACATTTGTGCGAAGTCGCCATATCTCTAATGAGGACCGCTTGGCTCAGGGAAGAGCCATGGCTCTATGGCCCCCCTTGGCTACGTCCCTGCTGCTATTACAACAGGAGCGCTGAGCATCTGTTGAATGAAATTATCTGTGAGGTGTGCCATCCCGTACTCCAGGGGCTGCACGAGCCTCTGTGGGCCGCGAGCGGCTTGTGTAACATGTGCCGGCGGCGGTGGCGTTGGTCGGTCGGGGAGTCTTAATGGGGCTCGGGGAGATCGGTGCAGACCGGTGGACCTCGAAGTAGTGGGCAGGAATAGTGGGATAAGTGGGTAGGTAGGACTTCACGGTAAGAATAGGTAGAGAGGGATGAGCAAGACGTGCCGCCCTCGGAGTTCTCAAAAAGCTCGTCCGGCGGCGGCAGCCCGCGGCGTCAGTTTTCTGCTATGTCGATCAGGTTCTACGGTCTGTTCGTGTAAGTTGGGATCTGTGTGGATCTGTGGTACAGCTAAGGCGATTGGTCCTGGTCTGATCAGTTTAACGTTTGCGGTAGATAAACTGACAAGAACCAGAAGTGGGGAGACTCTGAAGGCTACCGATTCGGCAAAAGAGCAATGAATGAAAGCATCAACAACAGCACTACCTTCTCTAAGGCCAGCCACGGACGTGTTCTTCATTGGCCAGCCGTCTGCCTCGATCGGTGGCGCCAGATTGCCAACCACGAGCCAAGTTCTCCAGTACCTCCTCGATGCCAATCAGGGAGCTTTTGACAAGAAGGCTGCGTTCAAAGCCAAGGTGAAAAATTTTGTGTCGTTTTCGAATATGGCGCGGATATAGACGGTCAAGAGACAGAACTGGCGAAAGAAGGCTTGAATTACTATGGGAAGAGTGCCGCTGGCTACAGAAAAGCAAGAAGAGCCAATAATGCAGGTAAAAACAGAAATAAATTTCCAGAAGAGACAGAGAAAGCTGTTGGGTATCGGAGCCCCGATACCATTGAAGAAATCAAAGGAAACTAACTGCTTTCAGATGATGCCAAGAAAGAAGGCATGGAATTTTACTGATACCAACGGGGCCCACGCCAGACAACGATGAGTGGGAACGACAAAGTGTTTCTTGCCAAGGAGAAATGTCAGTTCTCAAAACAACAATCTGATGCATCATTGAACCACTTCTGACATTTCTGAAGCGAGCGCCACGCTCCTTACAGTAATTTTAGCTTTCTTTCGCAATTCCGCCTCCTTGGCAGTCTTCATACGTGCCATGTTCGAGATGTCCAATGAATGCGGCCTTCTTGCCAGAAGTGCCCTCACTGGCATCGAGGAGGTGCTGGAGAATTTGGCTCGTGGTTGGCGATCTGGCGCCACCGATCGAGGAAGACCGCTGACCAATTGCGGATACGTCCGTGGCTGATCTTAGATGCTGGTGCTGTTGTTGGTGCTTTCATTTGTTGCTCTTTTGCCGAATCGGTAGCCTTCGAAATCTTTCCGCACCTGGTTGTTGCCGGTTTATCCATTGTAAAGACAATACGCATTAAACAAGGACCAATCGCCTTAGTTGTTCCACAGACCCATACAGACCCACCCCTTCACGAACAGATCGCCAAACTCGGCTGACACGAGCAGAAAACTGATGCCGTGGCAGTCGCCTCCGGACGCGCGTTCAGCTCCGGGGGATACGAGGGCGGTCCATCTCGCACTGTCCCTCTCTACCTACTATTGTCGTGAGTTTCTGCCTCACTGCTTATCCCACTAGTCCTGACCACTTCTCCGAGGCCCACCGGTCTCCACCGGTCTCCTCGAGCTCGTTCAGACTGCCCGGCCCTTCAACGCCGCCGCCGCCGGCGGCACCTCCAACACGCGCCGCTCGCAGTCCACAGAGGCTCGAGCAGCCCCTGGAGTACGGGATGGCACAACTCGCAGATAACTTCGTTAAACACATGCTCAGCGCTCTTGTTGTAAAAGTAGCACCACGTCAGTCCCTAGTCGTTTCTAGAGATGGTATTCTTGCTTTTGGCACGAGGTCAAGTACATGTTAAACGGGGGTCGAATACAGGTCAGCTTCTAGGTGGGTGTAACTTCAGAACCACGTCCCCTACGAACCTATGAAGTGCCTGACACGACTTCTTTCATGAAGAGTTTTAGAGAATATGGATACATGATCAGTTATCTGAGCTCAATAAGAAGCTGCTAACTGCCCCAATTTGACCAAAAGCTAAAATTTTCGGGATCGATGCGCCATCCCCAAGTAATGTTCAGTCGGTTGAACATCGCTGTGTGCTTCTAATGAACCAAATGATGGAAAAGCTTGGGTCAGCTACGATTTAAAAAAAAATAAATAAATAAAAAATGCACCACCCTACTGGGTACGAGTGGGCTTCCACGTGGGGTACCGAGGACCGATTGGACACTGGACGTTTGTGACGTCGGCAGACGATGAACACCTTCGGGTTCATGCGAGCTATACAGACCTGCGGAAAACAACAGAAATAACAACCAGATGCAATAGACCA
Organism: Capitulum mitella; assembly: GCA_030062745.1. NCBI lineage: Eukaryota > Metazoa > Arthropoda > Thecostraca > Pollicipedomorpha > Pollicipedidae > Capitulum > Capitulum mitella. The sequence goes on along the minus strand of CP099850.1, from coordinate 13,250,120 downwards.
GGACGAGAGGACCGACTAGCCCGGGCGGTGCGCTGCCGACCGCCGCTCGGAAGTCAGTCCCGGGTAGGAAGGCCGCCGGCCGTGGCCCCAGCGGATTGACTCCGCTTCCACGGACGACCTACCGCCGCTCTGTCGGGTCGGCTGTGTCAGGGGTCACGGCGGCGAGCACCAAGGCGGCTTGTGCAGCCGGCCTGATAGCGCTGGGCCCGACGGGACCCGACTGCGGACGCGGTACCGAGCCCGGCAGAGGTGCCTGTCCTGGAGCGGCCGGTGCCGGCCGGGACGGCGACCGGCACCCTGGAATCTTTCGGCGACGCGACCGGCAGCCGCAGCCGGACAGTGCCCGCCGCGGCGGCGCCATGAAAGAATGTCCTAACGGCGCCGTCACACCACAACACTGCGGCTGACGACCTAATACCGTAGCCAGCTGCCACCTGCGGACTTTTATTCGTGTGAGTTCGCGTCGGGCGTGCAGCCCGAAGAACATCCTCAAGCTGAAGGGGGAATAATCATGCTTCATCACGCATCAAACAACCAGAGGAAAGTTATTCGGCTCCACGAGGAAGGCATGCAAACCAGTGCTGTTCTAAGACGTATATTAATTCAACTGTTCCACGATGACGTGACTATTACAAATTGATAGTCGGGGACGTAAAACAACAAGCCTGAAAATCAAGGCACAAGTACAAAAAGCAAAAACATGTTCATTCAGTCAACACAACATGCTAGATCCAGTCATCAACCCTAGCCCATGTCTGTCAGCATCATTTCGGCCAATCGGGCCTTAAATCGACCCAGTCCCATATCATAAAACTCTGCAGGTAGCCTGCTGTAGGCATCCTGTAATGTGTAATCCTGTAGCGCGGTACTCGTATATTTAGTAACACCGATAATTTTGTAGAACCTATATGGCAAACGGCAGTGTTCGTGTGGCACGACTTTGCACTACTGCGACTCCCGCGCAGTGATTCAGAAAGTTGCATGTGATGCTCCCGTATGGACTGGACCAGTGGCATGTGTGCTATTCCCGACTAGGTGCAGTGATGTCAGGGGCCGCCGCCGCAGAAGAGCAGGCAGCACACTGAAGAGGCGAGTGGACTCCCTTTCCAATCACCTTGTTTCAAGCAGGAGAGAGTGTTGCAACGGATACCGACCGTTGACAGTGTGGTGACACCACTCATTTGGCTTGATCGCATGACATTCAGAGGGTAATCGAAACAGGTTTTAACACTTGAGATCTTGACTCAAGCGAAATTAACATTAGCGTAAATGAATAAAAAAATGGTGGTAACTCCTATGTATGCAACGCAATGTTTAGTTTAAACGTCAGGCGCTGACCAAGGATTGCAGAAGGAAGGGTTCTGGTAACCATCCTGATCACCGTTCAGCTTTATCAAAATGGGCAACGAGGTCTTCGCTGCCGGGGCCTCGCCTGCACCCACTCGTGAATTCCCAGCCAATTGGTCTTGATGAGGTACCCTTGACCAAGAAAAGTACCAGTGGGAACATTCCTGTTCTCATTGCCGAACAGGGGCTGTTGCTCCTTAAATGGAAGCTCGACATCTTGCGAGCCCTAATCTGCAGGCTTTTCATGGTAAGTCACCGACTCACCGCTCGCCTTTTTTCAAAGTACCCGTCACCCGAAGTTCCCTGAACCAGCAGTGAAACCGTGCCCGTCAGTCTGTCCGTCTGTTGGTGACAGCCGTGTCCACTGGTCTCTCCCGTGTCTGTCCGTTTTTCACAACCGTGTCTGTCCGTCAGTCCCGTGTTTGTCTGCGATGCCCGTGTCTGTTCTCGCCACGAACATGACTTTGTCTTTCCGTGATGGACGCATCTGTCTCTCCGTGAGGTCCGTGTCTGTCCGTTAAGTCTGTCTGTCCGTGACGTCCGTGTCTGTCCGTGTAGTCTGTGCGTCCGTGACGTCTGTGTCTGTTCGTGACATCTGTGTCTGTTCGTGACGTCTGTGTCTGTCCCTAACACCCGTGTCTGCCTGAAGAGCGACCAGGCCGGCTGTCGCCGAAGCAGCAGGGCTGTACGTTCCGGGCGGCGCGGCGCCCGCGGCCGAGCCCCGCAGTCCCGTTCAACTGGTTCGAGTAACAGCCAGGTTGTAGGATTTCTGGGAAAATGCCGCAATTATGGCGTACGAGCAGCAACGGCCGCTCAACGGGCGGTCGCTGCAGCGCTGCAGAACGGTCGGTGCAGGCTGGCGGCGGCCCGGTGCCGACGGACCAGGCACGCCTCGGCTCGGCACTGAGCCCTCCCGGCGACCCCCCGCTGCGGCACGAGTGTGTGACACGCGCTCGGTGGCACCGTACGCAGCCCCTCGGCAGCAGAGGAGGGCCGTGATGATCGGGGGATTGGTGGATGCACGGGGCGACGGACGGCACAGCGCTGCAGCGGCGCCGAGTCCATTCACGGCCGCATTCTGCGCCGGTCGACCGGCCCGCCGCCCGGCGCTCGGTGCTCACTGACGAGCGGAGGTCGCTCGGCACGGTTCGGCACGTGACGCAGCGGCCGCGGCGCAGCGGGTTTCGGCAGCGTTTTTTTCCAGAACATGCCATTATTGGCCTGCGACGATTTTTCAGCGACGATCGTGCTTCTGTGTTACGGCTCGTGCATCGGGCCGAGTCGTCCGTGCAGGAGCAATAGGCCACGTTGACACCCAAGACGTTTGTGAAATCAAGAGTTACACCGCAGTTTGGGGAAGAAAATCGCCTGTGGGAACACAGGGTGGATGCGTGCAAAGGGACGGGCCGGGAGACGCAGGCTCGTGCCACTCTGATGTGTTTTCAATCGGAATGCTTTACATGATTATGTACTAGAACACCTTTCACAAACTACGAATCAGAATCGTCAGATATATCATTAAATAGGACACTCAGATGGCGTCCAGGAAGGCACAACCCTGGTACGCCCGTATGGGCGGTATTGGTATGAACTGTCCATTAGGCTATTATCAGCCCACTGAAGTGAGTCGTGAGTTGTTCTTGCTCCCCATCAGTCAGGATTCTGACGGAGACATGCGACCTACTTCAGCTCCGTCACATCGATAGGTCTGTAGTCACAAAACCCTTTACTGACGAAGTACTAGCAGAAAGTGCATTCCTATGTCTCTTGGGAAACATTCAGGAGTCATGCTCGAACAGGTAGCAACTGCACCAGTAGCCACAATTGCAACGATAGACATCTCTCGTTTTATTAAAGTCCATGTGGGTGAATCGAAGGCCACACGTCGCGTGTGAACTTGCTACGCGGGATTATGACCTCCAAATTTAGATAAAGGTCAAATTGCCAGAATTCGCGCTTTTCAGCACTGTTTCATTTAAAAAGTCACGAGACTGAAGTGAGCCAGTACCAGACCATGCATGGCAACTTCCTGTATCGAATGTCTGCGTTCAAATTTTGTTAACGGTCAGATAAACAGATGAATTAAAACGCTTCTACTTCCACGCCGCTGGGTTTCCATTCAACCATAGATGCAAAATAAATCAAGTACCGAAAGACCAACTTTGTTTTGTTCTTCCAACTTATGATTTCACAATACAAGTAAATCAGAGGCAAATGTCAAATCCTAATTCGTCCCTGTCCACACGATGAGTAATTTTGTCACAGATACCAAAACGAATGGCACTGAGGAGTATTTCACGTTCAGTCAAGGCCACGTTGCGGCCACCCCACCACGTTGCCCTACCCCCAATTTTGTCCTTCCCTTTCGAGTCAAATCGTGGTGGATGGCTGCTGGCTTCTTGTGAGCATCGAACCTCGGTGTTTGCTGCGCACCGGGTATGGACCCGATATTTTACCGCGGACGATTACGAGACTACGAGATTACGAGATTACGAGACGACATAACTGTTGCTTTCCTGGCTGGCCATCCTGAAATGGTAGCAATCAAGTGATGCTATGTTGCTGATATGATGCCAAGTCGTCCAGCGAAACTGAGAAAATCACGAAAACAAATGGTTTGAAACAGAAGTTGCACGAAATACAACTCGACTCGTCATCGCTCTGCACACAGGCGCGGACAGGACAGTACCATTCCTTACCACACAAACTCGTTTGAGTGGCAAAACTGAGTCGCTGATCGCCCGTTGCCAGTTCCTCGTCCAATGATGGAGCTGCCAGGACTGACAAATCAGCTGTTTTTTGCAAAGCATGTTGACTAAGATTAAAGGGAGTGTGTCTAATCTTTTCGGTTTTCCAAAAAGACATTCCAGTGGAAACTCGACCCTAGCTATATTTATTACAACAATGAAAAGCGCATCTGGGGCTTCCAGCAATGATAATTCACTCATATGATTTTGATTTGTTTTCAAATCCGCGATATCTGCACGGGTGTAAATACAGCACTAAGGGGCGGTAGCAAAAGCAACCAATTGGCGGGCTGGAAACGACCAGTACATGATACAAAAAATGGCACAGCCAAGACAAAACAAGATAACAGAATGCCCACATGTTCACGTAGTCATCTTGGGTTACGAATTGGGAACTTGGGAACCGGCAGTCTCAACCAAGGGTAACTTTGTATACCTTTGGTATGGAGCTTTCCATACCAAAGGCAGTTATTGGTATGGGACCCCATAGCAATATCTTGATTTATTCATGTATTTTCCTGCTCTGTAAAATAATGTACTGCAGATACGTTATGCCAAATTTTGGGGCCTGATGAATGAATTCCTCCATACCAAAATTTGTTCCAATGCTACACCCATGGTCTCAACGGTACTCGTTTGAACAAACTCTGATTCCTTTTCATTTCTTTGTTCTAGTTGGGGTGTAGTTTTGCGAAGTATGTTGGGGAGGGGGGGGGTTAGCAAGGAAAATGGCTAATCCTACCCAAAAAACAGACAGAATTCTTCCCGGACTTGACCCACTTCCTTCCCAAAGTTGGGAGGGGGCTTGAACCAAAGTTGGGGGGCTCAAGCCTTCACCCCCAACTGAATAGCAAACTACATCCTTGGCTCTAGGCATTACCTGCACTTGATTCATTTGCAATGTAAACTGATTGTAAATGGTAGAGCCAGGTTCAAGTCGAAATGTGTGACTGCCAAGTCAGTCAGTCAAGATTTTTGCTTACAGCAGCCAACAAGATAGACATGTGTGGATGTTTTACAGCAGTCTGTAGAATCAAACGATTAGTATAATTGCTATTAGTCATTTTCATAGAGCACATCAGAATGCAACTCCCATACCTAATCAAACATTTGAAAATTCGATTCACCAGTGACAACTTTCATCATCCATCTCAGGGTACATGCTAAGCCAGGCAATGCCAGGTGCAGCCGAGGCGAAAAAAATACTAAATAACATGCAAAAACAATACCCTATTTCAGGTGGGGGTAACTTGGTCGGAGTGTTGACGATTAGTACCATGCTGCGTTGTGTGGGCCATCCGCCGACGATTCTCAGAGCTTAACTATGCGGGGTACAACGGCTTCCGGAGCGTGGTCCAAGAACTTTGAGCCACCCACAGCCCCCCCCCAGCGCCAATTGCTCGGCGCGATGCGGCGGCGCCGGGCGCTCCGGATGCGCAGACTCCTCGGCGACGCCGGCAGCTCCCGATGTGCCGACTCCTCGGCCAGGTCGCCGCCGGCGCTGGCGGCGCTGGATGTCCCGATCATTCACGGCCAGCGCCGTGAATGATCGGGACATCCATCGGGACGGGCGTGCTTCCGTCACGCCGACCCCTCTGCGCGCTCCGCGGCGGCGCCGGCGACGCTGGATGCGCACTCCTCGGCCAGTACTGCGGGGACGCGGGCAGCGTCAACTGCTCGGCGCGTTGCGGCAGCGCTAGCCACTCCGGATGTGCAGGCTCCTCGGCGAGCTTGGCGGCGGCGCCTGCCACGCCAGATGTACCGATCCCTCAGCGAGCTCGGCGGCGGCGCCGGCCACTCCGGGTGGGCAGACTCCTCGGCGACTCGATGGCGACGGCGACCACCTCAATGATACCGCCGATGGTCTTCACGTTGCTCCCTGAACGAGCTGATGTCCTCCGCCGATAGTCGGACACCAGGGTTTACATAGGAATGCATGCGTTGTGGGCCATCGGAGAACCTCGGACGTGGGCCAGAGATGGAAGCCTCTTTCCTAAAAGCCACCGTCAGCTGGAGCATCTCCGCAATGTCCGGGTAGCGCTTTGGAGCTCGCTCTTGTTGCAGGGCGACCTTTTTCTTTGCCCGGCTGTGTACAGGGACTAACCTGTAAACAGTAATTGTTTGTAGGCATGTGTGATGACTGACCAGCTTATATTTCAACAATACACCGCCAGTCAGAATGACAGCGTGTATCCTGAAACCGGCCAAGCGCGATCAATTGTTGATTCCAGCAGGCATTTAATACAATAATACAGTTGAATACAATACATACAATGCACATGAGACAACATTTGAATTATCAGCTGGGTTCTAGATGGCCCTGTTAAAACTACTGTCACTTGTTAGTAGGCGCAACCACAAGCTGATCTCAGATTTGGACTTTCCTGATGGCATCGACAGTTAGTCAATAGGCTTATCTGCACCTTCCAGCTGCCACCAAAAGTAAACTAAAACATTTTTGCGCATCTTTGAACTGGCGTCACACTTGTGCAACACACCCACAAGGTTTGCAACAGGTTGCGATAACTGATGATGGTGTCAACAGAGTGGTGTTGTGCAAACAATACTATTTTTGATGTTCCTTACAATGAAATATAGTCATAATGCATGTATTACAGCCTCTGATAGGGCTACTGAAAACAGTTAATTCTGTCACTGCCTGGGAGGCGAAATGCCAGTTGATAAAGCCAGTAACCTCTGACCTCATAACAATGCCAGTTAGCCTAAGGACAGCATAAGCCATCCCCTAAAGCCCAGTTAATTCTGCTGATGCACACTCATTTATGGTTGGATCTGCACAATTATATATTTCTTGCAGCAATGATATGGGTAGCAATGTTCAAATGTTGAAGAAGCAAATCGCCACCATTATTCTGATGATGCTAGTGTCCCATGTAAATACCTATTGTCTGTCCACCATCAAATGGTGGGCATTATTTATATATCCATACAACAGCATTAGCAGACAAAACAATGATATGTGTAACTGCACCATTTCCGCATTTTTTTTTTAACTTGAATAGGTTTAATCCAGACATCAGTCAACTTCTAGGACAAAAAACCAACAAGCAATTTGGCGCATACCTTTTTGTTAGCTGTTACGTGATGACTGGTAGGTTGATATGCCAAAATGGCAAATGGGCTGTTGTCAATTTTACATTTGCCAACTACCAGTCAACAAAATGCCAGCATCTACACTGCATGTCAACTTTTTGTTCGGGCACTCATCAGCCAGGCTTGGCTATTTGCATTCGTTTCAAAACGAGATTCAAATATTCACTATGAGAGAAAAAAACAACAGAGTTCATGCCCAAGTGACATACACGAATGAACAAGAAGGAATAGCCTCACTGCTGAGCTACCTAAGTGTGATGCCGGGGCAGAGAACAGAAAAATTAACAATGCACCCATCCATATCATTCCAAGCAACATTTTGAAGTAGCCAAAGAAAAAAAAACTTACAACTTATCACAGCATATTGGTGAGAATTCTCTATCCGTGCCCTCTGTACTCCAAGAAATCTTTGACTAGGACTATTACTAAGTCAACTACAAACTTTTGTACTCACGAAGATTTATTTTTCAACTAGATTTTTGCTGGCACACAAAACTTTCTGTCTGGCTCAGTCACACCCTGAAGCACAAAGTTCTCTGGAGTACAAATACACAAACAAACACCAGTTTTTCAGATCCTGCATGTGAGTATCCACAATTGCCCAAGATCCAAGTCTGAGGAAATTTCAACATATTTCTCAATTTGGAGTGGGGCAAGCTTAGCCAGCCAAAGTACTGAAAAACAGTATCAAAATGTCACTTGTGTATGATGCACTGAGCCAAGTTTACATGTAGAATATTAGAAAACATTCAACTATCACATTTTTGGCAGTTGACAGGCAATAAGCTGTTCAACTTAGACAGAAAAATACGTACTTTATTCAACCAGCTCCGAATCTGGAATTTGGCAAATTTTGAAAACCCGACTTTGGATTGCGATAACACAATGATCGCTCTTAGCTGTCTGAAGTTCCTGGATATCTATCACGTAGCAAAATACTTACGAGGTTAGATAAACAATTAGATAACCTCATTAGGGACATGTACACAGGGGTGGAGAATGTCGGCAAAAAATCATTCAACAAAACCTTCACAATCAGACAGTCAACACCTGTTCAGTGTACAAGTTTTTACCAACATACTTCTATGAGGCTTCGGCCGCCAGGCTGCTGAGCTTGATGTGTTCACAGGCTGCTGTCGTCGCGGATCAGCTCGCAACTCGAAAGATGATTTGCTGGGCACAGTTTGCTGTCATTGCTGACGAGCTCGTAACTCAAAAAGTGATTCGCTGAGGCTGACGCTATGTTTCCGGTGCTATCGGTCCCATTTAGTGGCGAAAAGAAGCTGGAGTAAAACCGATAAATCTTATTCGATATATTCGTGCTGGCAGCACGGGGCTGGAATAATCGGAAATATCGATAAATATCAGGTCGGCGTAGGTCAACGAAGACGACTTGGGGAAAACGAATGATACGTGACGATTGAGGCCAGTGTCCTTTTTGATCGCACGTATACAGCTAAAATTCGATATTTGATTAGACGCACTCCTTTTAAGTAAAAAAAGATAAACAGACGTAGAGGTAATTATTTTAACTGCGTACGTACCGTGCATCACGAAGGCAAGCATTCCTGAAAAAGGAATGTAAACTCCCGAAAATGAATGATGCTAAGGTTAATGGTGCTATCAGGAACAGTTTCACATCCAGCATTCCCATTCGTCAGTACAACCGTTTTGTTAAGTCGCAGAAAAACTATGAAGCCCTGATAAAAAAATCGAAACGTTCCATATGAAAGCCGCAGCAATATTCAATATGATGAAGGTCGAACGATCGCCAGAAGCACTGTAAATAAAGAGGGGCCATACGTCGTCCTCCAACGGTATGAACTTCTTTTGATCGCCTGCTTACACAAACCAGCGTAGGTAGTTCATCCTTGTCAATGCATCCCTCTTCCTTGCAATTCGTCCAACGCCCACCTATAGGCCTGACGACACGCCGCCCGTGCGTCAGATCGTGCGAAGGTCATTTGGTTTCAGGGTGCGTCTGTAGCAGTGCACTTCGGACTACGCGTGGCCGCTGGAGCGGTTGGCACACAAATACAGTGCCATCTGTTGCTGATGTTGCGAACTAATGCATACTTTCAGGACGGCGCCGCTGAGGCTTCAAGGGTTCAGTGTGGGAGGCCCTCCGCTCCGTCGTCCTCGTAAGACAGGTCCGTGTCCTCAAAATACAGTCTTTCTGGAATAAATAAAGCTGCATTCGAACCTTTAACCTCGATCTCGTACATCTCAAAGGATTTCTACAGACCGAAGCAGCTCGAACCCACACCGAACCAACCATAGCCGGTACGGGCATGGGTGGTGTGACTGGAGTTGGAGTGCCACAACCTAAAATAATCTAACAAAGTGAGGCCAGAGAAGATCCAAAAATTTCGATCAAGGCCCCAGAAGTAAATAGCCCGGAGATGTTAGATCCAAACAAAATGGCTTTCAGGATATGCGCAGGACAAAGAAAGATCAAAATATGTTGGCTGCTTTGGCATTGGCTGCTACATGTTTTCAGCATTATTTGGTGGAATGCAGTTAGTTTCCCATCGGAATCATGCGACCTGACTTCACTTGACCTGACATGAGACGCCCTTGGCACCATTCGTCTGGTAATGGTAAATAAGATTCCAAAATGACGAGTTTTAAGTACTTCAACTTATTGCACGAAGGATGACTTCAGTTAGATGGAAACCATGTTCATCTGTGTGAATAACGTGAACCAATGTGGACCAGAAAATGCTTAAAACCCTTAATAAACGGATGATGGCGAGATATAAACAAAACATTATTATTTCCACTCCCAAAATCATACAGACGCATTCAGTAAAATTAAAACACGTGTGTTGGTCACGACATCTTCTATGAGTAATTTGGTTTAAAGTTGTTGCAGGTTGGGGGGACGGAGTGTGGAACCCGTGCAACGCTCTCCGCTTAGCACGAATCCTGGGCCTAAACAATACCCTAGGAAAACATTTTAACAGTAATTTACGTAAAACTTTTCAGAGTACAGCTAACTGGACCCTTCCATCTTGGGCCGAATTCAGAGAGGCGGCAGTCACACCCTGGAAGAGATCAAGAGGCTTTCATGTTCATGGAAATAAGATTTAAGCGTCCAAAACATATGAACAAGGCGAAAAAAAGTAACAGAAGCACGAGCCTTTTAAGCCTTCGATAGGATTCGGTTCCTTCCAAGCGGACTCTGAGATGGGTGAGAGGTGAACAGTCAAATTTCTGAGATAATCAATGAAAGACAAAATATGTAATGTGCATGGAGGTACTGAAACTGGAAATGGAAACCTCTTACCAGTCAGTGCGAATGAAATATACGACATAAGAAATGTATTAAAAATACGCAACATCAGAGATATGAATAAACTAATGAACTCATATATATTAATAAATTAAAAACAAATGAAATTTATGGCGCTGCCCATCAGAAATCATCAAACGGCAAAGTTTCCATTTTGTTCAGCTATTGGCTCCTATGTTATGGCTATCGCACGCAACTGGTGGGATTACATGTCAATTACACACATAATAAGATCGCCCAATCCAGCCAGCCTATTTCAGCCGGCAGCTTCCAGGACCGGAACGGAGGACATCTGGGGTCCGGAGAGCGTGCGTTTTAAGCGCGAGTCACCCACGCGGTGCTAGGATGGCGCTATCAATGGCGTCGGTTCCGATCAGATGCAGCACCGCCGGAACGCGAAAGTAATGACTGAGAAGCAGAAGCCTACCGGGAAGGCCACGGCGGTCATACGACTACAACTGGGTCTAATGTCACGTATGGTCAGCGAACTCATGTGATCTCGGTGATCTCGTGTGATCAGCGTTACCAGGGTGCCGACATGTGCCTGGATCTCACAAGAAGACCTAGGATCCCAAAGGATCTTTCAACAAAATATTACCATAGGACAGTGACGTAACCAGGACCTTTTTCGGGGGTCCCAGAGGATGCGAGGGGGGTCCCTTGGACACTAAAGGAGACCCGATGGCCAGGGTTGTCGTTTTGTATAATTAATTTAGGGGAGGGGCAGATCGAGGTTGTCTCACAACCTAACCTCTCCCAAATGTGATCTTTTCAACGAATTTAGGGCACTTTGTTTTGACCGAAGGCAGCTGATCTAAAAGAACGGTTTGTAGAAGATATTTGGTACACACATACACACACACGTATATATATATATATATATATATATATATCACATGCATCTAAAACGTCTTAAAGGTGTTTGTGGTGGCATAAAGGAGAGGGTCCTTGATGTTTCCAGAAGACTCCTGAAAAATTTTAACCGTGCTAGGGCATTGTTAAGAGTTACTCTGAAAATACGATGATCAATGGCCCACTCAGAGCGTTTAGGGCCTACAAAATTCCAATGGGCCCTCTAGATAAATTCAACAATTCAACATGGGCCTTCCCGTGGTCTTAGGGGCCTTCCTTGAATCCATCTCGAGGACTCATTGTAGTTTTTCGTGGAGCCCGCAGTCTTTTTGAGAGGGCTTTGATACCTTTAGAGGGCCCACAAACATTGCCTGATTTGGCTTAAATCTACGCGCCTGAATGTGGGCTCAGTGAAGGTATTCAAGGCCCTGTCAAATGTTTAAGAGGTCCACAAACATTTCATTGGTTCCTCTAAATGAATTCAAATAGACTTTCGGGTGTTACTCTCCTTGAATTTATATAAAGTGTCCATTAGAGTTTTTGTGGGGCTCTAAACGTTTTGAGGTGCCCTTCACATTTTCAGAGGGCCCCTGAAACATCTGCTCGTCCAGTTCACCCTTTCCAGGATATATGAGGTGCTTCTGAAAATATGAAGGGCATTTGAAATAAATTTAAAGAGAACTCTAGAACGCCACGGTGGTCCCTTCTTTTTTTAAGGATCCATCGAGTCTTGTGGAATCCTAAGCCTTCTGAAAAGCCCCTTAATGTTTTCGGAGGGCCTCAGACATTTCTTCATCCGGTCAAAAACTCCTATCCTGAATGTTTCAGAGACCTTTCAAAATACTAATGGGCCTCTCGAATGTTTGAGGGCCGCACAAAAACTCGAATGAGTCCTTGAGAGGAAGTCAGTGAGAGCCCCGTAGATTTTAGGAGACCACTCCTTGGATTCATCTAAAGGGCCCTTTGAACTTTTCTGTGGGGTCGTCGGTCTTTTCAGCGAGTTGTTGATATTCTGAAAGGGGCCTCAAGCACTTTCTCGTCCAGTGTATCCTTTCTATGCTTCAGGTACCCCTAAAAATATCTAAGCCCTGTAAATGAATTCAAGGATTTCATTGCAAGGAATTTAAAGGAATTTTATTTCAAAGGAATTGTTTAGACCTTAAGGAGTGGCCCCTTCTTCAGTTTATTTAAAGGGCCCTTTGAAATATTGTGGGCCCTCAAACGTTTCGACAGGTCCCTTGATATTTTCAGAGGGCCTCTCAAACAATGCCTCGTCCGGTTCAAAAGTCCTTTTCTGAAAGTTCGGATCATCTGAAAAATATGACAGCGTCGCAAAAAATCAACGTGTCCTAGAGATGAGCTTCGAGAGGAACCCTCAGGCCTGGGAGAGGGCCATTCCTTTAATTCATCCAAAGAGTCCAGGAGAGCTTTTTTAAACACCTCGAGGTTTTGAGAGGGTTCTTGGTATTTTCAGAGGGCCTCTCAAACATTCTTTTCAGGGCGTCTCAACCATTTCTTCGTTGATTTAAAATGTCTTCTGACTATTCGAGGGAGCCCCTAAGAATGTTTGAGGACAGCCCCCAGGACCGGAGGAGAGCCCCCTGAATTCTTCTAGAGCATCTCCTTAAATACATCTAGAGGGTCCATGGAGTATGCTGTTTGGCTCTCCAGTTTTCGATGGTGCCCTCACTATTTTTAGAAAGCCCTCAAACTTCCAGAAGAGGATTCTCTTACCCAGACGAGGAAATCTTCCCGTAACTTGCATTTGCTTTCTGACTAGTACCACCGTTTGAAAAAGTCCCAAGATACTTCATCAAATCTAAATGTCATTTCAATCATGGGCCCCGGCATAGCGTCGTGGGCCCCACTTCAAGACTGAGGGAGTTGAAATCATCATATCATCATGGGGGGGGGGGCAAGTGAACATTGAGGGGAGGTGAGCCCGCCCCCTCAAAAGAATTTAAAACGAAGTCCATGCCCATGGTTAGATCATTAGGAATACTTGGACAGAACCTGCTTTCTGTCCCATGACAACAAATTCTATCTATCTTCTTTCGAGAAAGCTGGCCTAAATTATCTATATTTAGTGTTATATATAAATTATATAATAAATTATCTGACCACAGGGCCCCTTTAACGGTAGAGCCCTCACGTTTTCTGGGTCAAGATGGTCAGACAGCCTACCAGGCGCCAACCTGCCTACATTTCTACCGAATCGCTTTGATGGTCGCCTAGTTACGCCGCCACGATACCCGGCGCTGGCATCCGGCAGCCATTCCAGAGCATGGATACCTTTCCTGTCAGGAGCTGCCTGACAGGGGAGATCACGGCCCAGACCTTCACGGCCGATCAGGGAAGATCACGGCCCTTCCCCTGCCAAGAATTTCTTGAGTTGGGATGACAAGGTCCCTAGGTCAAGCACGTTACGTCACTGGGGCTCCCTTCCCGACACAGCTGCACCATCCATGGCAGGAAGACCTTAGCTGGCTAGCGACTCATTTGCAGAACATCCTTTCCTGCCTTCGCATATACCTTTGGTAGGTATATGCTGGGGGACCCAAAACCTTTTTACCTTTCCCAGGGCTGTCTTTTTTATCTTCCCAGGGGACACAGTGCTACCTGCCAGAGGGATATTTGCCTGGGGTCTAGGAGACCTTTGAGGTGGAGTAGATTAGCCTTTCCCATCTAGGGGATCCTTTTAGGCGAATGCCAAGAGGCTCTTCGTGGGCCCTTCGCGACACACCTACACTATCCATGGCAGGAAGATCTTTGCTGGCTAGCGGCTCCTTTGCAGAGCATCCGTTAATGCCCTCGCTTATGTCTTTTGACAGGTACATGCCAGGAGGCCCGTTTACCTTTCCCAGTGACACTTTTCGGGGGACAGCCGCTACTTGCCAGAGGGATCTTTGCCTGGGGTCTGGGTGCCCTTTGTGGTGTAGTGGATTTGTCTCTCCCAGCCATGGGGGCCCCTTAAGGCAAATGCCAGGGTGCCCACTTACGTTTCTTCGTGAACCCTTCCTGACACGCCTACACCATCCATGGCAGGACCTTTGCTGGCTGGTAGGACCTTTGTGGGCTCCTTTACAGAGCATCCTTTCCTGTCCTCGCATATGCCTTTTGGCAGGTGTATGCCGAGGACCCACTTACCTTTCCCAGGGACATCTTTCAGAGTTCCTGGAACCCTTGCACTTCTGCTACTTGCCAAAGGGGTCTTTGCCTGGGGGCTGGGGACCCTTCGTGGTGGAATGGATTTGCCTTTCCCAGCCGGGGGGGGGGGGGGGCTTTAGCCAAATGCCAGGGGTGCCCTTCGCAGGCCCTTCCCGACACACCTCTGCCATCCATGGCAGGAGGACCTTTGCTGGCTGGTGGCTCCTTTGCAGAGCATCCTTTCCTGTTCTCGCATATGCTTTTTGACAGGTATATGCCAGAGGGCCCACTTACCTTCCCCAGGGACACCTTTGAGGGGGCACCCCGTTACCTGCCAGAGGGGTCTTTGCCTGAGGTCTGGTGACTCTTTGCGGAGGAGTGGGTTCCCCTTTCCCGAGCCGGGGGCCCCTTTAGGCCAGTGACTAGGGGCCCCTTCGTGGGCCGAAAAATTTAGGGCGGAAGTCCCAGGACCCCTAAGACCTCCGTTGCTACACTACTGCCATAGGATCTAGGATCTGAATGGAATCTTTCAGCAACACTTTGGAAACGATCTAGGATCTGAAGGGATCTTTCAGCAACATTTTGGAAACGATCTGGGATCTGAAAGGACCTCTTAACAAAATACATGCTTAATATCTGGGATCTGAAGGGATCTTCTGATTGAGCACAAGATGTCAAGGGTTTATCCCTTGACATCTTGTGCCAAGGGATAAACCAGCTAGCTAGGTGCTGGTCAGGACAATGTAGATCGATTTTCCAGTGGGGTGCACAAAACAAATGCATTCCAGTTTTGCTGAGGTCTTTTAATATACCGAACAATTACTGTGTAAAACCATTGTGTTACCACTGGTGACTTTATAACAAGACTGCCAAAGCTTCATCATGAAAATCCTGCGCAGTTTCATTTTGATGTCTTACAATCAAGCTGAAATGATCATGATTAGAGTCACAAGAGACATTCAGTGGTACAGTGGTGGTGGAAGCGCGGAGGGCAACGGGTGCAAAGTGTCCTCCTCCCTCCATCCAAAAACATGGGTACAAACATATCTTTCTGCCCCGCAAAAATGGCCGCGTGCCACGTACAAGTTTTTTGGCGGCCGAGTCACGAAATCAGAACTGGTCGTGGCGTTACGCGTTTCAAAATTTATTTACTTCTACCGCTGCGTCACTAAATTTCTTGATCAATGCTGTAAGGACTGATCAAGTTAAAGTCCGTTAAAATATAATTCTCTGCATAAATGAGTGTGTGTAACATGAAGGTTTGTAAAAAGTTAACATGTCGCGTTTTGCGGGTTTTTACCGATCGCCAACAAAATCAGCCCATTTTGTTTATAACTGGGAACGAAATTGTTCTGGGTTTGAGGCACCTTATGATTTCTGGATTTTAAAAACGTTATGGAAAAACTATAATTAGACAGAGATGGACAGAGGTACATAGATAAAGTAAGGCAGAGACCAGGAGACACGTTCTGGACCAGGGCAAAATTAGAACGAGATGATTTCTTTTCTTTCCACTTTTCGGATAACACTGAAGATCGATCTCGATTGGCGACCCTGTACTCGACCAGTGTCCAAGGACGAGCGAAATCGTCCGAAATATACGGTCTGATTTTTTATGGAGATCGACCTTCAGTGTTATCCGAAAAGTCGAAATCGCGTAAACTAAACTGAAAGTACCCGTATGCCTTCCTTCGCACAAGTACCTGAACCAGTGTCGCAGCCTGAGAGGTCCCAGACATTCCGGAACCCCCACAATTTTTGTGGCACACGAAAGGGCCCCCGCCATCTGCTAAAACGGTCTCCCCTGGCTGGGCAAGGCAAATCCATTCCTCTGCAAAGGGAAGTCCACAGTCAAAGATCCCTCTGACATGTAAAGGGATACTCCCTGACCGGGAAAGGTAAGTGGACCCCCCGGCATGTATGTACCTACCAAAAGGCACATGCGAGGACCGGAAGGGCTGCTCCTCTGCAAAGGAGCCGCCAGCCAGGAAAGATCCTCCTGTCATGGGATGGTGGCGGCTTGTCAAAAAAGGGAGCCCAGTGACGTGGCTTAAGCTAAGGGCCATCGAGATCATGTCACCCCAGCTTCAGAAATTTTCAGTTCTCAGCCAAGCAAATTTTCAACCAATAACACTTAAGATACATAAGATATTTTGATGTAAGATATATTCGATTTGACATAAGATATTTTGAACATTCCCATAGATAGGTGCAGACGTGGATGCGCGCAGAAGGAATTTCTCGATGAGAGAAGGGCACTTGTGTCTGACTGCAGTCGCACTCACAAAAGTCCTCGAAACTTGAAAAGGTTAGTAGCGCGCCGCTATAACTGTCACCGCACTGCCGCTACGCTGCGCCGCAACCTTGTTCTGCGACTCCCGGACTCCAACTCTTGCGTACCTGGGATATATTCGCTGGGAATAGTTATAAAAATGGCAATACTTTCAAGATATTCATTGTCTTTTTATACAACGAAAACCGGATCAAACCGATGTATCGTCCAAATGTGGTAAACTAAGCATAAAGGAGTTTCGCTACGGTCGTTATTTATGTGCAATTTCTACATTAGCATAATAGTTCTCATTTACCAACCTATGGCAGTTGCCATGTACTGCTAAACCATATCTACTTGTTGGTCAGGCCCAGAGACAGGGTGTATGATCCTGGTCAAAATTCTGGGCAACATAATCAAATTTGGTCGTAGCGCTGGAAAATACAAGTGACTTAAATAGAGCTGGGGTGTAATTAACCTCTGCAATTTCAGAGTCTTTGAGGTGCGGGATGCACCGGCGGATAAAATAACAACGGTTTGAAATGTCGCGCAGTGGAAGGCCAAAAGTCACACACATGGAATCCCCATATGTTTTAGTGCTGTCAGGCACACTCATCTTTAATGACACTAAATATAAGTACCAAGCTCCCGTAGTGTTCTAGCCATGAAGGCACCCATAGCTCTCAAGGGGCCACCTCAGTGTTGAAATCCCCTCACCCTTTGGAAATCCCCTAAAAAAAATCCGGGCTACGTCACTGACTTGAATCGTCTTGACTGATGTCCAACAGACCTTTTTCAAACCTTGTTTTTTTGTCAAAGTATTTGCACTGTGCCCTACATGCATGAAAGCCCGATAAAGTCATTTGAATTTGAAACGTTTGCTTGCAGACTGTCCCAGTCCCAGTCCTTCAAGCATATCAGACAAGATGAAGTGTTGGCACAAATGACAAGAAATTGTGTTTAAAAACGCGGGTGATATTATTGTTTAAGCGTCACGTTTCGCGCCATCGGCGCGCCAGATGAGACCACCTCTGTCAAAGGTGGCGTTATATCTTTGCGTCTGTCTGGCTTATGTTAAAAAACATATGGTAAATCAATAAGACATCATGACACACCATAAATACGCCATCGGAAGACCGTGGTGAGTCCAATGATTCTCGGATCATCATCATCGTAATTTCGCCATATTTATTTCTTTTTATGTCTAGTCTGGACCTAAAACAGCGACCGAAATCCGAAAAGAAATCGGAATTCATGGCTACCTTAGGCTCCACCGAATGGGAGGCTGGATCCGCCAACGGTTCCCTCATCCCGAAATAGCTTCCGCCGCCCCTGCAGTGGTTACCACAATATCATATCCTCTCAGCAAAACAGCATGTGGAATGGTGTATTCAACCAGTCAGTACCCCATACCACGTCCTTCTGGGAAGTCCAGTTCTCCTTCACAAGACGAGTCATATTCTGCGGTGTTATCCAACATCTGTGCTTGAGAATGAAACAAGGTGAAATTCATTGATATGGGAACCAGCCACCATGATATCACAGTGAAGTAGGCAGTAATACCAGGGTTTTTTGGACCATGTTTATTGATATATTTCAGTAAAATAAATGTACATCATTAGCTTGGTGAGAACAACAAAGCAAACCAATCTCCGCAACACCATTTTTCACCACATAATACTGCGTTTTGTGCCACTGGTTCAGATGGCCGATGCCGGTTTGGGGTTTTGGTCGTACCAGCTCACCTTGACTAGGACATAGTACCAGCTCCCGTTTGGATGGGTGGATCACCGTGAGAACCGCAATAACAAAAAACAGTGATGCTAACATTTTCGCTCCTGATAGGATCGAAATGAACTAAGCGGAATCCTTGCACAAGAGGGTTCGATGGACCTGGCAACGCGCACTGGCACATCCTCCTTGCAATAACTATTCAATCAGCCCGTCAAAAATTGCGTTTCTGTTGACTCTTATCGTAAACAAACCCAAGTCCGAATATACCCATATGCCAGCCCTGAAGATGTCGGCGCCTCTAACGTTCATCGACAGCAGCCGACCTTTTGTCTGGCCGTTAAGGACGAAACAATGCATGTAGGACATTTAACTCGGAATTTTATTGTTTTTTACAAGCAAGATTTTGTTCAGGATTATAACCAACATGCATTTGTGTGTAGGTACCACAGTTGACTTCTTTGAAACATCTCGCGCTAGGGTTGCTGAATCGCCGTATGCATTACGACAAAAAAAAATACATATAAAAGGTAAGTTTCTTCTAAATAGTCCGCTCCATTGTTGCTTATGGATGAATGTCAAGCTGCGTATGGCATTCCCAGTGATCGGGCATTACCCGTCAAATGTGGTCAAATCCTCAGTTGCATCAAACATGCCTCCAACGGAATGGAAACGTGCCACAGTCATCGCTATACATAAGTCAGGCTACCATACCGACCCGGACGATAACAGACCGATTTCAATAATACCGACTGTCGCTCATCTGGCGGAAAGCGTTGTCGGCTCGCAGCTGCTCGCCTCTCGTATCGCATAACATTATGCGTGACCAACAGCGTGGATTTCGGCCCGGCCGACCCACAGAGTCGGCGATGCTGGGCGCTATCAGTTATCTGGTCAACAACATGGGGCAGGGGTTAGTCGGCTGACTCACTACAGCAGACAAATCCAAGGCTGTTGGCAACGTCCAGCGCTGCCGATTCCTGGATAGGCTTGGGTGGTACGGGGCAAATTTCTTCCCGGGTCGAGCAGTACCCGCTTCCGCGCAGCGATGAGCTTCTCACCGACCTCGCAGAAGGCCAGAAGTTATTTACGCGCCTGGATCTCAATGGGGCGGATCTGTTGGGGCCTCTGAATAACAACAGCCAGCGATGCACCGTCATCAACACCCGCCACGGCCTGATGCCGGGCACTCGTCTGGTATGTGGAATGTAGTCAACTAGTTGTGAAATTAAAAAAAACTACAAGTCGACTGTCCAAACACACACACACACACACACACACACATATATATATATATATATATATATATATATATATATATATATATATATATATATATATATATATATATATATATATATATATATATATATATATATATGTGTGTGTGTGTGTGTTTGTAGTAGATGGATAGATAGATCACTTCATGCTTTATTCTAAACGTTCTGCCTATCTCTTGTCTATTGTGGCTGTTCTTTTCGTCATTATTTCCAATTTCCCTTTAAAATCGGCAGAAAATGTTGGGGAACCCAAACTAGTACTGGGGGGAGAATCAACAATTAGGGGGCCAGGGCCACACAAGAATACAAATCGACACGCCTGGTCCAAAAGCAGGTGGTCCCGGCGCGCGCAACGCACGAAGGCAGTGCCGACGCAGTCAGCTGGTCTTCCGGGACGGCTGCCGTGGGCAACGTCTGTCTCAACTGGGGCCGACCGGCGAGGACGTGGAATGAATGGGTCGTCTCCTCAGCCCTGCTGGCGCCGGAGCCGCAGCGTTCATGGCGTGGAGAGCTCCGCACTGACCGCTGCCTAGGGCACAATACCGATTTCCTACAGATCGGCGGCCGCGATCTCCATCGCAGTCGCGATCTTGACTGATTGATGAATGCAGCCAATGTCAAGATGAACTTGACATTGGCTGATTCCAATGACAGATTATCTCCTTCTTGCATCCGTCGTTTGAGCATCACCCCGTTGCTCAGCCCGCACTCAAAACGGCACCGCGGTTGCTGATCCAGGCCGTCTCTGTGCGCGCAGTCCTTCCCAATCAGCCGCAGCTCCGCCAGAAACTCGTAAACCGTCCCTCCCTGCTGCATCACCCGGTTAACCCGCGCAATGAAAGGGGGTTTCGCGCTAACGCGCACTGGAAGGGGACACAAAAAGTGTCCCTCTCCGACCTCGGAAATGGAAAGAGATAGAGACATGACATTTTATGGCCATAACGATTTACATTGTGTGCAATTTTCCATGACCCTAGGTTAATATCTCCAAGGTCACATGTGGTCGAAAAGGTCAGCTTTGGACACAGGGAAAATACGCATAACATTCCACAGCAGCATAGTTGTTGAACGAGATGTCTACAAATCATGCACATGTGTTGTTTAAACAGAAGCGCAAATTTAAGCTCGTCGTTACTGAGCTGCACCTTTTTGTATCAAGCTATGATGCCTTCATCAAATTTTAGGGATTGCCTGAATCATTCCTTAGCTTTATTTATCACAGCACACTGTATTAACAATGGATTACAGAGGGAAGCACACTGTACATCGGCATAAGGATATACAGTAAACACATTTCAAGATGCCTTCCGATGAAATATGAGGGGAAGGAGTGAGGGGGCGGGGGTCGCAGAACGCAGAACTGCAATTCAACCTAGGTCACCAACCCAATCCATTTTCTCCCCGATTTTGCCCGTTTCATGCCCCTCCCCGAAAAGCAACCAATTATGAACTTTTATAACTAATCGTTATTAACTTGCCACTTATCCTTTGATTCAGTTCTTCCGCCAACCCGGTCAAGCGCATCGTTAGTTGCCAATCCTACAGGGTCCTCCTGGTCTGCAGGGTCGGCACAGTTCCCGAATAGGTAATTTGGCCCTCTGGTGCCAGCTTCAGCCGAAACCAGCGGCGATCAAGCTGCTGCTGCCGCCGAGAACATCGCTGCTGATGGTGGTGTAGACGGTGCCGCTGATAGTGGCGCAGGTGGTGCAGGTGGTGCCGCTGATGATGGTGCGGGTGCTGCCGCCAGTGAGCGCACCGCGCGGCGTCTGCTCGCCGTGAAGTCGTCACCCGTCACAGTCACCAGCTCGTAAACGACGCGCTCGGGCGGTAGCAGCGCGCAGCTGCTCCGAGGTGGCCTGCGAACGTGGTTCCTGGACACGCGGGCACACGCATGCCGGCGCTGACGGCTAGTGCACGGTCGTGTGCGCCAACACGGAATTGGATGATGGCCGTGAGCAGACCTACAGGCAGATGGTGGCCGCGGACCAGGCGCAGAAATGGATGGTCGTCGATCGCTAGACATACTGCCGTCTGCCACTGACCGCATATTTGTTCAAGCTGGGGATTTCTCTCTGCATCTATGGTGTGCAAAAAAAAACTATGTATTGAATCTAACGCTTGAAATTTGTGATGGTCTGGCCCACAGGTGCAGCCAAAGAGGAAAGGGGTGAGGGGCCCGGCCTTCCCTTAGGCCCGAATTATTCCGTGAAAACCATAACACATCGTCTGCCCAGCAGGCGGTTTTCTTATGACTTCAGTCCACACTGAGCCCCCCAAAAAATCCTGGCTACGCCGCTGGTTTGGTGTGTACCATGCCTGCGGATGTAACAGGTTAGATTCACGCTGGGCTATCGTCAGCTCAGCTGCCAATTTCACCGTCGGCGTGTGACCTAATGTGTATGAAGAGAAGGAACAGGATCAGGCTGGTTAGATCCTCCTTAGTCGCGCCCACATCAAAATCAGGAACGGTTTCACTGCTTCGCATGTATTGTCGCCCATTGCGCAGCAGGGTGATGCATAAAATTTTGGCCATCACATGTGATGCTGTTGGGGTCTTCATGTTACTAACATCCCATAGGATAAGAGACCACTTTTGCTTAACGGTTCTGGTCTCATTTTCCTAATGCCGTATTTTTGGGTAACAATTTATCGCTCATGTCGTTCATTCAGCGCCCGAGCTAAGCAAAGGTTATTAGAATGGAAATATTTTTTCGCTCTTCGCGTCAATTTTCCTCGACCAAGACCGGGTCTCGCAGCACTGGGTTGGCCATCTCCGGGGAGGCCGCGATGATCACCTTTACCCCGTCTTTAGCTATCGACTAGTCATCCCTGGCCTTTCATGTTCCAACAATGGAGTGTGCTCTTCCTCCGGGCCGCCACGGAAGGTGGAGACTGAAGCCGTCCTGCAGCGCTGGGTCAGCCGTCACCAGATCGGCCGCGGTGACCTTCACCCCCTCTCTATGGCAATAGTGGAGACGGGGAGCTGCAGGTCCAACGGGTGATGAGCAGGTTCTCCAGTTCCGCGTCGCTCATCCCGGCCGTCACCGGAGGCTCGGTCTTGGCCTGTGTGAGGTCGTGAGGTCGTGCACAGTCCCAACGAGGTTCATTTGCGACAAAAGCAGGAAATTACAGTCCGGTACAGTGTGCGATATATGTGCGATGTATACAATAGACAATAGTACAGAAGGTACAGCACAGCACATAGGCGTCAATACAGCGCCAGGAAATACCTCGTCCTTAATCAGGTCTGACAGCTGCTTACATCCCATCGTATTCATAAGTACAGAGCAACACGAAGTCAGAAAAATGTTCATTATAGTGCGGTATTTACCGTGTAGTATTGGACAGCAGAACGTACCTTGAATGGCCGAATTTTCATGTTCCACCTCCTCCTCGCGGCTGGGAGGCTTCCGACTCTCTGGATTTGTTACACGACGAACAGACTATCACTGGAGAGGCTGGAGTGGAGCAGGCTGAGATGACGTTCTCTGGATGTCCGGAAAACCCGTTTGCTTGGACGCAGACCAGTACTTTGGGCAGCTCCTGGAGCTACGCCGCCTGGACCTCCATGACCAGCAGCTCGGGACCATCCTCCGCCTTGCTGAAGTGCTTCGTAGCCAGGAAGACGGAGGCGTACACGGAGATGATGTAGTGGATGAGGCGATGGAGCTGGTAGCTGGTCTTCTCCGTGACGAGACAGAGTCGGCACACACTGGCCTGGATGTTGATCCACCTCGACTGCATCACCTTCTGCGCCTTCATACTGGCCCACTGCTCCGAGATGTGTCCAGACATGATCGCTTCCACCATCCTAAGGAACCGGTGGTCTTCACTGAAGGTGTTGAACACCTGGAGGGGAAGGTTCTGGATGTTGGATGGCAGAGTGGGGCTGTTCACGGTAGCAATCTCAATGACGTTCAGCTTCCAGATGTCTGCCATGATGGCCAGGCCGATGGGGCCGCTGAAGGACTTGGGGCCAGTTGTGGGTCCATCGTAGTGCTCAAACAGCTTGCCAAAGCGCAGCTCAACGCACTGCAGGAAAGAGACGATCCTCTGCAGCTCGGTCCCCAGCTCCCCTTCCAGCACCGCAGTCTCGTTCTTCCAGCCAGCCATTTTGGGGCAACCATCAGAGAAGGTTGATTTCATAGATCCGAGATTGGTTCCCCTGTCCTGGAAGAACTGGATGAGGCCGTAGACTGGCTCCACCCCAGTCCCGTCCCTGGACATCACGTGCCCGGTAAACTCCTCAACCCGGTCAGCAGACCACATCGCAGTTCTCAACTTTCCTAGCCGCAAATCTTTTGGTACATTTCATTTCTTCGCCAAACCCAATTTAGGTATCGCCTTTCCTCTCATCAAAGCCCACAGTAATGGGCTCCTTCCACTTACTTTCCTCCACCATCTCACCCCGGTACATCTTCATCATCCGGTTCACTTTTGACTGGCACATCACTTCAGAATTGTCTTGCAGCGTCCAATGGAGCGAAATCGCACGTAAAAAATTGAAGTCGCC
This sequence comes from Capitulum mitella, assembly GCA_030062745.1. Taxonomy (NCBI): domain Eukaryota; kingdom Metazoa; phylum Arthropoda; class Thecostraca; order Pollicipedomorpha; family Pollicipedidae; genus Capitulum; species Capitulum mitella. Next base: position 13,225,822 of record CP099850.1, on the reverse strand, counting down.
GTTGGTAACAACATCGTTCGTTTAGGGTGCATCCAAGGGATGTGGCCACGGGACCATCCCATCGCCCTCCAAGCAGTCGAAGAGGGAGCCGAGCTACGGTTTTACGCTCTCTCCACACCCAAATTGAACAGAGGGGACCCAACCCATAGCTACCCTGTCCTGGTTACCCTGAGCATTACAGAAACCTGACTAAGCGTAAAGTCTATATAGCTGAAGAATGCGGCATTTTCAACCCTATTCCCGGCAGGGGGAGGGTTGAATCCCCCCCCCTTGGGCTTTTTGCTTGCCAATTCCAAGGTTTCTGATGAGGCTTCACGAAACTTGGTCACATTTCCTAGCTATTCTTCCCATGTACTGCAATAAAAGTTCGTAATTCTACTTTGCTCAGGGACGGAGCCAGGTAACGCTTTGGGCACGCACCTCAGGCCATTTTTGGCCCTGTTGAGGGTGAAAGGAAAATGTCTGCCAAAAATAGTGGTTTTAAGACAGAACTTAAAACTTTACATGCATATATACGTTAATAGTTGGTCAAGCATACATATACAATTTTATTCATTTGAGGTCACTTTACAAGGTCAGGTCAACATCAGAAGTCAAAAATTTGGTTTCAAAGTAATAATTTTGGCGCTATTTCTTTCAAATTGACGTTGAAGCGTGCCCTCTATTTGTGTACCAAGTTTAAGCTTGATATTAGATCGGGTCACGGGTCTATGACCTAAAATAACAGTGCGCGTATCCTATATCACAGCCGTAAAACTGAATTTTGCAAGAAGAGTGAATTCCGATGATTGGAAACGTTTTTAAACAATGTGAAATGCGCACATCATTCCAAGCGACTCTATAGTCATTGAAGGTCATTTAAGGTCAAAGCTCGTATGTTGACCTGAAGAACATGTGACCATGACAGTTCCCCTTTTTCTTGTCCCTGGCACCGCCTATGCTAACATTATACCAAGACTGTAATACGATTTGTACTTCTTCAGCATAACATGACTAGTAGAAGCTAAAAGAGTGCTTTATATTTTTTCGATTCGGTTTTTGAGAAACTAATCCTCCTATTTTCGGGATCCTGTGAACGGCCATGAATTTCCTCAAAAATTAAAACATGTGGACCAGTGATAAAAGTCCCATTCATCATATCTCGATTCATGCCAGTTCCATTAAAATAGGCTAATAAACAACAAAGTTATAACGTCCAAAAATATCTCCCATTCGGACTTTTCTCCTGTATCCGTACCTTCAAAAATTTTAAAAACTTGCTATACAAATAGTTTACGTCATGGCAAATTAATAACCATTTGCTGCGATGAAATTGGATGTGTGGTACTCGAGATCTCGGGAGGGGGGGGGGCAGGGCGAATCCGACCCCTCCCCTGCCGGGAATCGCTCATGCCGTCTAGCCTTTCGGGTTAAAAATCAACCAAATCGGCCAATTTCGATGATTATGAGCCATCACATTATACTTAACAAAATCAACACCAACAACGCTATACAATGTACGGAACAAAATTTCATTTCGTTACACATTCCCTACTGCAGAGGTAGTCCGCGTCTGTTCAGGGTTCCCGAGGCCTGATGTGACGTCGCGTCAGCAGCAGCACATTAAGATGGTAGTGGGTGCCGTCCGTGCCGACGCCCCACCTGTACGGCACCTCCATTCGAACAGCGGCCGCAACACGCTCAGTCGTCAAATATACCTACAAGACATTTACATTTTCAAGCTGAATGGCAATGCAACATGCTGCGTGTTTTACGCGTGCAGGTACTGGGTATGGCCGGGTTGGGACGGTTCGACTCGTGGACACCCTGGAGCAAATATTGCGGACAAGTGGGAATGGTGGCAGGGCATTTCCGAGCACGAAACCATCATAACTTTCATTTGTCCAATGGGTGAAGACCGGGTGCTGTGATATGCAACAAGCGCTGGGGCGTACGCAGGATTTCGCAAAGGGGTAAAGGGCACAACTCAAAAATTCTTTTCCACCGAAAACACAGTTCAGCCCGCCGCAGACGCGCTAAATTTTTTCCATGGCGTAAAACATATGTTATCGGTTTTACTTATTTGTAATTGCCTATCCCAAATTTTTGATTGTCGGTATTTGTTCATATGCATAGAAATACATCTAAAAAAAACTTGATTAGGGGTTCCCTTTCCTCTGAATACACCATTGAACAAATGAACTAAATTTTCCCCTCTGTTCACAGTTATTATTATAACCTCATGAATTACTACAGATGAAAAAGAAGCAAAAATAGTGAGTTGAAAATATTCATGCCGCATTTCATTTTTTTGGCGGAAAATGTTGGAACGACAACGGATTCCTCCATGCTATTGCTTCACGCCAAAATATTTACGGTTTTCCGCTAACCGTTGTCACTCTCAGACTACTAAAAAACTACGCTTTTGGGGCCCCCTGTATTTGACACAGCACTGTTTACGGGCAATGGACTTCATGTTTGTCGCACTCGCATGCTCAGGCCATGTACAGACAAAAATCACGGGCTACCGGACCTAACCGCACACCTAGAGGTTTTGCTGCGCAATGAATTTCGTGGAAAAACGTCCTTATACGCGACATGTAGCCATGAAAACACTGCAGTCAGTTAAGATAATTCCGAGTATGCAACCTTGAAACGTCAAAAACGTTACGGCCGTGAGAATCGAAAATGCCTTCGGACATGAAGTTGTGACGTCACGCCTAATTTCAGAATGAACCTATGGCCGCTGAAGAGATCACATTTCCCCTGCCGTGAGTGACGAAATAATGAGAATGATACCAGTAAAACTGGCAAAACGTATATGCAACACAATTTCATGTGCGTTTGACCATCGCATACTCGAAGATGAGAACGTATATCACATACAGCAGTCGGGAAGAGAATTTCGTCGGTCACTACGGCTAGTGCTTGACCTGCGTGACACGCACACTCCTACACACACTCTGCTTGACGCGCTCCCGTTTCCAGAACATGAACGTCAGTCAAGGGCCACGACCAGTACGCGGACAAACACAGAGGCTCGGGCAGTCGCGCCCAACAGCACTCACAGTCGACAAACGGATACCAGACGGCCGCATGGACTCTGCCGGCATCAGGGACATCCCGCACGCAGAACCGCTGACTCCGACCGGCCGGCACACATGTTCACCTGGCGAATACAAAAGGCCACCGCTGACGAGCGGCTGCCGGCTCGGCGACTCGGCTGGCCCCTCAGGCGGTTCCCGGCCTCCGGCTCCGCCCCGCGGCCGATCGCCGGGCCGGCAGACGGGGCCGCCGGTCGACAGTCGCGCTCAGAAGCTGATGTCGATGTTGGGCGCCGGCGTATCGGGCCCCGAGCTGCCCGGCGAGCTGAGGTTGTCCTCCTTCAGCTGCAGCTTGTCCAGCTTCTCTTTGTCACAGTGCTCCGGGCGGTCGTGCTTGTGCTTGTGCTTCTTGTGCTTTTTCTTGTCCTTTTTCTTCTTTTTCACCTGTGTGTCCAGGCGTCGTTAGCTCAGGCGCCGATTTCGGCTGCGTCGGGCCAGCCGTCTGCATCGTTAAGTATCACAAGAAATGATGGCTTGAAACACTGAAGTCACCGTCCAAGCCACGTATTCCACACATGAAGAAGCAGGCATGGAGAAAATGGGGCACAGGTACGAAATAACACCCAAGAGACAGAAATATTCACATTAAACCCAATGAATTGCCTCACTTCGAAAACTGAGCCCGAATCATGGCTTTATTGCATTTGGCTCGCGGAACAGGATGTAATGCAATGTATACAAGATGATCATTTGTTCATACAGATGCAATGCCTTAAGAAAAACGAACTGGGGTCACGATGCAAATTAAGCTCGTCAGGTTTGTAGAACTCAAGGCTCCAGGAACTGGTCAATAAAACGTTACGACTACTAAATTGATTGACCGCTACAAGCATTCTGTGGCTTTGGCTCCACTTGATAACGTGGTGAAATATGACAATCAACATGGCTGATACACTCCCGATATCACGAGCCCCATGCCTTTTCCCGTGCTGCATGTGCTGAGGTCGGATGTACATGACGCAGTCCATGTTCGGACAGCGTAGCAGCGCAGTTTGCGCTGGGACAGCAAGTTCCTTACGTGGTGTGTTGGGGCAGGGCGTTCGTGACGCGCTTTGTGCTGGGGAAGAGCGCACCTTGCGATGTTTGTCCTGGGGAAGGCGTACCTTGCGATGTCTGTCCTGGGGAATGACGTACCTTGCGCGATTTGTGCTGACGCAGTACGTACCTTGCACAGTTTGTGTTGTGGAAGGACGTACCTTACGCGGCTTGCGCTGGGGCAGCAAGTACCATGCGCGGTTTGTGCTGGGACAGGACGTACCATACGCGGTTTGTGCTGAAGCAACACGTACCAGGCGTCGCTCCTACTGGGGCAGCACGTACCTGGCGTGGTTTACGTTGAGGATGGACGTACCTTCAGCGGTCTGTGCTGGGGAACCAGGTAACACGCGCGGTTTGTGCTCGGGCAGGACGTACCCTGCACTGAATTCGGATACAACGTACCTCGTATGATCTGTGTTCCGCCAGGACGTACCTTGTGCGGCTTGTGTTGCGCAGGATGTACTTCGGATGGTCTACGCACGTTCGTACGTACGTTCCAGCAGAACGCACTTTTAGCGGTATATGTTAGGAGTCTACTTTGCACGGTCTGTGTTGGGGCAGGACGTACGTCATGCACTTTGTGCTGGGGGCAGGACGTACCTTGTGCGACCTGTGTTCTGGAAGGACGCCAGAGAAGGAGGTGGGGCCGAGGCTGCTGCCGCCGCCGCCGCTGGCCGACGGCAGGGAGCGAGAGTCGTCCGAGAACGGCTCCGACTTGGTCCTGCCCGCCGGCGAGATGTCTGTCGAGTCCTAACGGCCCACAGCGCACGGCAGTGTCACCAGACGGCGCATCGCCCAGTACGGTCCACACAGAACAGCAAAATCGGCGCGAATGTTATGGACGATGACTGGCGCCCCATTATTATTATTCCATCTGAGCTTCCCTGCTTCCCGATCTCGTCTGACCCCGACCCCGTTTTAACACGGGTCCTTTTGATGCCTTCATTCTAACCTGACTTTCATCATTCACTCCGACCTCTTTCGGCCTCTGCTGACCTCGTTTGACACCCAACGTTACCTACTGACCTCGTCATGGCGCGGCTCGTCGTCGGACACCATCTCCACGCTGACCAGGTCGTCCAGCTGGCTGATATCCAGGCTACCGTCAGCGGCCGGCGGTGGCGGCCGCTCGTCGGGCGGCTGCGGCGACGGCAGCCGCTCCTCGGGCGGCTGCGGCTGCGGCTGCGGCGGCGGCGATGACGACGGCAGAGCCGGCGACGACGACGACGGCGACAGCAGCGGCAGCGGCGGCGCTGGCGCCGGCGGCGGCGGCGGCGGCGGCGGAGACGACGGCGGCGTCGGTGGCGGACACGGCGGCGGCGGCGGCGGCGGCGGAGATGACGACGACGGCGGCGGCGGCGGCAGTGGCGGAGGTGACGGTGACGGCGGCGGTGGCTGTGGTGAAGGCGGTGGTGGCGGTTGCGGCGGCGACGACGACGACGGAGGCGGCGGCGGCGGCGGCGGCGGTGGCGGCCGCGGCGGCGGCGGTGGTGGTGGCGGTGGCGGTGGCGGTGCCGGTGCCGGTGCCGGTGGCGGAGGCGGCGGCGGCGGCGACGACGACGGAGGTGGCTCCACGTTGGAGCGGCGCGCCCTGGCCCTGGCTCGCTCGAGCTCCAGCTGCAAGATCACATGACAAGTCCGCCCACTCATCTCCAGCCAACAGGATGTCAAGATGCGACGTAAGGATGCGAACACCGACACCACTTTTACCGGAACGGGCACCAAATGTCTGCTCAGTGCAGAGCCCTTCATGGACAGCTTTTTTACCCCTACCCACCCCTACCTGCCATCAAGAAATTTTACCCACCTGTTACTCGCAGATTTCGTATTTTTTTTACCCGCTTCCATCCGTTACGTAAATGAGGAAAATGACAAAAATACTCATTTTTACCCGTTGTTAAAAAGGGTTCTTAACATCACCTGCCACTGTCACACTTTACACTACTGCAGGTCATGACTCACAATGTAAAACGGGCCAGTCAGCTAAGCACTAAACTCTTAGAATCACTATTCATTTCTTTTTTACAACTGCCGTTTTGGGAATCTGAAGCCTAATCTACCCAACATCCTGCAAGCCAGGCATGAAAATCTGCACCTGCCCCACATAAATTTCCCAGCCAGAAAGTCTACGCAACTCCGCATCTCAAAGTTACCCAAACCGAAGCCAGAACATAAAACATCCCGCATTTTTTCATTGGTGAACCGCTTTTAAGTTAGAAAAGAGGTGCGCACCTTGCATTTGGATTATAAAGCCATTTTCTCAAGTATATTTTTTCTCTCTCTCTCAACAGAGATATACACACATACATATATATATATATATATATATATATATATATGTGCATGCTAAAATAAATAAATACATACATAATAATAAACAAAAAAAGTACAAAAACGCTGCAGATAAAAGTTATTATGATGTTACGATATGCTTTTTCACATGCCCTCTGTAGGCCCTAAAATCATATAAAAGTGCAAACAAAAATTAGAGAAACCAACATCATCCCTGTTGCAGTCATCTGCAAAGCATACGTTGCAAGATTAATGCACACCAGAACAGCCTCAAGCAGGCGTGAGGCGTGTTTATAGCCTTGGGCGTTAGTATCCACCACCAATGCAAACAGACAGAGCTCTAAAAATGTAGCACACAATCCCGTCTGCTTCCATCCCGTGCAAACTGAATGAATGACTGCGCACTGAACTGTACGCCCTATAGTAACCACTGAGCCAAACAAATTCCATCCATTTTCCAGTATGCCTGCGTTGCTAAAAGTAAGCGTGTAAAAATTTTCACTAAATGGCACATTTATATCAAATTCGGGACAAAAATAACAACTCTTATTACATCAGCTATACTCTTTAGATCACTGCTTTCACCTTCCAATCAATTTTTGAAGCAGGTTATAATTAATCGTGAACTTAAAACTACTCACTTTGTACTATTTTGCTTAATCTGGACTTTGAAGGGCCTTGTGGTCTCCTTTACCTTTATTTCAATTACTTGAATTTTTTGCTTAATCTTAAAGGGCCTTGTAGACTCCTTCACCTTTGTTTTCACTATTTCAATTAAGTGTCATTTTTCTTTAGCCTTCTTTTTCAGCTGCCTTGGACTTGACATCACTACTTTTGTGCTATTTTTACGGTATTTTTTTACTACTCGTAGTATCTCTTTCATATGGTGGTAATCATCTGAGGATGTGAGGCAGAAACCATGTTGGTGATGGTGGAATTCAGCCTATGACTTATTCCCACGAGAATTTGGCAGCTCACTACCACTGCACTGGAGCACGAGCACTAGATCCGTGGCACCCTGTCTAGTGAGGATGACGCGTGCGACGTCGAGTTTATCGATGGCTGTATGCAAATTTTACTTTATTTATTTCTTTCGGAACTTACTTTTTTATGAAACTCGGTGGATATCATTTGGCTGCATGCCCAACTCTTTAACACCCATGTCTCAAATCTCAGCCCAACGATAATGTACAACAAAAGGACGAGACATATCGCGACTACCTCTCCACTGCAGTACCATCAGGCCTGCGAAATCATGTCTTATCACGATCATGCGTGCGACGTCGAACAATCGATGGCTCCCTGTACAGGACAAAACGCACAGGGTATGCGATTTATGTCTGTGACACAGTTTTTCAAACTCATGCCACTAATGCCAGCCCAGCGACAGACTTAGATACAAAAGGAGGATGCACCGATGATGATGATGCACTAGCACCGATGACTGCTGAGTTCCGACTCAGTGTGCTGGAAGCCACTCTCTTCTCAGAATTCGTTATCCAATAAACTGCTCTGGATAATAAACACCATATCTCTTGTCGACATTTCATGAGGCTATCTTGCTAGGGCGTACTGTAGTAAGGGACGAAGGTGGCAATCGCCCTTCCCTGAGAAACTTGATACTCACGAGTCCTCCAGCGAAAGAGAATCTAGTTCAGGGTGCTAAAACGATGGTACAGGATGCCTCGACGGTACAACAGGCATCTGGGATGGTATTAGAAGCTCCCTTTAAGGTCCAAGAGGTTCTCAGACGAAGCCTCGCTCCACGAGAAAGGTAAAGGAGGCTCCTAGGTAATGGTGAATCCAGAAAATCGCCAGCCAGGGAGCGATTCGAACCGGCCCAACTGACACAACATGGTCCTTGACCCGATGAGGGTCTAGCGGAGCCGCCGAGACCCCAGCCTTATTGTCCACGGACACCCCCAAGCTGACACAGGAGACATTACACGGTACAAGAAACCTTCACATGGTTCAGAAGACACCAATTCGAAAAGACTGACCGTAAAATGGCGAGTGAATACTCAAAATATCGAAATATTTCCAAAGAAATTGACCCAGTTGACCATCATGGGTGATGACAGCGTAAGAGGAACCTGCATGGTTCTGACTGCAACCGGGAAATCTAGACGTCTCGATAAACCAATTTTATCGGTACCCAGCAAATAAGTCTCAGCCGTTTTCATTTACGCACAAGTCGACAGTCCTCCAGGTAGTCGATAACGGTCCCTTCTCCCTGGAAAAATCCAAGGTTTTGAGCCACTCTCACGGGGTCCCATTTCTTCAGGCTGAGCGGGGGACAAATGCTCACGCTGCCACCTAATGACGACGCCGATGGCATAGGCCATGGCCGTCACCACAGGTGTGTGGACTGGCAGGGAGGGAGGGCCTTGATATTTCCCTCATAAGCAGAAAAAGGCCTGTACTTGCAATGAGCTGGCGTGTGACCCTCCTCGGCCGGTGCTGCGTGGCACTCTGCCCCTGGTACTTTAAGTTCTGGAAGTCCCTAACCTATCCACGAGTGGCTCATGGCACTGCCAACATGGGTCCCTGAGCAGCACCCGTTACCATGAATTAGCAAGAGCTGCCCTCAGATCTCCCTTCCAGTGCGCACGCTAATCGGTGTCTGTCTGGGCATTCACTCTCTGCACTGATGCACACGCCTCCATGAGTTGGATTGCAATATACAAAAGTTATGCTAACTAGCATAAGCATGAACATCTGAAAAGGAAGCATGTTGCGTGCGACATCTTCGGTTGTGAATGTTAGCACAGAACTTCCTTCTAGCTTTGATTTTAATATGTTTAATCGGTCAGTACGATTCAGTGGTACATCAAGACATATCGTCCACATATCGGCGATAGATATTTGAACTGGCATCACATTCATCGAGGACTTTGTCCTTTACAACGCTCATGTACATGCTAGCCATCAATCGTCCTGAAGGGGACCCCATGGCTACACCATTCGTCTGCCGGTACAACAGACCGTCAGGGGCACGATAGAGAGCATTCAAGGTACATGCACGAAGTCGTTTTTCCAAAACAGCGAGGCTGAGTGGGATTAAAGGATGACTGTACACGTTTTGAACTATCACTTCAATGGTTTCCTCCACCGGTACATTAGTAAACAAACTGTCTACGTCCAAGGAAACAAGTTTGCCTTTGGGTTCGCTGGCTTTCAGAAAATCCAAGAACTCATTAGGAATTTCAGACTGTAACCGGTAGGAACAAACGGGGAAATCAAGCTATGTAATCGTTTGGAATATGATTTGGGGGCATGCGCGTTTGTGAAATGATCGGGCAGAATGGATTCCCTCCATTATGTATCTCAATGTAACCGGAAGCATAGCGGATGAAATTCGCCACTAATTCTTGAAAAGTGTACACCACTAATCACAGCGTTAGCACGCGCAGTGGATGGGGGTTTCGCGCTAACGCGCACTGGAAAGGGAGCACAAAAGTGCTCCCCTCTGATCTCGGTAACAGAAAGAGCTAGAGACATGGGATTTTATGGACAGGGTGAGGCCATTATGATTTACATTGTGTGCAGTTTTCATGACCCTAGGTCAATATCTTCAAGGCCAAATGGGGTCGAAAAGATCATCTTTGAACACGTTCTCGGCCCTTAGAGGACATTCCACACAGTTTTTCGAACGAAACGGGAAAAGGATGTTTGCTTGAGCGCTAAAATTTGGAATACGACAATTTCCATTTATTTGGCGTCCCGAATGAGGATTTCGGGTCGAGGTCATGTCAGGTCATTGATCTGTGGCGTCATTTTTTTCATGTTGTGCAGATCAAGTTTCGAGCAACGTGGGAAAGCTTGAGTGTAAATAAAGGCGCTACACGCATCATTTGGCGTATTTTTAGTGAAGATGGCAAGCATCAGTACATTTGATCACTTCTTGCATTTACTAACCTCCGCAAGGTCAAAAGAAGTGGAGCAAGGTCATTCCCCATGGATAAAGTTTTTTTACTCAAAATAAGCCTTACGTCAACTGTCTGCGCGACAGCTGTATCGTTATAATGAATCCAGTTACATGGTTTGAGCTCTGTAAAACGTAAAAATTTTGGCATAATGATACATGTATAAACATATATATATATATATATACATATATACATAAATATAAACGCTGGAAATGACCAAATGTACTGATGTTGGCCACCTTCACTGAAAATATGACAAAAGATACACGTAGCGCCCTTATTTACGCTCAAGCTATCCCGCGTTCCTCGAAATCTGGTCTGCAAAAGATGAAAAAATGACGCCATAGGTCAATGACCTGACATGACCTCGACCCGGAATCCTCCGCCAAGACGCCAGACGAACGGAAAGTGTCGTATTCCGTGTTTTAACGCTCAAGCAATCACCCTTTTCCCGTTTCGTTCGCAAAGTCGTACGGAATGGCCTGTAAGGGTCGAAAAAGTGCCAAAATTTTTGACCCCATTTGATCTTCAAGACACTGACCTAGGGTCATGAAAATTACACACAATGTAAATCGTTATGGCCCCACCCTGCCCACAAAAATTCTGTCTCCAGCTCTTTCCTTTTCCGAGATCGGAGAGGGGCACTTTTGTGCCCCCTTCCAGTGCGCGTTAGTGCCCCCTTCCACTGCTCAGGTTAACCCACCCCCGACTGGAGGGGGGCGGGTGACCGTCCCCCTCAGGTTTTTCTAGGACTGCAAGAGAACGAACAAACACAGCGCCACGAAACTTCGTGTACCTTTTGCTTGATCATTTTTACACCTTGTTTTCGAAGTTTTGACCTTAGGTCAAGTCAGGCATCTGATCTCGGCCAGGTCAAACGGACCTATGTTCCAAAAGTTTTGTGTCCTGAACTTTTTCAGAAAACAAGATATCACAATACTTTCAGGGATTAGTGATCTTGATAGATGCAATGAATCTCCTATCTCAGATTTTTCGGAATTTTTAGGGTCATTGACCTAAGGTCACGCCGATTTTTAAGACATGTCGTCGTTTTTTTGGGAACTGGCGGAATTTTTCATAACATTTTTGGTGTGGAATGAACCAGACATACCTGTGACCTGTTACCGTCAATAGGCAAAGTATCAATGACTTCCGGCCACCAACCTGAGGTCAGGTCACGAATAACTGTTGTGAGCCAAAATGTACCACCGTCAAAATCAGCGATGAATTACTCAGGATGGGCAGAAACTGGCAGAACTGGCTTGCACAGACGTAAGTAATACCACGAACCTCCAAAAGTTTTAAAAAATTGCATATTTTGGACATAAACAAGCTTTCGCGAATAAAGCTCCGCCGATTGTGTTGACTGGTAACTAATGAATTTTTCCAAAACTGAAGCATGTGAAACCACCACAAGAACCACTCAGTTCAATAAAATTCACATATATAGGGTCATGTCGCGAAAATAAAGGAATACGAAAATTAGTTCCCGTTAATTTCTTACTGAGTACGGCTGCAGCGCCCGCCGACAACCGGCGTGAAAATTGTCGTGTCTTTAACTCAACGTTTGAACGTATATATTGCACAAATCTGAGAAATCAGACGTACATCGGCAACTATGGACGTTTACTTTGGCGTTGGTGCCTTTACCTAAGTGTTATTAGTCACAGCCCTTGAGATTCAGGCCGTTCCTCGGTCTCATGCAGTCAAATATGAGGACATATATAGGACGTAAAGCGTTTACATATTACATAAAACTAAAAATGAGATTAGTTTCTAGTTCTACTCGTCACAAGCTTTCCAACGGTGTGCTTATTTTTATCGTGCGACCAACCATTCGTGAGTTAGAGGGGTAGTCAACCGTCCCCCCCCCAGTTGGGCGTGATCGCCGCCGACCCACGGTAGCACGCGGGTTAAGTGCCCTTATGTCGTTCCTTAAACCAGCATTTCAGACCTCCTCAACCTCGCAACTCTTATCCGAAGAACTGACTCGTACAAAACAAATACTCGTCAGAATGGCTATTCAAATCAAGTTACAGTAAAAAGAAATATCCCAGTTCATGACGTGACGAAAAATAACTTTCCTGATCCGCGTGACAAACTGAAAAGCAAATATCATTTGTAGATTTCAATCTCAAAACAAAGACTGCAGGCTTCGTAACAATGGCATTTATCTTGGTGTAACAATACCAACTTATCGCGCCGTATCACTATGCATCTTTGGGAAGAGGCACCAAAATTTCACCGAAAACAACTCATCCTTCAAGACTTAGGCGACAGGATCTCGTGAACAACACTTCTGTGATGACAGAAGTGTTGTACAGAAACCAGAAGGCTGACGATTTTCACATGATTCACTGTTCATTAGGGATCAAAACCCAGATCTAAACTGACAGCCAAATTCTGTGACCGTCTAAAACTGTCTGCTTAGCTACATTTCCTGTTCATCCTTATACCGAAAGTTACAACTCTTCACTAATTGCATATGAATATCGCGTTATAACCTTTTTCAGTGCATGCTTGCTTGCACGTGTGACGTTTTGATTCTGTCGATGAATTATGATATCCGAAAAGTCTGACCCTAATGTATGTGTATAAGCCGACTGATCTACTCTTGACCTGCTCATGGGGTAACGGGTAAACCCAACCGCTGAACGCCTCTGGCTTACTGACCGCACTCTTATGAACCAAGTGTTTGCATTCCCATTCTTTACTAAACTGATCTTTCATGCTGTTGGTCCGGCGAAAAGCGAGACTACGGAACTATATTCCCACCTACAAGTACCGCCACGAATGCTGCAGTTGCATCCGAAACGCACCCCTCTCCGCAAATGGACGGAAGACTTCCAGGCAATCTAAAAGAACAACGACCACTGAGCCAGGTTCAAAAAATTGCCGGTTTTTGGCGTTAAAGGGCAGAGGAAAACATCTGCTACAAAACTACTTTATACTCAAAAAGTTTGATGCTGTGCCTCCATCAGAAAGCTATATTATAACCATGTCGACAAATTTCTAACTCTGCAGGCGAATGACTGTCTCCACTCAGTGCGAGGCAGGTATGATATCATAGCTGACTTGCATCAAGAACGCGAACGTCAACCAGTGTTGGTCTTTGCAAAATTTTGCATTCCAAAACAAAAACATTATCCCCACACCACGAACAAAAACCAAATTTCCGGCTCTGCCAATGAGTCATATGCAACACAACACAACAAACCAGCGTTGACCAGTTGGCCGGCCAGGGCCTACGTACCCTGTGTCGGAGGCCTGCCAGTGCTCACCTCGTGTCGGCTCAGCCGCGCCTGGTGAGCCGAGGCCAGTTCGTCACTGGTGTCAGCCTCCTCCTTGAGCCGGCCGTCCATGGTGGGGAAGTGTGTGAGCGATGGGATCCAGGGTGGCTGGCCGCGGCCGTACAGCACGAAGTACAGGTCCACCACGTCACAGCGCAGCTGAGAGTCGTTGACGCAACCAGAGCTGGCGGGCAGCCGGCACGTCAGACCGCAGCAGCAGCTGCCCACAACCACAGCACGACGGACGTGAACATTACATCATTATACAGTATGTAGCATTAGCCTGACATCAAGAACTTTAAACAAAACGCGAATCTGGGATGGCCGACAGACTGCCCTACTCAAAATAACACCACTTAATGACGACTGTATAACGTTATTAACATAAACGCTTACACACGCATTCATTTCACCCCACGGTATTGACGCCTGTGCACAGAGGCACGGGAACTCACCCACAGTTGAGGAACGGGGGGGGGGGGGTTGAGAAGCTAGGCCAATTTTTTCCGGTCAACGACCATAGGGTCAACATTAACCACTCAAAAGAGTTACAAAATATTTCTTTAACCCTCGCCGGGCCAGCCTCCGGCTCCAACTTTGCCGGGCCCAGGGGAGGTCATCAGTCCCCCAAAAATCTCATGAACTTTAAGTCCTACAGAAAGTAAAAAAAGCCGTTGGAAAGGCCCTGACGAAACTAGAAGAAAGGATCTAGACTTTTTCAAATTAGGTCAACATTAAGGTCACCAGATGTGTTAGGCCAAGTTACCTTGTTCACAATTTTGGCAGAAAACTTTCATAGCCAAGGTTTCTACAAGGCCACAGGGGGTTTTAACAACAAAAAGATCTAATTTACCTATCTGGTGCGGAAAAACTATTTGATGCTAAATTCGGTCATTTGAAGGAAAACAGAAAATAAAGGAAAAAACACGTCTTTATTTACGGGCAAGAATCTTTTTTACTGAACGTACAAGTATGTGTCTTGGCTGGAATACGCCGCAAATGTGTCTGGTACGCATATGTAGTCTACAACATATTATATTATATGCAAATTGTATTAAAATGCCATGTTATATCATATTAACGTATCATATTACATTCAAAAAGCGACATATTACACCGTATTAACAATATACTTCAGTCGAAACGGTCAACCTTCGTCCAAGTACTGACAGCTGCGCGCAGAGGCACGGGAACTCCTCCACAGTAAAGGGGGGGGGAAGAAAACATTTTGGGTTAATTTTTCCCACTAACGCCCATACAGCCAATGTTAAATTTCAAGAGTTGGGGGCGGGGGCCGCAGCCCCTGCCTGTGCGTCGGGCGTTTCTCGTGTCCATAGTCGCATTATCACTAATCAAACCTGGACCTGATACTGATCAGGTTCTGTATAGAACATAATAGATATCAATATATCATTGGAATATGTCATCGGATCATGTAATATCCCTTCTACATCCTGAAAACCGTGTCAAAAACATTTTTTAACATGAGTCACTCACATGTCGGGAGCCGGGCATGGCTACAACGCAAAAGCCTGATATTTGGCGGAAAGTTAACGTTCGCGACATCAGGGGTTTCTGCTTTGGCGGCCACAATACGAAGACTAGGCAGTACAAGCTGTACTAAAGGAAGGCATAGATACAGTTATCATTTACGGCCATACCAGATGTGTTCGCATGGAAAACCAGCATTATACTTCAAAAGGTCAAATAAGGTCTCCCTCGGCGAATGGGATTGGGCTATGTTTAACAAATAAGTTATCCTATATTAGTGCTTCTGAAGCACATACGATTACCAACGAACATTTTAACGCCATCCAAAGAACTGTACTTGGATGAAGCCGTATGAAACGTAGCCTGACCCCATGCCACTGGCCAAATGCAAAGTTACGCGTGCAAATTACCTGGGAAGCACCTGGGTGCATAACCAAGCCTTAAAACTGCCGAATCAGTCCCACAATCTCGACAGCAAATCCCGAAAGGTCGAAACTTCATGTGACATAAAACCAGTGGCCTAGAAGTTTCCGAAAAATAACTCGAGATAGCAGAATTGTTTCATTTATCGTGTTCCATGAATTTCCTGCGCTTCATGTCAACTGATACATTGCACAAAATGCTATACCACTTTCATTTTCTGGAACATGGTCTTACTTCACCTATCCTAGGTCAACAACCTCAGGTGAAGTTTTAAAATTGGCACAAGGTGTAGACATGGCGTACAAAAAGGTATCCCAAATTACACATCTCTGCGCTCTTTCGTTCTTTTTTCGCCACCCTCAGAAGACCGGAGGTGGTTTTTGGCCCAGCGAGGGCCACTGAGCAGTATTCAAAGCTCTAGGGCCTGTTCCACTGCTTTGCAGATTTCAGCCAGCACCTGGTTTAAACCGGTTTAAACCTTGGTTTACGCCGGCTGGTGTACATCAATTTAAGCCGCCTAGTGGTTTGAAACAGACAACACAATTTAATTTCAGTTACGATTTCTTGTCGCGAAGTCATAAAGTAAGCCATTAATGTTAGGTGTCCTCTGCTTTTGGAACTGGCTGATAAAGATCAAAACTATCATTGTCAAAAATGAGGCCTAACATGACATCAATCACAATCTAAACATAAGCACCCATGACACCCAGCCATGGGCGCCGAATAACCCTGCAGTCGGTGCGCCCCTATGCCCCAACAACCAACCAGCCAACCAACCGACACCCAGCCATAGCCAAGCAGAAATACTGAGACAAACGAATGCAAGAATGTAACCATTCTTCAGAACATAGCACTTTTGGAGGGAGGTAAGTGAATCCATCAAATTCCTGGTCTTGTTGGGTGCTGGGAAGGTGTACCTACGAATAGGTGGAAATCCAGTGTCTGAAATCTGAACGGAACAGAAACGCTATCACTATGAACGGACATTCATCTCATGCGTTAAAAAAGGGACAGGGTGTTTGGAATAAAAAGAAAGTCAAAAACAAGGATGGTCAGGTGGGTATGTGCGCTGTACGATACCCAGGTTGAAAGGTGGCGGCTATGACTCTGAGATGAAATGTTTAGGCCAGCCAGCCAAAATGCAAAGTGTGCCACATTTAGCACTTCTTCCAGAGTACCAGCCTTCTATCCAACACTAGTTCATGCACCTGCCTACCTATGTGGTTGCCTACCCAAGCTCTGCAGTATTGCAATTATCTCCAACTATCACAGCACGTGGTTTTGGTTTCAAACCGTTTTGCATGCCACAAGGCCTTGTTTGTTGCGAGGGTGAAATATTTGTTTATGCTTCAGAGCTGCCACATTGCTACCACAATGCAGTAAAGAGTTTGCACTCAGAAAAAAATCCCAGAAAAGGATGTTCATACGGTAAATGTTGGACTTCATACACCCACTAAAATTTTCCCACGCTTGAATAACCGACTTCCCTCAGATCCCTCATGGGTGATGAATGGCTTATCAGCCAATAAATTACTGATCTGAAATTTTTTAGGGGCACTTTTCTCTGAAGGGTAATTCCAGACAGTTTTTATTAAATTAAGCCGATTTAAACTGGCTTAAATTAATAAACATCAATGGCTGGCATAAATTCAATTCAAGCCAGCTTTTTCCAACCCTGATTTGGAGGCAGGCAGGACTGATAAGCTTAGAGGAGGTCTGATTACGTTGGCCAATGGAATGGCTGGAGTAGTTCAGAACAGCAGTCTTCAGTTTGGCGATGGGTGAAATGTAACAGGCGCGCCACTTTCGGTGACATCTAACCTCCTCAAACTTAGACCTGCTTTTGATTTGGAGTCTGGAGGAGTTTGAAGGAGCTTGGAGGAGACTGAGGTGCGAATGGAATAGACTCTGAGGAACTCTGAGGTTAACGTAGGATGGAGGAGGTTTAGGAACAGTTTTCTAGTTCCCCCTAGTTTTCCCCAGATAGGGCTCAAAATATTGAGCTTCACTACCCTGAGCAGAGGAAGGAGAAAACACATCATTTCGATCCCCGCCACAATGACTGGACAACCAACAACAATCGCGGAGAGACATCGGGGCACGTGTCGACTCACTTCATCAGCATCCAGAGCCGGATGGCCACGTCGCCCGTGTCCAGCGAGTGCCGGCGGCCGCGCTCAAACGGCGGCGTCTCCACCAGCATACGGGCGAGCCGGCGGCGCACCAGCGGCACAGGATCACTCTCCAGCAGGGTCAGCAGGAAGGTCAGGTCGTCCAGCTGGCCGTCCGCCTGCACGTAGTCCACCAAGCAGGAGAGAGCCGCCAAACGAACGTCTGTGGCGGCACGCATGGTCACCGCGGCACTGGCGCACAAGCAGGCACGGGCCCAAACCGGACCCGAAATAGCAACGAGGCAGACCCACAAGTCACGTCGAAAATGGGCCGGAACGGATCGCATGACACACATTTAGACCCGAGAGACACCGCGGTCCAACGTCGACCACAAAATGCAAGGGACACATGATCACACGATGGGCGAAAACCAAACAGCGAACAGCACGGAGCCGCCGATCGGTCTTCTGAGGCCACAGCCCTGGCCAGACGGTCCATCTGATACGAACATGGCCACCACGAACAGCTCCGCAGCAGCGCAAATCCGGCGCGTTAATGTCCGCGACCTCATAGCGACCTCACCTGATCCAACTAAAGATGTGCCCCGGCCCCCCTCTTTCCGGGGCTCCTCACCAATAAACTGGCCGTACGCAGCGTATCCCTTGAACAGCTGCGGCCGGCTGGCCAGGTGGCCGCAGCGCTGCAGCTTGCGCAAGGCGCGCAGGCAGGCCTGCGTCACCACGAACTTGTAGCAAGGCAGCAGCTTGTCCAGGTTCAGGTAACGCACGATCTCATCCAGCAACTGGCGGGTCTCGGACGACAGGCTGTCGGGCGTAATGGCACCTCCCTCCTTGTTCAACATCGAGACGACCGGCGTTACCGACTCTCCCAGCGCCTCGATCAGCGCTGCCCGGTAGTAGTTGTCCGAGTACCTGCCGGGGCGGCCGTCTGTCAGAGCGGTGCCGGGTCGGAGACAGCTATTCGGGTGGCTGCCGTGACAGGACTTTCTATCTCGGCATTAATCGCACCACGGCTGTTTGGAGCCGGCGTTTGAATACCAGCCGCATCGCAATCTGGGTTGTTGGAGCATCTTTCACGAGCATGTCTCGCCGAGTACCCGAATTGCTAGAATGACAGGTTATCCACATACCCATCTGGATATCCATAATCTGAAATAGAGTGACGAACGGACGGTATGAGTACGTATTTTATCACAGTCAGGTCGTTCAAGCATCACAGAAGTGCGCACGAAAGTCGGGACTGACATAGTTACCGTTCATACAAAATGTAGCGACAGCCATCTGGATACAGCGTCCGCAAGCAACTGCAAAAATCGAGGGTGACTTCTACGTAAGAACAGATGGAAACGTCGACCTCCATGGTAATCTAGTGAATGACGTACAATTCATCCGTTGCGAGCGTCCTGCAACCGTCAAAACGTCACCAATACTGGTGAAAAATAATGAATGCCAGGAAGAAGACGCCATCACAATTCATGGGCTGACGCATCCTGACCTTCCCATGGTGGAGCAGAACGGGAGGGGGGGCAGTAGTCTTCTGACAGTACGAAGAGGCAGGGACGTATGGAGGGAGACATGCCTCTCGCCCGACGCAGAGGGCACCTTTACTGTCTTTTTGAGCGGAACAACCATATCCATCTTACTTGTTCCTGCTGTTGTCGTTGTACTTGAAAAGGTCGAGCAGAAACTTGAGGACCTCCGGCGGGCAGATGCCGTGAGAGTTTCGCAGCGTGGCCATAGCAACCGGAATAGTCTGTCGGAGCACAACGCATGTCTGCATCGGCCACCACAGCACGCTCCAAGCCAGGGTCTTCACGTGATGTGCACATGAAGTGAAATAAAACGAAGAACGGATCGATGATATCAATGAAGATATTCTTCATGGGCCCATTCTGCAAGTCTAATCTTCCAAACCTCTTGACAGCTACCATCAGCGATCGACACAAATCCTGAAGGTATCTGGCCTATTAATCTTCTGGATTAAATACGTCCGCGAGACATGCAATTTTGCAACCTAAATCTTCTCATTTCTTAAACCTTCACCTGCTGACAGGGACGTCGCAGGCCTGCACGTGCTACGGACGGCACACTTACAATGCTCATTCCCAAGTCTCTTGAGTTTCCTCGGACTTACACCGCAACAAATTTGGGAAATCCGTCTTCTTTCTGCATGCAACATGCCCCTGCCGTTCCGAAAGCACACATCTTCCACTCACCTTTTGGATGTAGTACGTCTGAAGGTTCTCGAAGTCGTTCAGCTGCACGATGTGGGGGCACGATTTGGAGCCGAACATCTTCCTGAAGATGTTCATCATGGCCGGCTGGCCAGACCAGCTCGACACCAGTGCGTTTGCCACCTGGCAGCGACGGTAGCGCGTCAATAGGTACCACGTACACGGCAGCGGCAGGTCGTAGGTACCACACAGAAGACAGAGATGGGCTCGGTAACATGGAAAAATGGGCTACACGTTACAAAAAGCCTACCGATGAACTATTAGCAGATGATTTGTTTTTTCCATGCCCAAATTTTACAACTCACCGTCTCTGCTGCCAACAAAGAAAAAAACAAAAGGCTCGCATCACGGTAACCAAGGAACGTCGTCACTTCGGCGCAACGAAAGCATGCACAAAACAAGCCTCTTAAAACCACAGATCCCTACGCAACCATCTCTGCGACGGCCGGCGCCGCCCGCCGGCCGACCAGGCGGCGTACCTTGGCCAGCGCGTGCGCCGCCCGCATCCGGACCCGGTAGTAGCACTGCTCGTTCTCGAGCACGTCTGTCAGCGCCGAGCGGGATGCCTGGCTGGGAAAGCGGACCAGCGCCTGGACGGCCTCCGTCTGCGAGGCCACATCGCGCTCGTGGCGCAGCTGGTACTGCCACTGGTAGTCGGGCTGCTCCACCACCGTCTCCCGCACCAGCGAGAACTCCGGGTCCAGCCGGATCCATAGGACAGGCGAGTCCGGACTGCCGCCGAGCGGACACAGTCAGCGCCACTCCGCACACGTCAAAATACACCCATCCGCCGAGCGGAGACAGTCAGCGCCACTCCGCACACGTCAAAATACACCCATCCGCCGAGCGGACACAGTCAGCGCCACTCCGCACACGTCAAAATACACCCATCCGTATCGACAGAAACGAACAGAGGCTACTGCTCGGCTAAATGGAACCCTTTCAAATACAAAGATTCAAATACAGCGCTACCCACGAGGCGAAGGCAACAAAATGCTTTACATTGCTGATAGGTCCAGTTAAATACGTGTAACTGTATAATACAAAATTACATAACCCAACTTTCAAAAATGCATCATTTCTGGGTCTGGCTAGATTCACAAAATGGCAGCACATGCATGGTGGAAGTGGTTAGCGATGGCTCTGCGGCAGCGCGCTTGTCAGTCAATTACTCACTCCATGGCGTTGAGATCCATGTCCACCTCCTCCCCAGTGCAGAGCGGAATTTTTTTCTTCTTCTGACGTCGAGACTTGCTGTGGCACACCAGGTCCGCCGACGCGTTAATGCCCTCTGCAAGCAAACATACACACGTAGCAAGCACACAAAGTGCGTCGGTGGGGAAGAACTCTTCCCATGGACAGCGCGATAATTCGGCACAGAAAAATGGAGGTTATCCGTCAGTGTATGCAGCCACAGCTTGAGAAAACGTCACAAACTGCCTTTTCTGCCAGAAAAACATACTGACCGTGTCAGTCGGCAACTACATGACGTGACTTCACTACCACAAGTTCAAGGCATAGGCTTTCTGTGAATGATCGTGCCACATCATACTGACGTCACTTGACACACGACAAATTTTTACGTCGGATGCCGATCTGGTCACAGGCACGAGTAGCGGCGCAAGCATCACGACTGACCGATCTGCAGTGTGTGTTTGAAGGTGCCGTCCAGCTCCTGCAGGTGGACCAGCAGAGGACCCACGTACATACGTACGCCTCGCGAGCCCACCTGGTCCTGGCTGATCTTCAGCTCCACCGTGTTCCTGGCGGTGGCCAGGCGGCACGGGTCAGTGTCGGGTCACGGAAGGTCGGACCAATAGCCGGTACTGCTGCGGCCCCGGCCAAGTCCCACACGGCATTCACGGGAAATACTCACGGCCGAATACCACCCAGATTACGACCCTCCTGAACAGGCCGACGGCTAGGCCAGGCCCGGCGTCACAATGACGTCACAGCGAGACAGTCCGCGCGCCCGGCGGCCGGCGTACCGTTTCCGGTTGAAGACGAACGAGAGGTGGAACCGGGCATGGCCGCCCTGGCGCACCCACTGATCGCAGAACACGTTGATGTCCTTGCCGGTGACGGTGTAGATGGCCTTGAGGAAGGTGGTCGTCGACATGAGCATGCTGCTCCAGGCGTCGTACGAGAACCGCTGCTCGCACGCGTTCATCGCCAGCGACAGCTGCTTGTTGAACACCTGCGCACGTGCGGAGCTTTTAAATAAGCTAAAATCAAAGAAACCTGTCGTTGTTGAACGGACAAAGAAGAGCCAGTGCTAAATATATAAATACTTTAAAATGTGAAGGCATACAAAATACAGCATCTGAAAGCACTTGCATGTGAATTTCTGTCAAAGAAGCATTGTACGGTTTCCACCGACCTGGAGCAGCAGCTCGGCGCCAATCCGCTGTTCGATCATGCGCATAATCAGGTGCGACTTCTTCGTGTACACCTCCAGGTACTTGGGTGAGACCGTGTGCACAGAACTAGTCGGTCAAAGAGAGCGTCAGATCACACAAGTTCGCACGACGCCTGAAGCAATCACATGCACCACAGCCTAAACCATTAATAGACCATGAAAAACCATCAAATAATGAAGCAACTAAAAACAACAAAAGAACGTGTTTTGGATACAACCTTTTGCCCTCCACACGAAACGCATGAGACGTCAACACTTACCAGATTTTCATCTCGATACTTCTAATACAAAATCGGAGGACAGGTGGCTCCTTTGAGTAAGAAAGTTGAGCGCAACATTCCTGACGCGATTCATTCGGTTCCAAGCTCAGCCGCTGCAGCTGTGACGTGAGCTGGTAGATCCTGCAGTCTACGGTCAGTTCTCCTAGGCCAGCAGTCAGTGTCCTACGCCTTACCTGAGCGGAAAGTAGAACTCCTTTTGGGAGTGCAGTGGATGGAAAGTTGGAGGGCCGTGGCTGCCAGTGGGGGGCGTGCCGCTATTGTCCAGCACTATTGGCCCGTACCGTTGCTCGTACTTGATCACTTCCTGCATCTCCTGCAGAACAGTGATCGTCACAACGTCAGGCCGAGATCAGGTGTTGTGCGCAATATCAGACGATACTGATATCCGCATTTGATCTTCTGCAGCCCTTTAGAGCAGAAACATATACAGTGAAGACAGCTGGCGATTCTGATGTTCAACACTAGCTGGCCGTGATGCTACGCGTATTTCCCTGTATCTCATATGGGACAGTGGCAACAAAGTCGTCAGTTGCCCTGATGTTCAGGACAACTGATGACTCTACGATCCAACACTATCGGGTGGTACCGCTACAGGGTCCTACTAACAGTCATCGGAAACAGGCGATAGTGCACCGATGCTATGACCTATGACAAAAACAAATCGCTTGTCTCCGGCAACAGCACAGTATGTTTAAAGGAGTGACAGACTGGGCAGCCAGTTTTGCCATGCCAGTCCCCAAAATAAGCATCCCCAGGACGAGTGAATACAGCCATTCGTGTCGTCTTCAGCAGAATCCCCTACATCCCGGCCGCTGGACAAAAATGGCACAAATTAAATACCCAAAATTGGGTAAGTTCATCCACGTACACAACGGCTGTTAAGTACTTTGTCACAGCCGTTATCAGCAGCTCGCGCCGACACGAGCCACAGCCAGCACGACGGCGAACCGACCACTCACCGAGTACATCCAGTCGCGGTGGTCATTCATGCCGAAGAACTTCTTGACGTAGAGACCAGTGAGGTAGTGGCTGATGCCCAGCGTGAGCCAAGCGTCACTCCAACCCGTCAGCGAGATGAAGCACGAGAAGAACTGGCGGGCGAGCGCCAGCGCCAGGCACCGCCGCGTCTCGTACACCTGGTCGATGATTTGCGACGGGCAGAGCAGGTTCACACTGCAACGGCCGGCCCGTGTCAGCCGCTATCGGGGCCACAGCTCCGGCCGGCGCACAGACCTCTGTAGCGTCGGAATTTAAATTTAATTTAATTTAAAGGAATTTAAAGCCATCTGCTGCAGCGACGTAAGAACTAGCCTCGGACATTGCACACCCATCCAGCAAAATCAACGCATCTCCACAGCAATCCAGTACCGCATTTGCATGAAGACAGCTGGGAAGCAGAATGAACTGCAACTTCTGTTGTTTTGCAAAATTGTACAGGAGGCAGTGAATGTCATATGCACGAAGTTGATGTCGAGGTATGCACATGTGGAGACAATAAACCAATGCGTCCGGCAGAAACGAAGAACGTCGATATACTTAGCAGCGCCACGCAACCTGAGAATGCCTGGCAATCCCAGCATGGAAATATAATGCTTCTTGATCCTCACACAATAGGACAAAGACTTCTCCACTAGTCAGTCATTAGATCAGGTCTCTGAAGAAATAAAGAGCATCACGTTTTTTTCCTTTCAGCACAGCAAAAAGTTACCCACAACACGTGCTTACTCAAGCAAGGGCTCACCTCAAGATACTCAGGGTAGCATACGAGGAGACATCTTCGTAAGCCTCGTCAACAAACACCTGCTTGTAGCAAGAGTACGGGAATCTGAAACAGCACGTCCGAGCACCGGTAATCGCGTGCGATTGCGTCTTCCAATGCCGAGACGACCAATCTGGACAAGGTGACCGAGCGATGGCCTGGCTGAGACTATCCGCTACTTCCCCACCTGTTGGCCAACACCTCTTCGAAGAATTCGAAGGTGGTGTGCATGAACTTGGCCGTCTGCTTCAGCTGAGGCAACAAGTGAGGCAGGCAGAAGTGGGTGATTTCGTTGATGTGCGGGTCCACGAATATCTCGAACGGCCTGAAACAGCGCGCATGTGCGGCGTCAAGCGAAACACTTCACGTGAAAAGTTTACATGGAGTATCTTGCAAACGGATGGCCGCGGCGGAAAATGCATCCGGAACCATTGCGAACTAGAGACTGCCGAAAAAACCTACCTACCCTACATAACAGCTGTGCTTACATCATCATCCAGAAACCAAGAGCATCATCTTGTTTCCTAACACTTTCATGCATAGCAAGTTAGAGAACTCAGTTGTAGCGAAATGCAGAACCACAAGTATATGTCTATGCTGAATTTTGGTTACAATGCATCCACAACACTAACACCGTCTCTTTCCCATCAAGTCATCGGACCTGGGCACCATGCTCCGCCCGTCCCTGAACCTACTGACCAGCCCGATCCCCGCACTGACCCGACGGCGAGCGCGATGTTAGGCGCGGCGGTGGGCAGCGCCAGGTGATAGTGGAACGTGCGTCGCCGCATGTCCGGCGTGTACACCGTCTCTATCAGGTCCCCGCACGAGACGGCCGTCAGACTCTCGTCCACGGTGAACTCCAGCTTCCAGGTGCACAGGTCGCAGAAGCTGTCGATACACGGGAACCAGAGCCGCGACGAGTTTTCGAAGCCGTAGGTGAACATGTGCGCGCCGCGCTCGGCCGGCGAGCCCTCGCCCTCGGGCAGCACGAAATGGACGCCCGCCGTCGGTGACTCCAGGCTGAACTCGATGCCGATGCGCAGCATCTGGCCGTCGCCGACCAGGTGCTGCGCCTGCACGGGCACGTCGACCATCAGCTCGCCGCGGCCGTATTCCGGGTCCGTGGAGTTGACCGCCGACTGGTGCGCCTCGGCGAACGATTCCAAGTCCCGGCTGCCGACCGTACGGCGCTCGTCACAAGCCGCACTCGCCACCGGCGGCGTTTAGGGCCCATCACGGTATGCAGTCAGGAGCAGGTGTCAGGAGAGGCATATGGGACGCGTGTCAGGAGACTGCAGTCAGGGCTATGCATGACGGGTGGCAGTGGCGTGCTCATAAGAAGGGCGGCGGTCAGGGCGAGTGTTGGAGATGGTGGCCAGGGGCAAGTTTCAGAGGAAACAGTCACTGGCATGAGACAGGGGTGTCCGACAGGGGCAAACTCAGGGACAACTGGAGGCAGCGATAAGCTGTGTGTAACGTAGTCAGGAATACACATGAAGCTAGCTGCTCACAATCAGTGGCATTTTGCTGACAGACGTATGGGAAAGTATCAAGGATCTCAGTCCAGACTGCGTGCCAACGACCAGTCAGGGGCATGCTTCAGATGGTTAAATAAGGACAGCATAGCCAGAATTATGCGTCCAGACGGGTGGAGGAAGGTGGCGATTCAGCCAAATCCCCGAACACACAGCCACGAGCTAAGTGGACATCTAAGTTCAAAACAAGGATATCAGGCAGACACACGCTAATAAAAGGAGCCTTTGGGGTAGCGGATGGACAAAACGTCAAAAAAAAAACATATAAGCTCACATTTAGATGCACATTGTTTTGGCCATTGTCGTTGTTTTTTCAAAAGGCCATTTTCTTTAGGCGCCCCAATTACAACTGCTCGTGCAAAGCAGGCTATAATGTAAAGAAGGACAGTTGACTTTTATGCTGAATGTCAACTGATTTCACTCACAAAAAGTAACCATGTCACAGATCCCATTTGAATTCACATGACAAATCATCTGGGCACTTCAAGGAAATGGCCTCCTTTTGAAGCAAAAAACGAACTTTAGTAAAGGAAGTGACATCCCATGACGACGATGTACCGTGTGCCAAACAATGCCACTAAAGATCACGAAATAGGCAAAACTCGAGAACACTTAAAACCCTTAATGCTGCTAAGAAATTATATGTGCGAATAAAGTGGAACTTGCAAAACATTCCTTACTTGGAGCTGCCCTGCATGATGTCCTGCGTGGGGTCGCAGTACGTGAAGCTGGTCTCAAAGTCATCATTGAGGGTGACGCGGTAGACACGACATTGTTTGCAGTTGAGTTTCACCTGGCGCAGGTACTCCGTCTGGAGCGCGATGGTGAGCTCCACAAAACCCTGTTGACAGTGTGTTGTCGCCCACAGTTAAATGCCAGAAATATAACAGATGAATCGCAGATAAGAAAATACAGTCAAAAGATGCAGAAAACTTGACCTAAGAATATACCCTAACAACCCACTTAGAGCAGTGACTTGAAACTGCACTAAACCCCTGTACAGGAAACTAGAAAACTAAAAAAATTAAGGGAAAGCACATGGCTTGTCAGGAAAATACAATTCGGTAAGGAAATAATAGGTATTTATACATATCAAATTTGCCTTTTAAATACTTTTTTCATGCTTAAATTTAGGAAAAATTCATTAGTTACCAATCTACACAACTGGCGGAGCTTTATTCGCGAGAGCCTGTTTATACCCAAAATATGCAATTTTTAAACTTTTTGCGGTTCCTGGTATTATTTACGCCCGTGCAAGCCAGTTCTGCCATTTTCTACCCATTCTGAGTAATTCATTGATGATTTTGACGGTGGTACATTTTGGTCCACAACAGTTATGACTGACCTCAGGCCAATGGAAGGAAGTCATTGATACTTTGCCAATGACGGTAATTAGATGTCTGCTTCACTCCACACTGAAAATGTTATGAAATATTCCGTAAATTTCCGAAAAAACGACATGTCTTAAAAATGGGCTTGACCTTAGGTCAATGACCCGGAAAATTTCGAAAAATCTAAGATAGCAGATTTGTTGCATCTATCAAGACCACTAATCCCTGAAAGCATTATTGTGATATCTTGTTTTCCAAAAAAGTTACAGGGCGCCAAACTTTTTTGGATATGGGTCCGTTTGGCCTGACCTAGGTCAGGCATCTAACCTGACGTGAGGTCAAAACTTTGACACAAGGTGTAAAAATTATCGATCAAAAGTACAGAAAGTTTCGTGGCTCTGTGTTTGTTCGTTCGTTCGTAATCCTAGAAAAACCCCATGGGGGTTGGTCAACCGCCCCCCAGTCGGGGACGGGTTAGAGAGGATGATGGCTGGGTTATCTGTGGGTAGTTTTGAGGAATTTACATCGCATCTGACTGAGCCACACCAAAATGAAATGGAATGGATTTAGTATGGCTACACCTATTACCATTACCAGTCCATGCACCACTCAGTGATCAAGTCAGTGATGAAGCACAGAATATCAAAGCAGTTTTGGTCAATGCTGAAGATTTGACAACTATACTGAGAGTGAACAGCTTCCAAATCTGGTCCCAAACAGCTTTAAAAGGGGTATGAGCATACTACTTTAACAATGATAATCAGACAACTATAGCTGGTGCATATCTTTTTTTCAAATTTCATTATTACAAAAGAAATCTGAAAAGCACAACTTAACATGTGAAAATACTACAGGATTACACAAAACTAGTTCCATCACCCTTCACTCAGCAGTCCTGGGCATCAACTGGCTCACTTTAGGGTTCCTAAATAGTTGCTTCTGAATAAATGAACCCAACAAGATCCTGTAACTTACAATTATGCTCTGTCGCTGAAGGTTGATTCCAGTTAGGCTGAGAATTTGATGGACTGGAAAAGGAAAAAAATGTAAGATACACAATGCACTATAAATTCTGACAATGGAAAATGGAACAAAAAAGCAGCATCAATAAAAATGAAAGAAGGATATATCCAGAGGTCGGACAAAATATTTCTACCATGGAAAATGGTCATTTGTTCAGGACCTTCTGTGGATGATTACACCAAATGCTCTTCAATGGCACTATATTTCTCATGAGGTAGTCACAATCAGGCAGCAGTTCATAGCACATAACTACAAATCTAAAAAACTAGGTGTGCAAAAATCATAACGTCATGGAAAAATGTGTTTCAATCTCAGAACATCCAAAGGAGTTGTGCCAAGTTGTGCTGTCCATAGCAGTATCTTCACAATTGTGAACAGATGATTGCACCTGAGGTTTTCATTGGCACTAGATTTTTATTCTGTGACAGTCAAAGTTGTGTGACAGTATAACATGAATATATGAATAAAAATCCACATGGACAAGAATAATAATGTCACCAAAATACGAAATATATGTGAGATAAATCATCTAAAAACAAAAAACAATACTGTAATATAAGCTTAAAAAGAGTAGCAATGACAAGAACTAGCAGAAATACAGCCTTTCTTGCAAATTAAAATAGCCTAGCTCATCCTAGACTAGCTCATCCTAGCTTAGCTCATCCTAGCCTACCCTAACAGTTAGGCTGGGTTAGGAAAGCCTGCACCCTTTATGACAAACTGATTATGCCGGTGGCATACTGATTACTGTGCCTACAGATCTCTGAATGCTACTCCTATTGCAAAATGAATATTATGTCTGTGGTGAATAAATGTATGCACACAAAGAGCAACAACTGCAAAGTCATTACTGCCATTAATAGATCTATTCCCCACTTCTGTTTTATTCTTATATTCAACTTCCATTGACACAGAGCTTTCAGCTCTGTTTTCTGTGGCACTGACACATTGCAAGTGATGGGCAAAGTCTGAGGAAAGACTGTCATGCAACTGCATATTACTTGGGTATATGACAGTCACATACTGCTGTGCTAGTCATCACTGACTGATCACAAGATTCTCATTGCAATGGTAGTACTTTGAGCTGAGAAAATCACCCTGTTGAGAGTAGATATCTAGCACTGCCAACATATTGCTCAGAAACTTTTATTCCTGGCCAGCCACTGACAATGGAGTTACTTGTTTGAAGCAATTTGTGAATATTGCTGGTACTGAGAAAACAGGTGGCATACAAAAATCCAATGAAAAGCAATTTATCACTGCTGTCAGTTATAAGAATTATCAAGAAGAATCAAATAAACAAAAAAGACAAACATCAATAAACTAAATAAAAAAACACAAGATGCAAATACCTGGTAGGCATCATAAAACAAATACGTCAAAATGGGAAGACAGATCAATAAATGTTCTGCAAATAAGTGCTATTGCATTGTCTACTTTCAGTCTACTAATCAATTATTACATGCAGTTTTCAGATCTGAGCCACAGTATAATTTAGGGCTCAAAAAAAGAATGGCAAGAATGGCAAAGAGAGATGCAGTACAAGGTAATTTATACTAGGTGTGCCACATCAGCCACAATCTAAGGTTTCTAGGACTCTACTGCACAAACACAAATGCTTGTGACATCAAAGAAGTCAAAGATTAGGTGCTGTGGGTCCACTGAAATCATTTTTCTCTACAGTTTAGTGGCACCAATGTTGGGTGACTGCTTTAAAGACTAGTAACAAAAGGCCATAAGCAAAAGATCATATGGCAGAAGACTGCATGACATAAATAACAAAAAAAAGGATAGACATGCTGTAATAAAGGCATGGTATAGGATACCAGAGAATGTAGGCTGAAAAGGTGTGCATTTGGATGTGACTCTGTCCAAATTAGAGGTCAGACCATGCAAAGCACAGTATTAAGGTTGTACTGAAACAGGGACCATCAACTGCGCACATTTAAGTATCATGCTTCCACATCTGTATGGCCCATACCACTCACATTTTGTTCAGAATTGGCAGCTTGTATACAGTCTTGAGTAGACAAGCATACCTTCCAGCCTTGGTGGCACTATGTTTATGAAGGATTACTTTGTTGTTATAGCACTTGAGCCATACAAGGAAGCCTGATTACACATAGTAAAACCATACAATAATATATCATACATATACAAATTATTGTCATACAGCCTACCCAGCAGAATGTCCCTATTCCCATGTAACCTGGTACAGCACTTAGCACAAACTAACCTCTTTGTTGGACAGAGCCAAGCTTAATCACACTCTCTATTGGCCTGTGGCCTGTTTTAACCCCATACTGGACCTTTGGTGCAACATTTCTGTCCCTGATTTCAGTACTTATATTGGAAAATCTGTTGCCATACAATCTTATGCTCAGCATCCTTCACCAAGCAATCTTTCACCCATTTACCCAACTATGACATCACTAAACTGTGGACAAAATGATTTCAATGGACTCATTGAACTTGTACTCTGTCTTCTGTGATGTCACAAGCATCTGAGCCATAGTCTTTTTACGAACCTTGGATTCTGGGCAGAGCTTTACACTTAGTAAAGATACACAAAACAGCATAATTCAAAGGAACCACACTTAATGATGCACATCAACTGATGGAACAGTGAATACATATCATTTTAGAGATGTGCTGGCAATTATGCCTCGGCACATGTCTGGGCAACTTAACCAACCTATAAAAGTTTCATCGGCTTTAATATCAACTGCCATATTTCCAGGTAAATGCATCAGCATAAACAACAGAATACTCACCTAACTTGTATGGTCGAATGGAATCAGGTAGTCCAACTGATTGCTGCATGGCAGGAGCACTCAGTGACATTACACAGTTAATAACTTGTATTACTACTTGGCATCAGGATCTTCATGTAACTTCATGGCAAAACTGAGCAAAAAAAATATTGAAACCTTGTCAGACACCGGTGAAGTACGGGCAACTAACGACAAAACTCGAACATTCCAACATTCGATATGGTGAGTTACGACGCACGCCCTCCTGAGCCCAGGCGTCCATGCTTTTTCGAGTCTTGCGTCTCGCCACTGTCTGTTGATTCGGTCGCTGATAGAAACAGTCAACCTAAAGTCCCGTTCACATGCGACCATGAGGTAACGCAAGCTAAATTTATTGCCGGGGTTCACACAGTACCGCCGTTTTAACCCCGCACGGCGTGGGGGGAGTCAAATAGCGTCAAATTGGGTCCCTTCGGGTCTTTTTCAGTAACTTTTGAACCGTTAGTGAGCCCAACCAAATTCTCAGTACCTATAATCCTGCATATTTTGACATCAAACCATTTCCATGCTAGGTCAGGTCACAGAGATATGGCGTCATAACTGAACCCTTTCAACCGTTTTCGTCTCTTTGGCGGTGGCGCGAACATGCTTCGTTTTTTTTATAACATTGGCGAATATAATGCATGAATTGTTTGGATTTATGTAGGATGTCCTCAAAGGGCTATACAACAGTGACAGGACAACATTAAAGATCATGCAAGGTCACATGCATGGTGGCAGTTGGACTGAATGCATTCTGTTGAACAGAAATGGTCGCCGCTGATCTTCCCCATCATTCAAGCTAGGCAAGCAAATCTATATCCGCCTCCTAGCAAGGTTCTTTAATTCCATCAGTGAGGTCATGTCGGGTCACGTCATAGGTAGACGTCAAAACGAAATGACACACAACATTGGCTGTAGGAGATCATTCAGTAGCACTGCTACTGAATGATCTGAACTGCTACTAAATGACTGTTGCTAGCAGAGAACAATCATTGTTCCCAGTTAGAAAATGGAAAATGGTTATCTGTCGTGATCTGGCTTTACCTTGACCCGACAAAGAGCCTACATAGCAGATTAATTTGTCCCGAGAAATCATTTCAATTCTGCATTTGACCCAGCTGAGTATCCTAGGGAGTAATGGTCGCTCTTTGTCAGGAAGAGTAATGCGACCTTATCTGACCTGACCTAGACTGACTTTGATTAGTGGAATGCAGATAATGCAAAATTGAGCAGAAGATTTCACTTCCATCCTTTTTGTCACGTAGACACGTAAAGTAAGACTATTAACTTCACCTGGCCAAGGTTGACCTGGACCCTGGCATTTTTTGACATTTCGGCGTGCATTTGATGCAGAAGATCATGGCCTTTCGGTTGATACTGAATTATGCAGTTTTGCCATTTTTCACCCAATCCGAGTCATTCATCGCCGGTTTTGATGGCTGTGCATTTTGACTCAATAGTTATTCGTGACCCGACCTCGGGCCAGTGATCGGAGGTTATTGAAACTTTGCCCATTGATGGCGAATGGGTGCCTGGATCTCCCGACACCCAAACTGTTACAAAAAATTCCGTCAGTTTTCGAAAAAACGACGACATGTGTTGAAAACGTGTTTGATCTAAGATCAATGACCCGGACATTGTTGGAAAATCCGAGATAGCAGGTTTGTTGTATTTGTCAAAATCTCTAACCTTTGAAAGTTGTATTAGGGTGTCATGTTTTGCGAAGAAGTTAAAGGGCGCTAAACTTTTTTGGGACATAGCTCCGTTTGACCTGACCTAGGTCAGACACCTTTCTTGATCTGGGTTCAAAAATTTGGTATAGGGCGTAATGGTAATGATCAAGAAAAAGATACATAAAGTTTCGTGGCGCTGCGTTTGTTCGTTCTCTTCCAATCTCGGAAAAACCTCAGGGGCGTTGCGGTCGACCGCCCTTCGCTAGTCGGGGGACGGTTTAAATATCATGAATGCGAGGAATTACCGGGTAAGGGTTGTTTCTTATCGATCATTGGTTTCTAATGAATCGATCGCTGGTATCTATCGATCTATCGACCGTTGGTGTCTAATGAAACAACACGAAATCAACCGAACAGTGTTTCGGCGGACTATTTGAAAAGGTATGCTTCCTAAAGTTTCGGGCACTTCCGGTTGACTACGCAAAAAAGGCAACGTTACAAATCTGAACAGCCTCTCAGACCTTAGCTATAATCGGGGGTCCATCAGACAGAGAGAGGGTACCTCCGGGTGTTGACCGGCCTGTTGATAAGAGAATGGCAGTCTCTGATGTATACAGCTTCCAGTATTTGCAGTTTATGTTTTTTTTCTGAACAGCGAGCGAGTGTAGTTGCCTGGTTCAGGAGAGTTTCTCTGGTGGTAGTGACGTGGTGAACGCCTCTGAGATGTTTCTTAGGTCCGCCGTCTTGTAGGTGCATGGCCATCCCCCTCCTTAAGGTCGTGGTAGCTTAGCCGACATAGGTACTGTTTGGCCGATGCGCTCACTCACCGGTTGTACATTTAAAATGGTACACTAGATTGGTTTCCTTCACGAGCGACTTATCCTTACAGAGATCGTTTCTCATAACTAGAGCAAACACCTCGGGGCTTCTGTAAGAGATCGTCAGTTGAATTTTGTCTGCTGATTGGACGGGTTGACAGTTTTTAGTGATTATGGTGCGATTGGCCTTCTCATCTTTTTTTTGTACGATAGTTGCATCCGATTTTCGCAGTAAAGACTGAAGGCTTGACCGCTGGAGTTCTGTTCATTATCAGTGATATTCTCTGCTGAATACAGCTGATATTCGCTGTAAGATCGACACACCCCGAACATCCTCAAGTCACTGATTTCGACGAAAATAGTTCCATGGCGTTATCTGAGACGCAGAAGCCGAATCTGATAATTCCAGCTCGATCAGGTCAAGGGGTCGAAAAGTTATAGCCTGCGGCAATTTGAACGTTGCTCTTGACAGGGGTTGTTAAAAGTGCGTTTTTCTCCACCACCAAAAGTCGTAAACTTATAAACCCACATATTTTCTGACTCTTTATGGAACGGGCAATCCAATTCAGGCACTTGTATGACCTTAGGTCACGTTTCCAGAGAATGACTATGACCTCAGGTCAGAGGTCACAAGATGACCTTCGACGGGGCGAAAGTAATTGTTTTTATTTCGAAATATAAAGCCTCAGATATCTTCTCCACATCCCATTCATAAAAAACTTTGGGTACGAGTCATCTTCAACCTCAGATCGTGCATGTTAGTGGGCCGCGTTTGGGCTAAACTCGGCTCATTTCATGACTATTGAGCATATACTGTTAACGGACAAAAACGGAGGGTAACAGGAGCGATGACGCACTGAATGGAATAAATGACGTACTTTTTGATGACAAACGGAACATATACCGAAGTTTCAATATCCACTGTAGCACTAGAAAGGGGCTAAAAGCGCTAAGTGCCATAAGTAAGACCTCTGGCCAAAGCGCAGTGAAAACAACGTCTTTCTTATAGTTCGCAGTATACTTCTCGATAAGTTCACTGCATAAGCTGATAACTTACATAACTAGATCCAACAGCGTCGTAAAACAAGACTAATCGGTCATGGGATGACCCCATATCTCAAGAACATCTATCATTAACCCTGCGGTAATGCATGGGCAGAATTGGTTTACAACTGGATCACAAACTTCGCCCCTACTTTTGGAGATAATCAAGTTCCTACGCATCTGTGAAGTAGTTAGTGTGCGGTGGGAGAGACCGCGAGTGAAGGTCAAGACCTAGCGAAACAAAAGTAGATGCATTTCATCTCACGCGCCGAGGGCGACAGCCGGTCGGCAGACGTCGACGGGCGACCGCCGAGTGACGACGGGAGGCCGGCGACGTTGTTAACGTGACTGTGCTGTGCGCGATAATGCTGTGTGCGGTCCAGATATAGTCTCAACGCGACTATGGGGTTAGGCATGACAAAACTTGCGTAGACCCCCTGAGACGACATAACGCAAGTGTACAAGTCACTGCGTGAGGTTTGGGACACCCTGATTGATAAGTGCCAGGAACTTAAGTGCCTTAGTGGGCGTTTAATGTGCAAGTAGTGTTTCAAAGCCGTGCTTGAGCGACACAGAGAAATGTTAAATTACTTCATCAAGGCACAAGACATGTGATGTTGGCAGCGAGTCGCAAACCTCAAGCATGCCAGAATCAGAGGATGCATCAGCTTTTGAGTCTGATCCACCTAGCACCGCAAACAAAGATATTGAGGCTCTTCGCATCACGCCAATGAAAAAGAGTAAGTGATAAATTATTGTCCGATAGGGAAAGGATCGACTAGTTGTTGCATGCCCGTTCCTAACTAAAGTTTCTTCTGCGCCAAATGCATGCTTAAGTGTCTCTTTTCATAGGTTAACGGCGTTCTAAAGAACATCCGAGAACATTAAATCGTATTATGCTCCGTGACCTTAGCTTGTTTCGCGCTGTCCCCGCGGAGACAAGAATTTGTACTGAACTGGGATCAGAAACGATTTGAGGTTTGTATTGTTCTACCGAAACTAAAGCTTGTGTGTGCAGAGCAAATTTTCCGCCATCAAGCAGACAAGTTCATATACCCTGGAAGGTCGCCAGGTAGCCTGAAAGGATCAACTTTGGTACCATTGGCTTCCTAAGGCGTAAAGTGTACTAGTTACTTGTGTTCTTTGGCCATAGTGTATTTAGCGACCAAGCCGGCTGGTAGCGCCCCTCCCCCCTCCCTCATCCCGCACGAGCAAAAGGGCTTCCGACCGAGGACAGCGAAGGAGCGTGCGTTTAGCAGGCATGAGGATAATAATAAAGGAGACGCGCTATTTCGGGTACGCCGCCTGAGATGCACGCAATAGGTGTTTGGATTGATAGGAAGCCAAAAAGTTGTGTTGGTTTTTACGTCACCGTGATTTCAGAGGGGCTGACAGGTGCACAGCAAAGGCAGCGGGGTGCCCAAAAGTTGGGAAAGATCCAGAGGGCAGCGAAACGAAAGTTAGAGTCTTCCTATAAGACAACATTTTCTAGTCCAGAAGTGATACTTATGGTCTTAGTTAGTCAATAGTCTTAGTTTTCTTCAGCACTATGAAAAGCGGCTTCATGAAATTTGGTACAGATCTCAGACCTTGTATGCCGACGGTTTTGGTTTTGCATCTTTAAATCTTCGATGGCTAGTCTCAGGTCCTTGATTACATGATAACTTTGTGGTTCTGTAAATTTGACAAATGTGGCTGTCATATGGCTTTGCATGGGCATTACTTATTAACAAAGACGGTAACTGCAGCCTTATGCTTGTCTAGGATGTTGGGACGATGCGTCGCCAAAATCGGCATGACCAGCACAATTTAACAATTGTATTTCTTCAGGTTTAAAATACTCATGTCAGAACTGCAGGAGCCGTTCCAAAACACGTCCAGACATAGGAGGAAGTTGTCCATCCTTACACTTTCTCCAATCTCCTCGCGCGAAACGGTAAAGTTCTTCGGAGCCTCTATGTACCTGGTGAAGAAAAGCAGCAAACTCAAGCAAATGTGCGGCATCCTCCCTACGGTACCCCTGATAAGCAATGGTAAAGTAATAAGCGAGAAGGAAAAGCAGAAAGTAAGAGCATTCTATGAACAAGATATTAGTCGTGTCTGCCCAGGTACGCGAGACTATGTGTTATTTAGAAACAGTGGAGGTGTGATGGTAAAAGCTGGGGCACGACCTGACTGCGATCGTTGAAGCAGGGGCGGCTAACCCCCGAGTGGTGCGGCGTGGCGATAATGATATGTGTGAAGTACAGATTGAGGATCAGGAAGAAAGGTCTTCCGCAGATCTGGCGGGGGCCTTCCTTCTGTGGGTGTGTGCATACACAGTGCTTGCTCAACCCGTCAGGTGTGACAAGCGCAGGGCAACCGTTGTCTTCATCCAAAAATTCGTCTTCAAAGTAGATGACGGGTCCCGCGTGCCGCCAGAGTGCTGGCGGCTTGCGAAGAGGTTAGGACTGTCCTGAGCGGACACCGGGGTCCTGGTAACTGACGTGGGCAGATTCGGTTCGTATGGCCTTTTTTGCCGATAAGACGGGATCGGTTTTGATGAAGGGTTAATGCAGAAGTTCAGGGTTGTTTTCTGTCCGATAAAGGACTTGTTTAAAGCTCGGGACTGACGTGGCCAAATACGGTTCGTATGACCTTTTTCTTTGCTCACTGGAGGGATCGTTTCCCGGAAACGGTTGATATAAAAGTCAAGGCTTGTTTTGTTTCCGATTAAGGTCTTGCTTGAAATTGGGGACTGAGGTGGCCAAGTACGGTTCGTATGAACTTTTGCTTGATTACTGGAGTGGATGGGATGTGATGAACAGTATAGGATTTCGTTGAAGCCATTGCGTGAAAATACATCTGTATTTTCATACTGCGTTGTTTTGTATGCGTTGTCGGTCCTTGCCGTACTACTGGAGTGCGATATTGGGCTGGGAAAACTGTAGAGAATTGAGTAACTGGAAATAGCGACCGAAAAGAAAAATAACGATCGCTTTTCAGGTTGCGACGACGGTAAGGATATACGGCGTATCTGGGGAGAATCTTGCAGCGCCTTGGATTATCTCCGCACAAGGCATGCAGCGTTAGCTTTAAGATCATGTCAGGCCCTCAGAAAGCCATGAAGATGTGGACCAGAGGAAGCATCAAAGATAACATAAAACACAAAATTGTCTTCGAGATTGCCTGACCAGCTCAACCGGCTCCTGTACCGTGATCATTGAGAAAACCATGCTCTCTCAAAGATTACACAGACAGCAACGAATAGAAATCTCGCAGATCAGATAAGCAACTAATGTGTGTCCGAGATAACGTGGTATTGTATATATATATATCGATTTCTGTCAGCATGGTGGGTGATCTTTGAGCCCGATGGTTGGTCTGAAAGGTTTTTTAGTGTCATGTAGGCTGCAGTATTTATGTTCGAAAAGTCTATGCTGCAGTTGCTGGACATTGCAGAACACCCATTTACTTTATTTGACATTTCCTTCCTGCTGTTAAATCTGACAGCCACTGATAACTTATAATGATGTTCAAAATTAACGCAATCCGAAGCAGCACTATGCACGGACACCTGCATACTGGCGCTTGTGCGACGGCTGCAGGATCAGGATGAATACATTGTTTTCCATAAGAGGGTATTGGCATTTCGGATGTTGTCGAATGTTAGTAAACTGAAATACCTGAAAATACGAAAACTTGTGTCCTTGTTTTCATTCCGTTTGCTTTAGATGGAGCAGGAAGTTACTGACGGAGCCACGGGGACAGGTTTCGGGATACTTGGCTTCACCTCACCATTCAAGATCATTACCCGTGACAGTGGCACCACAAGTGGTACTACACTAAACTCGTCTTGGCATTCAAATCTTTATTTTCCAAAACGCCAGCTTAACTGGCGGAAAACTTAAGCATAGGGGCAAAGTAGCTGTAGTAGTAGGTTTAAAACAGGTTAGGTTGGTCAGGCGCATTTGAAAGTTTTCAGGAGACGCAGGTTGTACGTAATCAGGCTGGCGAGTCGTGGCTTGCTCAGCTGTCGTTGGTAGCGCCACCGAAAGGTGGCCAAATCTGCCAACTCGTACAATAATGGCTTCAATGATCTTGTTTGTCAACAGTTAAAGAATCTTAACGTTAACCCTGTATGACATTGTACAGCGAATAATGAGCTGAAAATTAGCGTTCACCTCCCCCTAACGCAAACTATTGCAGATTTGGGTGAGATTTCGTTGGGACAATGACTGGAAAGGGTCAGCAATTTGGGGTGTTCACCAAAATTATCGGAATCGTAGGGGTCCCCTAAATCATTTCCATAGTGTCCTATGCTAAATCCAATTAAAACAGAAAACATAAAGCACAAAAACAGACTTGACTCGCCACAAATCGAACAGCTGCAATCGAAAAGATGCAAACGGGCTATTTTTGGCCTGCGCAGCACATGAAAACATATTTTCGGTACCGATTGTTGGGGCTTAAGCTACGTTTGTCTTCGCTGTATTTTTACGTGCTTTTTTTGTCCTCTAAAATGTAAAGCTGTGGATGCGATGGAGGTCCGATGGTGTCAATGAGCTCAGCCATTCAGTACCTACCTACTGATGCGTTTTGATCGATGTTTATAGGGGGCAAGAGTTTGGGCTGACCGTGGGCTTAACGTGGGCCATCTTGACCAAATAGCGTGCTTTAATGTTTTCTTCTCATTCAGAAGGTGTCATTCAGAAGTGGTGAGTTAGAGGAAAGCATAGGAGATGGTATGTTTGGGATCTGTAATCTAGAAAGACAAGCGTTACTGAGCTGCCGTTCGACTCAGTCAGACAACGCAGCTCTTATCACCACGTAAGACAAGTGGCGTCTTAGAGCATTTGATTGACAGTTTATCCACTGTAGCTGAGAGCTTTATGTTTGTTGAAACCTGCGTTGACCGTTACCACCGGTTTCCTGGAGCTTCTGAACGACTAGGTGACACGCAGACTCTAGCTTCAAGATGGTCATGTCCGTCCTCTAAGGCCTCTCGAACCCTAACCCCCTTTGTGTGCCTCAAAAACCATCCAATACCTAAAGGTTTTCAATGTTTCACAACCGGATTTGCGAAACCGAAGTTGTAGCCTGAATAAGACTACTGCTATTACGGATTTTGGCAATGTCTTCATCGTCAACATAGTAGGACCTTCACATGTAATAGGCTTATCTTAACTGAAGAGTACCTGAGTTGTTTTAATAAATATACGCACTTTCCACTCTTACAGAATGATTTGAAATACATTTAAAAAGCACTCCATGAATGCAGTTACTGTACAGTATGAGGCAGGATGATTATTGCGCCGTGGTCGCTAGATTTAGAATTCTGGGTTATTGGCCGTTCAGGCACGACGGGGTATCGCAATGGCAGTACGATAACGCACCCTGAGTGGTAGTCAATCATGTACCATCACCCAGTTTACACAGACCGGTAGCGCAGCAATTTTACTGAATGCTTGCACATGTGTTTAAGGCATGTTTAACGTTATTTGTAAATTGGGACGCCAAGCCTCTTGGGCTCAAGCGCCCCGTTTTGAATCATGTCTTGAGTACAGTCAGACACCGTTCTGTTGTCTACATGTGGTAGGCATATTTAGATATGTTTTTCTTTCGCAAGTTTTTCGGGAGAGAAGAAAACTTTCTGAAGGTAGGGTTAACCTGTTATTGGGGATAGCCAAAAAGATTTTTGTAGATGCTTCCTAAATATTTATTTTCTGACAATTTACAACACACGGATGAACTAACCATGATAACAAAGATAAAGTATCAGCTTGTCGAAGGTGTAAATTTTAGACACCTTTATCATCTGGATTGTGCAGTACTTGTACCATAGACTTAAGTTTCAAAAGTTTCCTTTTCGAGCTGAGATTTTTGAGTTTAACACCTTGGCGATGGACACATTCCAAACATACTCATAATTTTTTCCAACATCCCGGGTTCTGGCGGTGGACATGGAGGCGGTGGACAAGCAGGCCCTGAGACAGTCAGACGTCTTGTTAACATATTGCTGTTTCACAGAAGAATGAAGTTATATTCGAACACCCTAACATTTATCTCTAGGAAATGATGATACAAGATCATTTGGGTACGTCAGACATGGTTCGAAATCCTGCAGTGACGAAATGGTTACGAAATACAGTTTTTGTCACACAGAGCTTTCAACCAGATATAAAAAATGGACGCAGGCTTTGAAGC
The DNA here is from genome assembly GCA_030062745.1 of Capitulum mitella. Classification (NCBI taxonomy): domain Eukaryota; kingdom Metazoa; phylum Arthropoda; class Thecostraca; order Pollicipedomorpha; family Pollicipedidae; genus Capitulum; species Capitulum mitella. The sequence goes on along the minus strand of CP099850.1, from coordinate 13,185,043 downwards.
CTGCAAACGCCACTTTCATTGCACGATAGACCAAAACAACTTACTTTTTGTACACTTTGGGGTCGGTTTCTTTTTTGGACAAGAAGCTCTTTTGGGGCGAGAAGCACCTCGAGAACACTTGGGCTTACAACGATTAGCTACGGCCTTTTTGCGACTTGATCCACATTTTTTCTTTCTGTCTCCAAGAGGCCAAATCTTTACATCGCTTCCTTTCACCCCAAGGAGTACCTTTTTGGATTTGTCGTCTTTTTCAGGGCAGCAGGTAACCATTTCGATTTTGTGCTATAACCAAAGATTAAATGTGCCTGTTACGGGGAAATTTTGAATTCAAAGTGACTACAGCGGTTTCAAGAAAAAAATAATCACTCGCTTTTTTGAAGCTCGTGAAGCGAAACAATGTTGCGTGCTTAGTCGAGAAGCTTGGGGACTTCCTTTGGGCAAGGGAAAATAAAACTTTAATTTGCGGATGCCTGCGGTTTAAATACCATCGAAAGCAGCTCGAGGGTTCCCAGCTTCGTCACTGATCCATGTGTGTAGACACAGCCCGGAAGATGGTAAGCATGGATCAAGTCATTTTCGAAACACATTTTTCGCGTTTAATTAAGTAAACTGTTTGGTTTCAAGGCAACAGGGATGTGCAATTACGATAATGCCAAATTCGTCAAATGAGAGAAATGAGTGACATAAATTAGGCGCATTGTGAAATAATTCCACCCCAACTAAGGAGATATTCAGGGAAAAAGATTAATAGGATGAAGACAAAAATGTTCGTCTGCAGCTTGCTAGCGTTGCGCTTTAGGACGGGTGTGGTTTGTTTATCGCCCTATGATCACTGCAGTCTTGTGTGCAGGTTCGTCATTCGACTTTCGACAGCTCAGTGTATCATCATGTTAGTATTAACCTGAGTTATGTTTCTATTAACCTGCGGTACCTGCGGTGTGTTAATACTCAAAATTTTGGTATCAAAATTTCGATAATATTGGACTGGCAAAAAATTACAAACAGCGCCACATACCGAGACTGAGGTCTCTCTTTGGGTATCAGAAATCAATCAAGTGCCACCTGACCGTAAAATGATCTCATTGTGGCGATACCTTGACTCAACTATTTCGGGGCGAATATGCCTTCATTCTTACTTAATCCTAGTTCCCTCTTTCCTGCCTCACTAGCAGAGAAACGCTCAGATATATGCTTGGCCTTCATTGCTCCCGTTACTCACATGCATTCTCTGAACGTGGTGGTTCACGATGTTATGAGTTATATATTTGACAGTAGTGATTTGGAGAAACTGGCTCAGAGCTTGGCCGAGAAAACGTAGCTCTAACTCTATGTTTGGTTTAACACATGAGGACTCACCTTGAACGTTTTCGACCAGGTTAACCATGGCAGTTTTGGTATGCACTATAGCCTCATTCCCCGCTCACGTCACGCAGAGTAGTTATTAGTACTTGTGTGCTTTCAATAGCTCACGAAATATTTGCATTTCGCTCCTATTTATGTCGAGCAATGACTGTTTCAGTCTCGATCTTTAGAGAGACATTTTTTGAAAAGGCTTTTGTAACAGCGTAAAGATTACTATTCCGCCTTTCCAGTCTCATTCTTTCACTCTGTAGTAATAACGGCAAATTGTTTGAAAATATTGCGTTGGGCGAGCGGCTTTATTCCGCGCTTTCCATAAACATTTCATTGTTGAACAGAACCTTACAGCTCTTATTACGGAAACTTCGTAGGGCATGTGAAATAGTTACAAACTTACCAAACATTACAAACGATGAGTGAAATAAGTTTGCCGAGGCATGCCACATCACACAATCGATCCTAAATCAAGACAAACCGTATCATACATGCCGAGACGAGCAACTGATAACGGGACAAGAGACAATGTGTAGTGCATCATTGTTTACGAACCAAGGGATCACAATCAACACTGCTGTCTTTTGCGTTGTCTGATCAACCTTCATCCTTCCACTCCTAATCCTTTACCCTTTTTGCCCTTCAGCCTGAGTCCTTGCCTTGAGTACAGCGCCGGAACGGCTGCAGCGCCCAGTAATGGGCTCTTTTGTTCATCCCTGACCTTACCTTCCGTTCATCCGGCGTCTCGCACTTGAACGCAGCGATCTTTAGGCAGCAGTGCTCAGTTGGGCTCATGCTTTCTTATCCCTTTGCCCTGCATGCTTAGTCCCAATTCGTTTGACTTTTAACGTGTTCAGGACTGTTAACGTCCTTTTTATATATTTTTCATGTGCAGTTTAGTGCATCCTCATCGCCTCAGTGCGATGAGGACGCATATGTGTATGTAAAATACAGTACAATACACATCGCATACCAGCGCATTTAACTACCATATAGCCATTTGTGCGCCCAGTCATCGTGGGCAGCAACCATTTGAGCCGACTCAATCTATTCCCATAGTTATCATGGAATGATCGTTAGATGCATGGCTCGGCGATGGAATAACAAGATACACATACAAACAACACCAATTCAGCACTCATTTCAACGCTGTCACCTCACTACAATAAAAATTCTCACCGAACGTAAGTCTTTGGCTTAAACATGGACATATGGCAGCGCTCTGCCAAGAGACGCTTGACGGGACCCGAACACTATTCGGCCTTCTTGTCAGAACGTTTTCTTAACGTACTCTCTGAGCACGTCACGTCAAATTCATACGTCACAACGTGCATTTCCATACAGCTCGGTGCCGAAACATCCGTTTCCTTTCGATCTGCCTTTCATATCGGTAATGCCAGAGAGCATCGTCCGATGAGGTCGCCATTCCATTTAATGGCCACGGGCCACTGTCTCCCCTGTCGATGTGGCCCCTCCGTCGATGACATCAAAACAGCGCCTGGGTGCGGGGCACCTCTCCCCCTAGCGGTGGCCCACTCCTCATCCGGCGGGGCGACCTCTCCCCCTACGGGCGGCCTCCGTACCGTCCGGAGCCGTTGCCGACCCGCGGGAGGGGCAGCGCCGCCGTGTAGCTGCCGGACGTCTTCAGCGGCGTCTGCGGGGCGGGCGCCGCCTTCGATCGGCCGGGGTCAGAGGAGTCGGTGTTGTTGGACGCCGGCTCGCTCTGGACGGTATCGGTGTCAGCGTCCGTTGACGGGCTGGGCTCGTCCGCGTGCTGCTGAGGTGATGTGTTGGAGTGCGTGCTGTCGTCATGAGATGACTCGTAGGAGTGCGTGCTGACTCCGGCGTGGCCGTGCGGAGTGGCAGCGTGGCGGCCGTGGAGTCCATGCGAGTCGCCGTAATGTTCATAGAGATCCGCTTTGTACCCAGCAAGGACCGACTTGTAGCCGATGCGGTACGCCGTGCTGTGGTGGTCTCCGTACGTACCGGGATTGTCTCCGCCCGTACTGTGATAGTCTCTGTACGTGCTGTAATGGCCTGCGTAAGTGCCGTCATGGCCGCCGTCCGTAGTGCGATAGCTTCCGTAGACTTGGTTGCCGTAGTGGCTGTGCGGGCGGTTCGGGTGGTGCGGACCCACTTCGTCTCTGCGAGCGGAGACCCCGTCGACGGAGGCGGTGTCTCCTGTCTGACGGATCGCCGCGAGCGGCCGCCTTTCGCCGACAGGCCCCCGGACCGGTGGCTGGACGGAGCTCGCGAGGGGAGAGCCCGGTAATCTCAGTCCTGCCTCCGCCGTCGACGGTCGCTGCTGCCTGGGGACACCTAGAACAGCGGCTGGTCTCCCCGGTTTCCCGGGGTTGCTTTGGGTAGGTGCTGGCGTTCTCAAAAGTCCCAAATTGTCCTGGGATGGCGGAGTCGAATTGTTCTGGACGAGTGCTGGCCTTTTAAACTGACCAAGGTTCTTCTGCATGTGTGCTGGTCTTCTTGTCTGTCCCAGGTTGCTTTGTGTTGGAACTGGCCTACGTTGTCCCAGGCTGCTCTGAATGAGTGATGGTCTTCCCAGCTGTCTCAGATTTTTAAGGGTGGGTGCTGGCCTTCTACGATGTCCAAAGTTGTTCTGGGCAGGTGCTGGTCTTCTCAGGTGTTGCTGTCCAACACTGTTCTGGACGGATGCTGGTCTTCTTAGCTTTCCAAGGTTATTCTTGATGAGAGGTGGTCTTCTTAGCTGTCCCACGTTATTCTGGATGGGAACTGGTCTTCCCAGTTGTTCCACGTTGTTTTGGGCCAGTGCTGGCCTAAATTGTCCCAGGCTGGTTTGGGTTGGAGCTGGTCTTCTCAACTGCTGCTGTTCCAGATTGCTTTGGATGGTCGCTGGTTTTACCGGCTGGCCAAAGTTGTTTGGAATGGGTCCTGGCCTTCCTAGTTGCTGTTGTACAAGGTTGTTATGGATGGTTGCTGGTCTTCTTATCCGTCCCGGATTGCCCTGGGATGATACTGGCCTTCTAAGTCGTCTCACCCTGTTTTGGACCGGTACTGGTCTTCTCAGGTGATTTCCCAAATTGTTTTGGATGGATGCTGGTCTTCCCAGTTGGCCAAGATTGTTTTGTGTGGGAACCGGTCTTTTTGTTTGCCTCAGATTGTTCTGGATGGATGCTGGTCTTTTTAGTTGTCCAAGATTGTTCCGGATGTGTGATGGTCTTTTTAGTTGCCCCAAATTGTTTTGGATGTGTGCAGGTCTTTCCAGATGTCCCGGGTTTTTCTGGACGGATACCTTCTCTTCTCTACCTTCTTCTCTCCCTCATTTGCTGTCGTCCCAAGTTGTTTTGGAAGGGTGCTGGTCTTCCCACTTGGCCAGGGTTGTTCCGGATGCCTGCTGGCCTTTTTTATCTGTCCCTGATTTACTCCAATGGGTGACGGTCTTCCTAGATTCCCTAGATTGTTCTGGGCGGGTACCAGTCTTTTTAGTTGCTGTAGGCCAAGATTGTCCTGGATGGTAAGTGTATTTTCCAGCTGCTGCGGTCCAGGATTGCTCTGAATAAGGATCGGTACTCCCTGATTTTGTGCTTTGGAGTCGCCCTGGGTGGCTGTTGGTCTTCCATTTATTTGAGGCCCAGGACCGTTTTCATCTGGTGATCGTCTCACTTCCTGCTGTTTGGAAATGGTCTGTGAACTCAAAGCATTGATTCGTTGTCCACCGGGTGTATCCAGTACGTCATACAGAGCTGAATCTTGAACCATATGGACTTGGAGTTGCTGAAGCTTGGAGAAGCTTGGAGAAGCTGAAGCTGAAACGGATGTGCTGTTTTTTGTGGGACCGGTGTTTCTCTCTAGCAGTAGTCCCGGTGCCTTCGTTAACGCAACGCGAGTCTTGACGGGTGTGCTCAGACTGTTTTTTGCGGATGCCTCTTTTCCGGGTCCCTGTGGTCCCAGTTGGTTTTCATTTCGCTCTTGTCCCACGGCATTTCCGCCCCGTGTGCGGACAGTTACGCTCGTAAATTTTGGCCCCAGGCTGCTTTGCCCAAGAAACTGTGCGACTGGTCGACGAACATGATGATGCAGATTGACACGTTTTGCATCCCTCTGCTGTTGAGCTCGATGATTAGTTCGCGGAATAGGGCGCTGAAGTTTTTGAATAAGGGGTTCGGCGTGATCAGGCAATGGTTTTATAGATTTTCCAAGTCCGGCATTTAGTGCTGACCTGTTCCGCGCACGATCAAAATCTGGTAGCTGAGGTCGCTGCACGTGCAAAGACGCTCCAACGTTGAACTGTTGTAGGGGCTCGTTTTCAACAGTTTCTCGCGTAGCTGGCCACTGTGGTGTCGGCGTTGTTGGAAGCTTGACTGGCAGTGTGTCTGCGATCTTGTGCTCTACTAAACTATCGGTATCGCGATTGCGATCTTCCGCCCGCTCTCTCTCGGTGACAGCCAGAACAGCATCCTGTTTGGTAGTGGCGCTGTCCTGCAGGTCGCTGGCCGGCGGCCCCTCTCCGCGCTTGAGCCCCTCAGCGAGGCCTCTGTGGGCCGGCGGGCCCCTTACACCACTTGGACCCCCGGCGGGGCCGTGGTCGAGGGGCGGGCGGGCCCGGACGTACGGCGGCACGGCGTCCTCCAGTTCGAACCGGAACCAGAACCGGCCGGGCCGGTGCGGGTCCTCCACGTACTGGACCGCGGCGTCGGAGCGGGCCGCGGCCGGGGCAGACCCGTGGCCAGCCAACGATGCGGCCGACGGTCCTTGCTGGTGGACGCCGGAGCTGCCGGACCGGCGGACGGAGCCGACGGTCTCCGGAAACACCTGGTCCGGGTGCCTGCAACAGGGCAGTGCAGCTGGCGTCAGTCGAGGGCTGGTCGTGAAATACCCTGACCAGCGTTCTTTGGTACTGCACTTTGGATTGTGGAGGCGAAGAGATTTTACACGGCGAAGCAAGCTCATTGATACGATTTAATGACTTTGCAGTTTACGCGCCCCGACAAACCGGTTTTGCTGTCACATATCACTGCACATTTCAGGCGTTAACCGAATTAAGAACAGCATTTCTAAAATCACCATTGCAACTGGATTGATTTATCCCCTTGGGAAAACCTTAAACAAGGTGTGCAAACACTCAACTGTAACTTTCTCGCACGGAACGCTGAAACGCAGCCCTGTTTGTCATCAAAACGCCGAGTGAAATCAGGTCACAGCCGGGAGTTAGAAAGTGGCAATTTTTGGTTCAACGGTGAGTGTGTCCGACACGACCCGGTTTTAATCTTAGCAATCTAACCGGATATGCCAGTCGCGACGTGGACTGAAAGTGAGTTCCACCTGGGATGGCGCCACGTAAAACATGCGTTTTTTCCAGTGCATCTGAAAGCTTTGGCGTATTATTTGGTACAAAAAAACATTGCGGATCCTTCTTTTCCACTCTCTTAGTAAAAGAAGACGAAAAGAAAGGGAAAAATTATTGATAGCTAAGATGCTATGCCCGCGTAAATGGCACACTGCGAATACTTGGGAATGCCTGTTACCTGTCGTGACTGGAAGCTGGGGGCGCGTTCTCAATGTCTTCAGAGGAAACCAGTTGCATTGTCAGGCTGATTGTCATAACTATCACCATGAAAAGCTTCGGAATATATGTCACCTGTAATCATATTAATATCGAGTTAGCAAAATAATGATCCATTTTTTATCCATTTCTTGGCTCTTTTCTCTGTACGTGGATCGTACGCCCAATGGCTCCAAATGTTCCCCGACATTCTCAAAGTTCTCTTGCACTTTAAATCCATTGGATGATCAGCCCTGTTTTAAACGCCTTCACGAAACATCGCAATGATAATTTAGCTCGAAGATCTACACGACGTTTAACCAAAAAATGCATTTTGTCTTGTCCAGGGTCACATTCAACTGCGGTGCAATCAAGTCATTTTCAAGATGATGCGATACTGGCCGGAAGATGTTATGTATATTTTGATAATTACATTTCTGACATTGGCAGGTAAATATTGCACACCATTCAGAATATGCCACAACACGGTTGGAAAGGCCTCGCTAGCAGAGCAAAACAGTTTTTCTCTCAAGCCATCTCCTTATTTGATATGCTAACTGTAGTTCGAACACGTCATCAATGCAGTTAAAGACACGTGAATTTTCAGTTAAAAACTGAGTGCGTCCTTCAAACAGTACTTACCCGACTCCTCATGGTGTGATGGCGTTTGGCCCTTTCGGATCCCCAAATGTCCCGATCGTTAGGACCACTGATACGACGCACGCCGACCAGCACCGGAAACCTGCAGCCGCACCCGCTGCCGGAAACCCACGCCTTCCGTTCGCTCTCGAGCTCGAGCGACTGTTCCGGCGCGAGCTTACACCGTTCCCAGGTCCGACTGATGAGCACCAGGGCAGCAGGCTGGGGCGCGGCGAGACTAGGCCGCTGCTGCACGGACTGCACGCGTCTCACCGGACGCCAACCAGTCCGGTACGCCGGCACGCGGCCCGGCCGGTCGCCGCCACCGCACCGACCTCATTCGGACCCGGTCCCTCGCCGAGCGGCGCCGATTTTTCGCAGGCCGGCGGATCAACGAAACGTGCTGTACCATCCGACCCGACTCCGCACGAGGAGATGGAGGCTCCGAGGTGCAGCGCGATGAACCGGCCGACCGAGATGAACATTATTCGTATGGCGATCCATCACCGCCGGCTCTGCAAGGAACTCCGCCAACGGCGACGTTCTTGCGTGTATGTACACGAAGGGGTTTTGCGGCGCAGATAGATCTGCGTGAAACAGCGGAAAATAAAAGTGATGGTCTACAGGATGAGACTGCAAAAGCTCCAAGCCTTGTCGGGTGTGTCGAATGTAAACAATGTCTTGACCAAAGACTGCCGCTTCCAAATTTTTCCCCAACCGACACACCAATTGTTCAGTGTTTTGCAGTGAATCAAATGTCTTATGACGTTGATGTGTGGTTGATGTTAATGTGACACTAATGTGATGCCGGAGATGGTTTCCGAATATGTCCCAGCGGAGAAAGAAAACATTTGGTCATCGTGTGTCATAACTGCCTATGTGCAAGACCATAACTGACCGCCTAAAAATAATTATTGATACTTTCCGTAGCCTATTGACAGGCTGTTAAGGGCCACTGACATGCTTCTTCTCAAATCTGGTAGAGCAAGATCCATTACAAGTACACATTCAGCTAATAATTAAACAATTTATGTAGCTGTTTTATATAACAATACAGTGTCTCATGGTATAACGAAAGGCCATTTATTGACTGAATGTATGCAGTCTCTAAAAAACCAGGAGCATTTAATAGCCATTCTTGAAGATATTAATCAGTTACAAGGCCACTTCTTCCCATTCAAGACCAAAGGGTGCATTAAAAATTTTTTCAAAGTTAGCTGAGGCTCAGTCTACCTGGTCTGCATATGGGCTCCTACATGCATGGCCATTGAAGGATGTTCGCGCTGGTAAGCACGAGGTAAAGCTTACTGCACGGAGCAGTCGTTGAGCAAATCGCTGCAGGAAGCAGAACACAACAGACGCTGGCGTCTGCCTCCCCTGCCATTGGTCGGCGTTGTCGCAGCCGCGCTGCAGTCTAGCATCGCTCAGCAGAGGAGAGCGACCAGCCGTGGCCCGGATCTGGAGGAAGCCGGGCGGTCGGCGCCGCTGGTATCGGGGCCGGCTCCACGTCACCACTTCTACTGCCAAAACTGCTAAACGACGTCACTGCTAAGCGACAGCACTGCTAGCGCCAGTCTTGCCACGCCACACTACTTCTAACGACAGTACTGCTACGCGTCACCACTTCTAACGGCAGTATTGCTTCGTGACATTATGTACTTCTAACAGCAGTACTGTTGAGTGACACTTCTTCTAAGGATATTACTTCTACACGACATTAGTGATAACGACACTACCTTTTTGCGAAGCTACTGCTAACGACATTACTACTAATGACAGACTGCTAATGACACCATTGCTAAAGGGCGCTACTGCTTACGACACCACTGCTAACTACACTACTGATAAAACGACAACACTACTAACGACACAACTGCTAAATGACAGTACTGCTACCGACACTACTGCTACCGTCACTACTGCTAACGACACTACTGCTAATCGACAATACTGCTAACGACACCACTGCTAACATCACTGCTAACTACAATACTGCTGAAAGACGACACTGTTTACAATACCGCTCATAATGACATTACTGTTAAAGGGCATCTCCGGAAGTGGGTGCTACCACCAAAACAGCTGACGTCACTGTTAATTGCGCACCCGGACCCTTTACCGGTAACCCGAAACATAAACCTAACCTAACCTAACCTAACCTAACGTGACCTAAACAAACATTAGCTAACCTTATCATAACCCAGACTTGACCTGGATGCTCATTTTTCACATCAGGTATCGTGCGTATTCGTTTAAAATCACTGAAAGCTTCATGTACCTGCTGCACTCTGTTCGGTAGGTATTCGGGAAAAACCAAACCAATGGCAACAGTAGCAGTTTTTCGCCTCCAGCAGTTTTGCTGTTAAGGATGGCGTCGCGTCCGGGCATTCAGTAGCGGTTAAGTCGTATAGCAGTAGTACCAGTAACAGTAGTGTAATGTCAGTGGTGCTGTTGATAACAGTAGTGTCGGTAGCAGTAATGTCGTGTAGCAGTAATGTCCGTAGCAGTCTTGTTGGTAGCAGTACTGTCGGTAGCGGCAGTGTCGTTAGCAGTAGTGTCGTGTAGCAATGATTTCGCATAGCAGTGCGGTCGGTAGCAGTAGTGTCCGTAGCAGTCCTGTCGTTTGGCAGTGGTGTCTTGTAGAAGTGCTGTCTGTAGCAGTAGTTTCGGGTAGTAGTAATATCGGCAGCAGTAGTGTTATGTAGTAGTCCTTTAGCAGTAGTGTCGTGTAGAGCTACTGTCGTTACCAGTGGCATCGTCAACAGTTATATCATTAGCAGTACTGCCGGAGTAGTAATGTCGTTAGCAGTACTGGAGTAGCAGTAATGTCGCGCTTCCATCGGGCCCGATAACCCTCCCCGAGCCGCTATCGGTGTTCGGAGGGAGCCGGCCATTCGGCCCCGCTGGTATCGGGCCGATAACGCTCCCCGAGCCGCTATCGGCGCCGATAGCCGCCCGGGTGCGTGTTTGGTGCACGCGGCGCGACACAAGTGGCAGACGCGGAGCGCACGCATCACGGACGAGGAGCCAGCGGTGTGATCTCCCGCTGAAGGACAGGTATGTGCACCACCTGGTCCACTAATGGTACATGTAGGCTGATGCGCAGCAGTTACAGGTCAGGCTGGACTTGTCCCACCGTCACACACCGGAAACGTGTGACATCTCAGACATAACGTCCATATAGTTCCTCACGGCGATGTTCTAGTGACCATGATAGAGAACGTTTACTGACATGCTTAGATCCTAACGTTGGTGAATGTACTTCCGTATGCAAACACATCAGCGAGGTATGACAGGCCTATGTGTTTGCCACTGAAGTCCGTGTACGATGACAAGTTGGGTTTGGATGCTGACAAAAGAAACTCGCTTGCCATTTTGGCATGAATGACGTCAATCACGAAAACTTGTTTACAAGTTTCCGTTAAATGCGCTACTGGAGGACCACTGGCGGATCCAAGCCATATGCTAAGAGGTTCCAAATTTTCACCCGCGTAACCTAACCTAGCCTCAGTGTTGATTTGTCTTCGAATATCCGCCATTTCGTTTCGCTTTGACACGTACTGAAACAGTTTTGCGTAAAAAAAATCCAAAATTTCCACCCTGAAGAGGGTCAAAAGTCATGCTGGCCTCGGATTTTCCAACCAAAGGGGGGCCATGGTCCACATGACCCCCTTAAGATCCGCTCCCGTACAGGACCACCTAGCACTAGTGGAGTTTTATGTCTCTGAAAGGGCGCTCAAGTAGTTCCTGGTTTTGGAAAAGTACCCCCTGAAGAAAAGTGACATCTTCTAGCGTTTTTTTATGTCATCTCAATCGTCGGGTACACAACACAGTAAGTAATGCAGATAAGATCGATGTAAAACTGGACAGTAACAAATGACAACGTGCGCTTTCCCGGCAGTACTTATGATCCACGAAATTGATGTCATTGCCCCTGTTGACGCAAATTCTTTTTCTTCTGTTGCTAAATAGAAATATCTGGGGATATCTGCTAAATATCTGGGGACAAAGAAACATTTTGAGTCATAAAAAGTTGGGACTGCCACCCCCCCAGCCCACTTACCACTACCCGCGTTCTTGTAAGGCCAGGAAATTCATATTTGTTTTTCATGCAAATCGACATGTCGCAAAGCAAATCTGGCCTAGGAACAAGATAGTTGAGCCTGATCTTTGATAACTTCGACCTTCACTGACCGTGGTATAAGTAAACGTATCAATAGGCGCAACCGTGTTTGTATTAGGGTCTTTGAATGCATTTCTCATACAAACCGATGTATTGTATAGCAAATTTAAATCAGCTCACGAGCTGATCTAGTTTGGCTGGCTCACAAGCTCACAGGCACACCTTGAACCTTGATGACCTTGACCCTAACTGCCCTCGGCTTTGGTCGTGGTGCATTCATCATTTATGCCCGAATGATGTCGGATGATTATGTTCAAACGGTAATCTTACGTAGAATGCTACTGTTTTTGCAAATTTTGCAAATTTGTTAGCGACAACCGTTATTTTTGTTATGTTTGTGTGACTTCAACAAAAAGTGAAAAAATGAATGGGGAGTTACAGGGGACAAAAAGCACAATTTCAAGGGTGTCTTTTAATGACCATTGCTGCCGTTTTAACAAATTTATTTCGCGCGCAACTACCGTAGATCATTAGCTAATGAATGAGTGTCGTACATACCTATCTTGGTGAGGCATTAAAATTCCAAATTCATTTGCGTAGCCAGATGAGGCAAAAAGCGGAGACTTCCGCAGCCAATCGAAAACAGATTTTTGCCTGTTTATTCCGTGTAACGAAGCCAACAGAGATGTTCCATGAATAAAGCACGAGCTTATTACGCATTTACCCAAATGTTTTCAATAAGCAGAGGCAGGGAGGCAGAAGAGAGCGGCTACGGGGCTCGGCAGGTTTGAGGAATGGCGACACATTTTATTACACAGAGACCTATGGACCGATGATATCGGCCCCCTGCCTACCTTGGAAACGCCTGTGCACAAAAAAATCAAGTGTATGCCCCAGCATGCCTCTTGCATGCACGTCTCGCCTCGTTTCCTTAAGTCATCGTTAGTCCTTGACAAGATGCTTAAGTAGATATGGGTTTGCCCAGCGCCCTTCAGCCCCTTTTATTTTGCCTGGGCTTGCGCCTGGCAATGCAGTATTTGATAATTTTACATAAATATAAACAGCAAAGATAAATTTTGCAATTATCATCCCTATATACCTCATGTACACTGGTGTATAAAGCCCGTAGTACTCTCTTAGAATGCTAAACAAGCCTCCTTTTTCTGCCCTGGAACCACCTCTCCCCAAAGTTTATATATGATAACAGTAACAAAACACCTATAATACATGTTTCATTTAGTTCAACCACCACTAAATTTTGTGCACGCAAGAAAATGGTTATAATGACGTGGAAAAGACATCGGCAGATGGTCGCAAAATGTCAAGTCCTTCCAAAATCAAGCCTTTCACATACCGCGGTACTCTGGAAATTTTAAAGCAAGACCTAAAAAAACATTTGTAGGAAAAGTCACCGAATTTCAAGGAGATGAAACAAACTGAATGGGAACGGCAACTGAAAAAAAGAAGGGATACAGAATCAGCCTTCACCCTGGAAGGAACAGGATAATGGAGCGTCTCAACTTTCGAGGAGCGGAAAGAGCACGGGGCAGCGATGTTGCAAACAAATACGTAATTTCGGCCAACTACGTTCCCCGTCGTCTCAGCAGTACTCTCCCTCGTGACATTTAAGTTCGTAATAATTCGCGTTTTTCACAATGACCATTTGTGTAAGAAATGGGGAATTAGATTTACACACCTGCGTCCATACATACATACATATCTACAAACATAAAAATACATAGTGCAATAAAGTATGCTAAGAACTTATTGCTTACATTCACCAACTTCCGTACCAACCTATCTGTGGCGTCTTTGTGCCATTTCCAAAGCATTCTCTTACCGTAAAAACGAATGGAAACCGCTAGTTTCCGCTGTGCTGTCGGGGCCGCTGCAATCGCCTCCAGGAAATCTTTATCCTGTTCCCGTACCCATAACGCATGGATGCATTCCCGCATCGGACGGGGGCGCTTATTTGCCCCCCATGAGATATAGGGAGCTACGCTTTCGATTTGATCGCATCAAAAGGTAGTCGATTCACCATGTCGTGAACTATATTTTGTAAAAATACAATTCGAAATTGTTGTGAGGGGTGGATAAAGGAGGGAAGACAAAAAGTCGGAAAGCGGAATATTTTTTATTGGTTATAACTCCGACGTTTATGAATCACTCTGAATGAGACTGGCATGAATCGAGAATTCATTGATGGGACGTTTCCCTTCGCCCAAACGTTTGGAATTTCGGGGAAAATTTGTAGGCGTGCGCAAAGCTGGAAAAATGGGCAGAACATTAAAAAAAACAAGTAACATAAAAGTTGGGTTTTTAGCTTGTTCGAGTCAAATTACGCTTCAAAAGTGCACATCGTATTACGTTATTTGAATAATGTCGGCAGGGCGATGCTAGGGACATGAAAAGAGGGGACTGTTATGGTTGCATGACAGACCAACATATGATCTGTGGCCCCAAATGGTCTCAGATGAGTTCAAATGACCTCAAGACCACGCAAAATGGTCTTGGGCTCATTTTGCATTGTTTGAAGACGATTCCAATCATTTGAATTAACTGTTGTAACAACAATGTAATGCAACAATGTAATGTAATGTAACAACAATGTAACAATGTAAGGCGGCGTTTCAGTGCCAGAGCGCCCACTCTATTCAACCGGCTTCCCGCCAAACTGACAGCGATGCGGCAGCAGAGGTTCGCACACAGTTTAAAACATATGTCATTCACTCGATGACGGATTAGGACTGTGACGACTTTTATGGTGTGTATGTACGACGTGTCTGTGTGTTTGTGTGTCCGTGTGCATTTTTTCCTTGCGTTAGTTTGAATCTGGATCATAATAGCCACTGTGCCAAGTGGACAACCCCACGATTGTCATACAGTACAATACTGTACTATGTCCTGTTTATGACTGTCATAATACAGGAAACGTGCTCGGACATTTTAGGTCATCGCCCCAAGACCTGCCATGATATCAGCCTAAAACTTGAAATAAAAGTACAGAACACGGTATCAAGTCCTGTATGTCACGATGTTTCATTTTGAGAATAAGTTCCAGAAAACATTTATAAACCAAAATTTCGACGTTTGACCCTGACCAGATCTTGAGAAATGACCCAAAGCCATCTAAGATATATTTGTGTTTTCCGTATATTTGTCTATGCAGTTTAATAAACGTTTAAGTTCTTGTCTTAAAAATATATTCTTGACAATCAATTTTCTTCTTCGTTTAGCACGGCAAAAAAAGCATGAGGTGCCTCCCATAAACTTGACCTAGCTCCGCCTGTGGGCAAAGGAAACTACGAAAAATTGCATAATACGTAAGATGAAAACATAACAAAAGATACCACGGTCTGCGAAGCTGCCAAATCCTGGAAATGACGAGAAAAAGGTGAAGGCCCTTCCCCAAAACGGAAAGAGGGTTGAACCGCTGTGCGCAGCCTCCAAGTTTTTTATTTAAAAAAAAAAATCAACTTCGGGTTTTGTGGTGCATCTTGGTAAGACTATCACCCTCCCATTGGGAGCCCTAACGAAAATATTTTTTATAACACATCCTCCCTTCTTCTTCTTCTTCTTCTTCTTCGGAATGTCAGATCAGATGTTCTGACCTCGCGACCCCGTGACCTGGCCGGCAGATGGCGCGGGGAGAAGGCACCGGATCAGGGCAGGGAGCCGGTCTCGGCGGAGACGACGGTGGTGCCATCTGGAGCATTGTCTGGCTCATCATTCTGCTGCTCATCAGCTTTTGGATCGCCGGATTCTGTGCCGTCTGGTACATCATCTTCTCCATCTTCACGCCCTGTATCGAGGGCCTCAAGGTACGTTGGCCCACCAATCGCTGACTACATGTGGACTTATTTTAAATTCCACAGAAGAAATAATGTGTCAGCATGCCAGAGGCATTTCAGTAATGGTTATGAAGGTTTTCCGACTGAATTGCCCAGTAAAATTCAACACTATGAGCTCAGCCAACATCCATGCAATACCAGTGTGTTCAGCCTACAGTCACTAAAGAAGGGTAGCTCTCCCGTATAATAACAATGCATGTTGTTCTCGCAAGCAGTTTCGGACAAATTGTACGCTCAAAGTTTTTGGCTGACCTCAAGCGTTTTTAGTCAGCGATACTTGTATCTTTGTCCTTTCGATGGTCAACCTGAATATCTGATCGGCGTTTTTTTTTGGGGGGGGGGGGACTGGCTAAATCTAGCGCTGCTATTTGTTGTTTCCTATGTGATAGGTGAACTACTCACTGTTGAAGTTTTAGGTCGCAGACCCAACACACGGTAAAGTCGCATTTGCATTCTGACAAGTTGTACGGGAATGTTGTTGAAAGTCGCGGGTGGATGGCAATGTTTGAAAAACGTAATCACTAGCCCAAGCCTCGCAACAGTCATTGGTTTATAAAGTAGTCGAAGCTGGTAAAGAAGCTATTCCTAGGCACGGATTTAAAAGAGGAACCTTCAACACGGATTATTTTTACTGATATGGCCAAGTAGAAGACCCCGAAAAAATCCCAACACATATTGTCCCAAAGCTTTATAAGAAGTTTCCAAATATGAAACGGCTTCCCAGGTTTTCCACTGGGTTTAATCTACGTATGTCAATGTAGAACATAATGTTCGCATTTTGCCTATGAGGTATGACGAATAAGTAGCATGATTTAGTGGGCGCAAGCCAGCAAATTTTAATAGCGTGGATTACTGGCAGACAGATTGGATACCTGAGTCGGCTTCGCCTGATAGCCGTAATTGCTCCCTGTTACGCTCCTTTCAATTTATCTTGTTCTCCATGTTGCTTTATTAGTTTGAGAAGCATACGTTGCGTAATAAAACAAGTCGTCATCCTGCGGAGATTAGAAGAAAACGCATTTGTTGCTGCCGTGTTGTGCAAGTTGCTCCTAAAATCAATATTTTATATATACATAAATCAATATAAACATATATATATATATATATATATAATCAATATATATATATATACACATGTATACAAAATCACTGTAAAAACAAAGCAGGTATCATTATTTGTATTGTCAAGTTAACTACGTATGTAAAACGTATCAGTGCAGAGAATTTACATGACCCTATTCCATTAACGGGGGAGCCGAATCCCCCCGTTTGAGGTTTTACGCTTGCTATTTCCGAGCCGTTTGAGCTGTATTTTTGAAACTAGGTGACTTTTCGTCACTTTCTTTTCGCACCTTGTGTGATTTTAGAATTTTTGGTACAGTCAGACTTGGAATGGCCTGTGTTAAGATAAATCTATATATCCCATATATCCCTATATTTATGTATAGTATGTAAGTGTATACACACACACACACACACATATATATATATACATATATGTGTATATATATATATATGTATATATATAGCGTGTTTGTGATATGGAGCGCTAATGTTTGGTGGTGAGATGTTCTCACCATCCTTGGCAACGTTTAAGAGAGATTTGCACGTGCTAGGGACGGATACAGGGACATTTATGGGAGGCAGTTGTCAGCATTTTCATGTAATTTTTCCTTTACCCGCAACATATGTACCAAACAGAAGGGCAATATTCAGTCGAAAGAAGTGCTCAAAATCCTTGGTAGCGGTGGTGAAAACTTCCCATTGGTGGATACAGGGAAGGTTTTAAAATGTAAAATTGACGAATTTTCCTTGTCTCACTTTCTGCATTTATCATTCGTTCAATGAAGCTGCTTTTCGGTGTTAGTTTGAGAGCATGGGTAAAGGCCACATCGTATTAAAATGTAGCACTGGCGGATATGTGTTTTTTGGGAGGTACGTGCGATTATGTTTCCCATATATTAGAAGCATTTTTCTTTACACATGTTTGTGCTATGAACCATTTACCATACTTTCTTATCCCCCTCACCATTCCTTGCACCCAAGTCTGGTTTTCAGTTTCTGTGTCGGAACATACATGTATTTACGACCATAGCGTAACTTTCGGGAAACCTAAATACGTTTTTTAGCCACATGGAGGAGCTCCGTACCTTATGCAGTGGTGAATCAGCCCTCCCCCCATTCAAAAAATAAGAATAAATATGAATCCGCTTGCGTTATACAGATAGCATATTTGAATATTCATCTATTCATCCATTTCACGACCGCACTGTCATGAATCGACCCAATACTCTGTCCATATATTAAAAACCATATATTTGGTTTTTAAACTATTGGCCTGACCCATCTCCAACCCCACTCGCTGCATTCATCTAGATTTCCCATCTTAAAGTCGGAAAATGTGTCGGAAACTGTTCCCCAGCTTATCCAATCCAGATACTTCTCCATAATGTGGTACAATACACAAGTTATCCCAACCATATTATTCAATGATCAACTGCCCCCGTGCACAAGGGACTTAATCCGCTCATGCTGCGCTTAAATGTTCGATATATTGTTTGAGGAATGAATGTAAAATACGATAAATGTTCATTCCATGGCAGTAACCATTCAGTCTCCAGACAAATAATCAACATTTCTTCACGAATATTCTCCCCATTTCGAGGTTCCTGACTCCACATCTTGTAACATTTCAGAATTCCGAAAGATGCCAAAATGCAGCTTAGATTCTAATGATTTGTTTGCGCCCCAATACGACCAAATCGGGTGTTCATATTTTGGACTGGGTGGAAGAATCCACCTAAGGAAATCGCACAATCGCTACTTGGAATCGCAGGAATAGGGTTAAACGCGTCAGCGCGCGCCGCGTGTATCTTTCTTGAAACGTGTCTCATGTTCTTAGGCTGTTGATTTGATCACGACCATGAAAACATTTATTTGACGTTTACGTATGTGTGTCGTTACCTAACACCGTTCTCCGTCATTTGTTTCAGCCTGTATGTGAGATTCTGATGGCTGGAGTGCAATTTCCCAAGATGTGTTCAGAAAACATGCTGGCGCAGAAGCCGATCGGATAGACCAAACGAAAAACTGGAGCAGTGTCCTTGGTGGATGTGTTCAGTGTTCGAAGCAGTCAGAGTTTCAGAGACCGGAAGGAGAGCAGCAGATGGACGCAGCTGTGCTGTGTTTTGGATAAGTGATGTCTGCGTGTGCCGCGACGGTAAAGCGAACCCTTTCCGTGGTGACTGCAGTTGGTGATTTACCATTTGGCCTGTATTCATATTTGGAAATAAAATCCGCACGCTCCGGAGCAAGTATGCTGCAACGTGAGCTCCATTGATGATTTCACCAAGGCGTGCTGCAAAGTGCGTGGCTAAGTTTCTGGATGACCTGATATTGCAACCGTAATGACCCCGATGCGAGAAAGGTTACTGAAACACGCTGTTTACGGGAACCTCACAATCGCTACTTCCATTCCGAGCCAAACATTGATCCCGCGACCAGAAAATAACGAAACCTCACTACACCAGAACAGCAAGGCGTCACCGTCGGCGCCACCGGCTAACCGAAATCAACTAACGGCAGTGACGGCCGTAGTCTGCCGTGACCTGGCCGTGCGGCCTGAAGGGTAGCGGCCGGGCGGCCCGGCCGGCCAGAACAGCGACACATCCTGGATTTTCCTGACGGCGAGGAGCCGGCGATGGGTCTTTGACGGCGTAACTTTCGATTTTAGGGGCCTCGTCGTTCGGCAGCATATATTGCATGTACTTTTCCGCCAGAAAATGCATATATATGTATTATCAAACACTCCTGCATAACAGGGGCTTTGCAATTTCTTCTGGCTCCGTTGAGTATCTCTGCCACTTTCCTAACCTTTCATCCAGCTGGGAAATAACGCTACCGAAATCATTCATATTTCTATTGAGGATAACGTTTCGTCATACTTATGACATTATCAAGGCAAATAATGAGTACAATGGAACGAAGACTACTTAATGACGTGGAATCACTGGCTGAAATGCAGTGAAATTCATAATCTGTAGCACCGTTGAAATAATTGAAAGGCCGTGAAAAATACTTTGTTGCTGACGAGTATACCTCAAAACACTTCAAAACTGAAACTTTCCTGAAAAGCGAGATTGTGGAAAAAAAATTGTCACGAGACGAAAATCACAAGGTAACATGCCTTGTGACAATATGCAGTAATGTAATGTAATGTAAGTATGGTAGTAAGGTAAGTAGGTTGAAAGCACTGGTCATGGAGTGCTAAACCGAGTATCCACTTCACCACTGTGTGGTAGAACATCTCAGTATGTGAACCATATTGATGACTGAAAGTGAAAAGATGGAGAGCCTCGTTTGTTTTCCGCCACGTTTAAGACGCTACGCATCTTACTGCCTTTAGTTGTGATGACGTGCGAAGATATCGTAATGCTCACCTATCACAGTTCGCTTCTGAAACCAGCTTCCCAAACCATATCAGACTGAAATGATATCTGGATTCGAAAATTGCTTCTGTTCCTTATACTCCGCCTAGTCCGACAACCAACAGAAATCTGACTAACATGCAAACGAAGATACACAACGCACTAATGATCCAATCACGTACATAACAGTAGCTTTTACCTTGCAGCAAAACAGATACGCTGGGAAAGGACAAAGGTGAGCCTCGTAAGAAACCTCTCAGCAGCGCGAGGGGACGTTGTGAAGGAAAAAAGAGTGCCTGCCTCAGAGAACGATGAGCGAACCGGACGATCCAAGGGATGACCCACGGTAACCATGGGTCAGCAACAGGGGGCGCCGCAGGGAGTAGCCCTAAGCGGACGCACATTTCAGCAAATCGGGAGGCCAAATGATCACCGCTTGCCAGCCTGTTACTGATGTCAGTCCGGAGTCACGTGGCAAAGGGTCGGCCGGCCAGTGGAAGCATAGACGGCGGAACGGAGGGGGAGTGGCAAGGGGGCACCGTGCCCCCTTAACTAGCGAAATTTAACATTTACCCGTTGCATGGATGGAAAGAAATGGCTCGACAAGTAGCTGGTGTCCACCCTCCAACCCGGATGGCGTTCCTCTGCTTTTGAGTGGGAGACAGAAAAAGCGCGGGATTAAAAAAAATGCATGAAACTAGCAATATCCAGCACAAAAGTCCAGCATCTAACCCGGTTTGCTCGCATGCGTCTCACACATCCTACCAGCACCACAAAAATGCCTCTTAGCGCGGGCGCCTGTGTAAGACCGCGGGAACATAACAATATCCAAACCATTTTATTCATATTGATTCTTTTGTAAACTTTAAAGTGAGGCGTGAGTGTCGTCCAATTTCATTTTAGGGCCCCTGAAAATAAAATGGGTAAAACCTGGAAAATTCTTCCTAATTTGGGATTGGTCGGGGCCCTAAATCTCAGTTTGCCACCTACTGAACCGAATGCTAGCTACGCCCCTGATTCCGATACGCAGAGTCCGCCGCTAATAATGCTTCTTTTCTGAGAGGTGTACGCCTCTGGCAAGCTTAACGTTTAGGTGTAAGGTACGAAAAATAATTTTCGAGTTGCTACTGAAAATTTGCACTGGAAACGCGAATTTACCTTTTACGCCTTTAAACGTCAAATCACTAAAATGACCAAAAAATACGCAAGTCACAACCCTTTGTCAGTTTATGAAGAACAACCTTGGTCCTATATATATATATATATATATATATATGTGTGTGTGTGTGTGTGTGTGTGTGTAGAGGGAGAGAGAGAGGGAAAGAGAGAGATTGATAGATAAATAGATAAACAGATATATCGAACAATCATATTCCTCGGTAGTGCTTCTCCAAAAAAACACTTTGATAAATGATGTTATTTATAGCTATCTTGTGCAGGCTGTGGTCTAGTAAACAAAGATATATCGTTTATTTCCAAAATCTTATCAATGGTCAGTTTAATCCATTAACGCCCATGATGATTCTGCAAAAAACAGACACTTAGATAAACATCTTTTCCAAAATCGTATTTCCCGATCATTGCGTGACGAAAGAATCTTATTGATCCTACAACACTTCTTGCTGCGACACTTCTGCAAGTCATCTTAGACGTCTTTATGAATCTAAAAGGCGCAAAGTTTGCTGTCTTCATATGAGGACGATGGTCGTTAATGGGCGACTGACCTACACTTGCCGAGGAACGTGTTCTGTCTAACGACTTTATAGATGTTTGATATGGGAATTTCAAACCTACAATGTAAAGACTCGGTACGGAAATAACAACGGTGTGCCAGCTGGGACGTATATCCTCTTAAAAGGTGCAACAGGTATCACACCGAGTAAGAGTCAACGCATGGTATAACGTGAATTCATGGTGTACATGAACCTGGGAGCTTGGAACTATCATATGGATAAAAAGCCCAATGAGCCAACTACACCAAAAATGGTTCAGTTTGGTACTAACACCTTTGGGAGTTCTTCATCTGCATGCAATGAAGTAACACAAACCGAAAAGGAGTGTAGCTGGACTGGTCTACGATAGAATCTGGATCCAATGACCCAGCAGGACGGATAAAAAAAAAACAACGAAAAACACGACGGAGAGGGTATTCGAAGAACAAAACGTACTTTTTGTGCACCGTAAATAACTTCGTTTTGGTACCATTGGTTTGCTGTTTTTTCGTCTCAGCATTTCTCTGAGTGTACCAGAGTAGATAGTAATGAATGCCTGTTACATTTGCATGGTACTTATTTTACATTTTGTTATCCTTATATTTACTTTTCCATGTTTTTATAAATTCATGTAATTGCAATGCCAGTTCATTTTCTGCACTGTGCTGCAAATTTCCCATTATTCTCAAATCTACATACAATCTAGCTCACAGTAATTACTTCTGTTAGTGCTTTCCGGCACCATACGCCATATGTAAATGGCCTGTTTTTTCCTCGGCCTTTTTTATTGTAAACATGTGCTACACTGCAAGGTTTCTCAAAGCTTTAGCATAGTTTATTGCATGATTATTCTGCCAATACAGACATCTCAGCTGTTGCTTCGTCATTCTGCAAATACAAACATTTCAATTACTGTTTTTGTTTTAGTGCTGAACTTCTTGACTTCCACTAAAGATTTCTGAGTGATGATCCAAGATGGCAGGAACCCAGATGTCAGTTGGCAGCAGATTCTTATTCAGCCGTGATTGTCAGTAAACAAAAGCACATAATATCTGTAATGCGTGCTACGTTAGTATCACATCAACACTGGTCATGTCAATGCCGTGTTTGCAAATTCATTCTACATATTTTGCGGCAGACGTTAAATTTAAGATTCCCGAAAAAAGCCACAGAACACAGTTGAAGTGAGTGCATATTATAGTGACAACGTTATGGAAGGCAGGAGGACGGCAGAGTCAGGTCAGCAGCCCCCCACAGGACGATAGGGTCTGTTTGCAAGCCGGTACGAGCTCGCTTTGCAGGTCAGAGGTTGCCTCCGTCACATGCCAGCAAGACCCCGTAGCTAATAAAGTAATCTGAGCTAGTAAGTAGCACCTTAGCAGAAAGGGCCCCTAATAATGTCAGTTGTTGTACCGCTACATAAAAATGGAACTACCGACGATCCGAGAAACATTAGGCCCGTTTGTAAAATTTGGATGCACGTTATTAGGTATGAATTGTTTGTTAAATGTCACAGCAGATCGACAGTTGATAAGTTTTTCGGATAGCTTTTCAGTCTCTCTTACAATTACTATATAACTGGTCTCATGCTCTCTCAGTACGTTCTTGCTTCATGTTACTTGGTTTGGAAGAGACAGAGTTTAAATACAAAATAATACTATATTCGTCGGCATTTCATCCCACCTAGGATAAAACCAATATAAACGTTAAATGGTACGTATTATGTATATATATATATATATTTATATATATATATATATATATATATATTTGTATGTAGTGGCGTATATCATCCGCCACAATGATGCAAAGCAGATTGTTTCTCTTGCTTCGGTTGACCTCTCCGAGCCATCACATGTTCCTCCAAAAGATTGGATGGAACGGTACTGACCCCACCTGGTTCAGGGGCTACCTGTCCAATAGGCGTTAGCGCGTGAAAGGTGTCACCTTGCTGACTTTCTGGTTTTTCTGCGCGGCTACCTATTTACGTGATGTAATTCCGTAATCATATTCTGCGTTGACCCGTGTCTCTTAGCGTATCCCTTCGCACTCATACTCTGCCTGTTCGTCTTACCTTCTAGACGTCTGTCGAGAACTCATTTTTGGACAATACATACAGACAATACATACATATATAATGGTTTCCCTTCTCCAATGGGCCTCAAAGTAGAGTACTCAGGAAATCCGTCCTGGAGGGGCATTGACGCGCGGAGGGACACTCTCCAACCCAAATCCGGGCCCCTCCACGCGCAGCGCGGAGGGACCCGCATTTCAGCCGGATGCGGATCTCTGTGCTAAGGGAGGGGCTCCAGCCCCATAAGCCCCTCCCCTTAGATGCGCCTCTGGGCCATAGCACACGTACCTCAGATAATCTTGATCCACACACGTCATCGACGGCGAAAATCGCCGTGAGAGACGCTGTCCTAATCCGAACGAAAGACATCGCTCCTCTGCGATTAGCGGCAGAATCGAGTTACTGAGAAAGAGTGAGCAGAGCGTTCGAAAACATGCGCTGAATTTTAGACGAGAAAATGCTTCGGACGGTGGCCACCACAAATCTCTGTTCCTGTGTCGAACAAGTAGCCTGCGCTAATACCCTCATTGATGCAGGACGTTGTTTTTTAAGTTATTAGGCTGGAACTATTTGGATGTTATTTCTTGACATCCAGCAAAATAAGGTCACAGTGAAATTTCTTCGCGAAATTTTTCATTCATCATCGAAAATGAAACTTGGTACGGCCATCGCCGACCCACCGTCTGGGCCACTATAACCATGCGAACGCCATGCAACGTCCTGTGAGTGCTGTCGCTGAAGGGCGGGTGATGTCTCGTCGTCCCGGCCGGCTTGTGTGTCCTGTTCGGAGTCCCCGAGGTCTCGTGTGCTGAGGAGAGCGCGTCGACGGCTGTTATCGGCCGGCGGCGGCTCGTCGGAACGATAACGCCTCCGCCGCCGCAGAGCAGCGGCAGTGCCGTGTTCCGGTGGCTTCCGTCGAGGAGCGGCGTCCCGCCCGAACCGCCGCGGCACGGCATTCGCGCCCGAGCCGAGTCCTTGTGCTTGGGATAATATCATTTCAGATCCTGTACTCTCTAGACCACTCCAACCACACAGTCTATCGTTGCGCAGGTGCCAATGGTTCTATGTTGACAGCCAGGATTTGCCGTTGGCTTGCGATATTTTCAGATATTGACGGTAAAGCTCCACATCAGCAGTATGGTATTGCGTTACATTATATTGCACTGCGGTTTATTACATTGTAAAATTGGTGTTTACGACATAACCCAGTCGTCCACTGGCAATGCAATGCATTTCCGCGTCTCTCCGATTGACTCAACGAAGTAAATTTAATATGGCCTATGATAAATCCTCGTCGGCTGACGCCGAACGGCGGAAAGCGCCAGAGTGTGCGCTAAGCTCTTTGGCGCCGAACCGAAAAACAGAATGCGTTCAACTTTCCGGACCTTCAGCAGCAAACATCTGATGCGACACAAGTTTGCCGCGCTGTGTCTAAGTTACTTGGATTTCGATTTTACCAGCGGGGACAATAAGGTATGTATTTTCGTCAAGAGCCCCTGGATTTTAAGCCGATTCCGTGCTCCCGCCCAATGCGTACGATTCCGTGCTGGAGAGGAGGGCAGATTCTGCCTCTGCTATCTCCAAACTATCGGTACGATTTCTATCGGAAAACGTTGTGCGATAGCCTGTAGTGAGATCTACATTTCACTCAAAAATTTCACTAAAAAAGAAATGTTGAAAATTTTGAAGCACACCCGCTCAGCTGAGGTCGTTAGGTTTCCTAACTGACTCCTTTCTCGGCAAAGACTCTGAAGGACTTTGCATGAACTGTGGTTAAGTCGGTCTCATCTCATCTAAAAATGCGGCATGCCAGAACGTTTCCACTGTCCAGGACACTTGCCAGTAGGTCAAAGCATTGTCCAGCGTTCAGTCGATCAAAGGTTCTTCCAGGGGCAGCTGAAGTAACCACTGGAACCAGGGGGGGCCAGATCTGAGTGCCGTTGCTGAAAGCAGGCCTGCAAGTCCTTTTCCGTCAATCCTGCTTTTTTATTTACACTTTATTTTGCTTTTCTCCGCCACATGGAAGGTCTAATACCGCACATCCGTTACCAGTCCGAAGCATTGCTGTTCCAAGGGGAGAATGAGCTTTCAGCTCGTTCTCATATTCAGCATTGAAAACAGGTCTGTATAAGTCATGTTTCTTCTACACGGATACGATCCTCTCAGGTCGTTTTTCTTAATCCACCTTAAAAAGGTTGATTCTGGGGCGCAGATAGCCTATCTCTTTACTTAAACCTGCATATACGGTGGCCTTCATTCCCTCTAGATCCCACGGCCCTTGACTTGATCGCCAATGATATTTCCACCGCATCGTGACTTGTGATCAAT
This sequence comes from Capitulum mitella, assembly GCA_030062745.1. Classification (NCBI taxonomy): domain Eukaryota; kingdom Metazoa; phylum Arthropoda; class Thecostraca; order Pollicipedomorpha; family Pollicipedidae; genus Capitulum; species Capitulum mitella. The sequence continues at coordinate 13,159,018 of CP099850.1, read as the reverse complement.
GACCTGCTGAGATGTGATTGTGATGGCGTGATGTGATCCCATGACCTGAGAACGCGGAGGAAGTGAGGGCAAAGCGGACCACCTGAGGTCTGCCAACCCAACACGAAGCGGTCCACTTGAGTTTTGCTTTGTCCCAAATCACAATTTCATGATAAACTATCACTTAAGACAAGGTGGCAAAAAGGGCAATTGTTAATTCGTGGCACGATACTAACCATACAATCGCACGCTTCAACGACTGACCGATATCTACACTTGGCATAAACATCCTGGTAATTTTCACATTCCTGACAGATTAAAATTAGAGCAGAGAGCAGGAAAAGCGCATTTCTGAAAAAGGGGCAAAAACACCAGTGACTGACTGTCACTGCAGGAAAGCGAGACAGTTCCTCACCAAAAATATTGCGAAATGCTCGCAAAGACGCCCACGCCTCACGCCGCGTTGCATCCCCCCCTCCTGTTCTTGCAAGCATACGGTGCAAGGCGGCCGTAGAGACAACCAGCTTACCTGCCTCAGCCAACGCTATAATCCCGTGTAATACAGCGCCCTGGTGAGCGTTCGCAAAACTGAATGTCCACCGCAGTTAATGCAGGTGACACAGCCCATGAGGCGAGACGTAGTGCTGCTTCTGGCCGCCGCCCGGTCGCTGCGCCACCGTCGTCGGATTCACCGGCGAAGAATGCTCGACTGCACGACTGCACGCCACTGGAATCGGTGGCGGAGAAAGGAATGTGTTTGTAGGGTAACTGTTGATTAAAATATTATCAGTTTTTATTTCGTATTAATCTGAAATATTGCATGAACCGGCGCTGCCAAAAGGGGGGATCCAGGATCCCCTTAGGTCCGCATTTTTTGTAAAAACCATTGCACATCGCCTTTCCAGTAAGCGGTTTTCGTATGATTTTAGTTCGCACCGAGCTCCGCCCTCCTCCCCCCTCCTTAAGAAAATCCTAGCTGCGCTCCTGGATACATGTTTTGGAACTATGCACATCCACATTTAGCAATGGCTGTATGCCGCGAGCAGTGACGATCATTTGCCCCTCTTGCAACCGGAGAGAACTTTCCGCCTGAGTCATTGGACGCGAGCGTATTCTAATTATTTTGCCGTTGCGCGGATCAAGTCTCAATCAATTCTCGAGCCTAGTCTGCTCTAGCTTTCTTTGCAGACAACAGTCAAAACATCGACATTGATGAATCATGCAACATTTCGTTTATTTTGTTAACGTCAGTCTGTCAGATCGGATATCATTTACGGCATAATAGTTAGACAAAGTATATAAGACAGACAGCGGTATATGAGTTTGGTGCTTCACTTGCAATGTACCTGAGGTCTTTCCATTGCCTTTTTTAAGAGCAAATCACTGGGGGGGGGGATCTCGTCGAGCTTTGGGCATTCTGAATACAAAATCTGGGTATTTCGCCGACCTTGTTTTTTTTTGTCATTCTGTCTGACCTTGTCGGAGATCAGTTTGGACGAGCTGGAGTGGCGAGACTGGCGGTCGCAAGTGACTGAAACTTGGCCGTCTCAGGGATTTGTTAGCACAATACATTATGTGGAGTTTTCGGGTTTCGGAACGTCGGGTTGGCGGAATCCGACGCATTTTCGAAAAACTTAGACGCACTCTGCTTCCGCGTGCTCGATCTTGGAAACATCGTTTCCATGATGTTTCCATGATGGTTCTCACCGACACAAAACCGGGTGCGTTCGACAAAGAATCGATTAGAGAACTGCATCGCATGGAAGAGGCAGAGCCGGTACCGGCACGTGGTGCGTGCTGACCTCGGGAACACAAAAATGCCTGTTTTGCACGGTTTCAAAGTGGCGTTATGATCTTGAAAACCGTTAAAGATACGGACCCGAGGACACTATGGCCAGCCATAACAAGGTATCGGCAGGAAATCATTTAGCGGAGTCGACCTCATCCGCCGTACGGGGTAGCTGCGGCACGCGCTCAGAATGGTTTTTACTGTCGTTTCGAATACAAAGGCGCCAATGACTGACACGAAATTGAAACCAACGGAAAGCCCGTTCTTTTGCCGTTCCGATGAGATGCTGCCAAACACTAATTAGGTGTGCCACTGCCGCTCCGGCCATGCGACGCCATGCAAACGAATGCAGGAGGCGATCTCTCCCGTTTTCAACTGAGCTCGAGAAGATTGCCAGCCGCCGACACGACGTCCCTCCCAGTGCCTTATCGCCAACCGTGATTCGCACCGATACCAAATCTGGTTCGTTCAACAGAGAATTGATTGGAGGACAGCATCATGTACAACCATTTAGGTACAACACCACGCGCGGGGACCAGGGCGTGGCGCGTGCTAACCACGGGAGTACTAAAAAGGCCGTTTTGCAAGTTTTGCAAAATACGGCAAGGCTACATTTAATCTTCATTTATGACAATTCAGCGATTATGTAGTCCCGCGTTACAAAGTACCGACTGCATATCATTCCATACGACCGACCTCGTCCGCCAAAAGGGGTAGTCGCGGCATGCGCTCAAAGTGTTGGCGTTTTCGGTTTTCGTTTTTTTTTGTGTTTACACTGTGATTGCATTGGTATGGAGGTTGAGATTGCTGGCAAAATTAACACCAATGGAATGAACGGATTTTCGTCGTTTTGACGCTACCTTAACATAATCATAATTCATCTAAATTTTACTGCTGTGGCGCATCAGGTAAACCGGTGCAAGCCGTGATTCTGCACAAAATCGATATTTTCCGAGATCCTTGTGTACGATTGAAGATTGAAGTGACATCATCAGGAGCATACCCTTAAAAATACTACGATTTAGTCGCTCAATCAATGGTGAACATGCCACTATAAGCCATCTGGTGTGTCTTGTTGTAGCTGGTACAAAAAAGGTCTGTATGTCGCGTTTGTCATGTTTGTTTTTTGCCGATCCCGCTTGAAAATCAGCTTCTCTTGGTCTTAACTGTATGATTCCATCGTGCTCGGTTTGACCTTGACGCTACCTCTAATTTCGGGGTCTCAAATACGTTACTGGACTAAAAATATCGCCATAATAGACATAAAGGTTCGGTTAGATTAAGAATCAGATAGACAAACGCAAACAGGGCCACACAGCGACGCACATATATTGAAAAAAAAACAGAGACAGATTCAGGGAATGTGACGAAGACAGAAAGAAGACACAGAAATAGATAGAAACGAGCGGGTGTGGGGAACAAAGGAAGACTTAGTAAATGTGAGGGAGATTGAGGGGCAGCGAGGAGGCCAGCAGAGAATGGCAGAGATCGACGGGCCGACGGAGATCGACAGAAACCGGTGGAGAGCGGTGGAGACCGGTCAAGACCAAAAGGAACCGACGGAGACTGGCTGACACCAACAGAGACCGATGGACATCAAACAAGATTTAGAGAGACCGAAAGTCTGATGGGCTGATGGGGACCATAGGAGACGAACAGAGACCAACGGAGATCGAGCTAGATCGAAGGATATCTGCTGAAACGTATGGAGATCCAGGGGCACCGAGGAAGACTTGCTGACACCGAGGAAGACAGAAGGTGAACGATTTTTATGGAGACTGGAGCAGTGGAAATTGACGAAGATAGAACAGAAGAAAACATTTCGCACTTGTCCAACCCGGGAAAACGAAAAGAGAGCAGGGACGCGGCCGTGGATGCGTCATACCCCAGCGCGCTGCATGAAGATAAATTAACTGATGATATCTGTAGAAAGTATTCTGACTGAAGCGAACAACGCTTTTTTACATGACATTTGAAAAAGACAACGTGACGCAGCGTTCTCGAAGCGAACGTGAGTCCGAGCGCAAAGTGTGCGAACATGCGGGAAGACCAAACGGCCAAAGGCAGTCATGGAAGCTCGCAGCGCGATTGTAAAACGACATTATGAGCAGCTGGATGAACCGTTCAACAGTAACCAGACTGAAGCGCACATGGCGATTGTCGAACGATGCTGGAGTGCTGGCAAGAAAATTTTGCGAAGACCAAATTGCCCACATTTGGTGCAATAACCAGAACCCGCTTGTTGGCAATGAAGTGTTCAGTGCAGTTCTGGGTCGGTCCCGGGGCCAATTTGATTAGCTTTTCGCCCGAAACTTGATTCGAATGAAAAATTCGGACGCGCAAAGGGCTGTAAATGCGCGGCGTGGCAAATGGCCAAAAAAGCGGCCGATGCGTACGAGAAAGGCTTGTGTGCCTTGTGGCGTACATCGGGACCAAGAGGAGTCGCGTCTGGGGGTTTCATGGGTGGGAACAAGCCAGACAAAGACCGTTGGCCGCCATTTCTGTATCTGACGGGCCCGTCCACCGGATTTGCCGTATTTTGTGCGATCTGTTTTACCTCGCTTGCGATCGCAGCAGTTCAGGAAATTGAACCAATCAGAACGGAATCCAGCAGAATCGTCACAAGCATGAACAGCCCTTCTTGGTCATCGTATATGTTATATCCTACATATCACCCTTCCCTAATCTTTACACTTATCTGTGCTCTACACAAGCAGTAAACAGGCATGAAGAGCCCTTCTTGGTTATCCTCTACGTCATATCCTATATATCATCTTTCCCTAATCTCTGCACTTATCCACTGCAATCACATTCGGCTGATGGAATTTGGAACTTGTCCGACGTTTTTATCCACAAAAGAAAAAAAACACTGTGCGCTCACTTTCCGTTTTCATCTTTTTATTCACGTATAGCTGCTTGAACATGCATATATAGGAACTTGGCACAGTCTCTGCCTGAAGCGTGTCAAAGACCTAGTCGGGAGAGCGCTGCTGGCAAAACAAGTTTCCACGGGGGGGTTTCGCTGTGCACTGGGGGGGGGGGGGGATTTGGCGGTCATTGGTGCGGATTGTCCCCTCCCCCAGTTAACTGTTAAAATAGGCCCTGGGTGTTTGTGAGACCATGAGCCGCCATTGAAAGACACCTATCTGGATCTTCAAGCCGTTGCGCTCGGTGTCCAAACAAAATGACGACGCGTGAAAACGGCGAATGCCTTTTAAGCGAATGCCGGATGGCGAATGCTCAGGGGCGACATATAAAAATGGCGACAAGTTAAAATGGCGACTGACCAAATGGTTCGCCTTCGCGTTCTGTGCCATCTGGCCGTTCGTCATTTTAGCAGGTCGTCATTTTTACATGTCACCATTTAGCGTTCGCCACTAAGCATTCGCCAAAAAGGCATTCCCCATTTTTACATTTCGCCATTTTACCCTTGTGCCGCCGCGGGCAGAAGTGCGTCAGCATAGTGCGTGACTAGTACGGAAAGTTTCACATAGATAGCAGAACTTGTCTGGAGAGGAGTGTGGGTAGTTCGCGTTGCCCCGGTGGTCCGCTTTACTCCACGTCCCCCTATACATAACAAGACCGCGATTTTGGTCATGCCAACGTGCAGTATGTAACCACCAATTTGCCAGCTCAATGCAATTAATGTGCAAGGTTGCATATGCATATACACAAACATACACACGTATATATATATATATATATATATATATATATAATGTGTTTTGTTTCAAGCACAAATATGGAAAAACGTTATTGAAATCGAAAACTTAGTGCGGGTCAAACTAAACAGGGCTGAATCCGTTGCGAAGCTAACATTTGAGGGAGGCTGGATTGTCGGGTCTTGGATTTGTCGCACCCCCAATCATTTGCAGAAAATGGCAACCCTGGTTTAGTATCTGTCTGACAGCAGTACCTGCACAAATGTAGCTGCCTCTGACATGCAGGGTGGCGGCCCTTCCTACTTGGCGGCAGCCATATCAGTTTTGGATCAGTCTGAACATTATCTCTATGGTGCTGCACGACAAAATGTTGATCCAAAATGGTTCTGATCTACCAATTTTGAAAGCATTGTTACACTGGCTAGTACAGTGGCAACACGTGGATGTCGCAGTGGGTGAGGAAGAGCCCTGGCTGAAGTCCTTCTTCAAATGTAGTCAAATGGTAGACCCCGACAATAAAGTCATTTTTCTCCCCGGATTTTGGCCTCTGT